>JBCAML010000019.1:1200000-1521548 GCA_038503075.1 Gyromitra esculenta | reverse complement strand
AACCCTAAACCCTAAACCCTAAACCCTAAACCCTAAACCCTAACAAGCCCCATTCTCGGATTAGGAAGGTGGTACAACCCTTGGCATCTTGGCACGGAACGGAACGGATGTTATCTCCGAGCCGCCTTGGCGTCTTGGCGTCCCGACGGGCCGACCCGGACCGAAGATAGCCGACGGACCGAACAGCCGCCCCCTGCACGTAACACTGCATTGTGGCGGAGTGCATCACGCACGTAGTATCACCTGCATGTTTCTCGGTTTACCCCGAGTTCTCCCGCATACCCGGATATTAGATCACGCCTACACAGCTTTCAATTACCCAAAAGAGTAACCAAACTCTGCCGCCGCTAGTCAATCAAAATTGCATCATCCCGTGTCGGCCGAGAGGCCTTCCGCTCCGATCCCCCTAACATCCGCATCCGCCAAGAGCGTTGTATATATCCCTGACTGTCTCACCTAACTGAGGAGTCTAGAAATCAGACCAAACCTCGTAGACATTCAACAACGCACACGGTCTTAGCTTTCAATTACCCTTCTTGACTCCTTACCGCGACTATCTCCAGGAAACTAACGTTTCCCTTCCATACGAGATCCTAACTCGTTCGAAGAGTGCGGTATTTCTACAAGTTCTACAATGAGTATACTTCAAGGCGAAGTATCGACGATGTTTCACAGCGACAGCGAAGGTTCGGAGGTAGAACCGAGATAGTATTTGACGAATACAGCAGAAGTAAAACGAGAACGTTGCTTAAGGAAAGAAGAGAAAGGAAAACATGAACGACCAAAATCCTTCACTTAAATACCCCGCTTTTACAGTAACACCAACAACAACCCGACAACAACCGAAACACAAAGACATTATCCCGATAACCAAAATATACCCGAACAACAAAGAACTTATACAACCATCCAAACAATAACAAAACCAGCAACCAAACCACGATTCCTTTCCTAAGTCAATCCATGAAAGTATATAAGCGAAGGGATTTCCCCTCTTGTTGTACTTTTTCTTCTTCTTTTTTTAAGCAACGTCTTCTATAGTACACTCTCGTATTTTACAATACAAACCTCGGTTATACCTCATAACCTCACGCTGTCGCCGTCCTCAAGTCCTCTTTACTTGAACTACTCGTAGAGCCTGTGGAATCTCATGAACCCTCTCGTCGCTTAGTTTCCCATTCAAGTAGCACTGCTCATCTCGGGGGATACCTGAGAGCTTGACGGGAAACCTCGCCCCTTGAGACCTTCCAATCCGCCCTGTTCCTCCCTCCTAGGGCCCCTGTAACAAATCTGCTATTCATACTTATGCACTCTATTACTTAGAGCAATTTTCATTCTCCATAAACGATGATGCTTGCGGTATCGCGCCAAGTAGGTCCAGTATACACGTGCACCCTCATATATATAGAATACTTAGCCGGCTTTGTCTCCACTTCTTCGCTGTTATGCATCTTTAGATTAGCCTAGCTTGGTCAGTTCCGGAGAATTGTAAAATGTGCGAAGGTGATATGAACGTCTGGTGTTTGTTGTGGCGATTTGCTAGGATTTAGGTAGCACGGATATCGCTCTTTATATGCCTATCGTCTAAAATTCCCCAATTCCTCAATTGGCCACGCCGGGTCTTAGCTTCTCCAATGGTCTGCATCTCCTCCCTGACTTGCTCTGAAGTGCTGTTTGGGTTTATCATATACCGTGCTTTCGATTCGTTCTATTGATTACGATCTTACATGTATTCAAGCTGATGATACACCTGTCAGGGTTGCTTTTACTCTTGGCATCGTGAAATGATTTATATACTTCTGATAGTGCTCTACCTATAGCTAACCTCGTAAAGTCTATATTTATAGAGTATCACTTTTTAGAGTCCAGCCTGGCGGAGCGGCACTAAACGCAATAGGCTTGATTCTTCTCTCTATATCCTAATTACGAGCAGCAAAGTGAAGGGCCAACACGAGCAACGTTTAGGGTTTCTAGACGTATTTGGACTTCTTTTAGGATTTTTGGATCTGCATTAGCTATTGCCACGACACGCATTACAGGGTGCAACGGCCACTGAAACCCCTACGCGGGCCAGTTAGTATCAATTATCTTGATGCCAAGTGCACTTCCGAAAATTCAGTGTGAAAATTTTCGAGTGGCGGTCGGCTGCAGATTTTATATTGACTGAGGATTTTATTCGGATTGGGTGAGCCATTTATACCCTTAGTAGCTATCTCCACCTACTCACATCACTACAGGTGTGAAAGCATGTGAAGTAGAAGCCATAGAAGCAAAGCTGAACAAAGATTCCCGTCACGTTGCATATACGTACAGGTACACCCATTTTAACTTACCTAATGCTAATCATTAAAAGCTATAGATGAGTTATTAATATCTTAATCGTCCTTCGAGCCGTATTGAAGTTTGTACTTAAGCGGAGCGCTGTAGTTATATATAGCTTATTGGCGTTTCTATCATCTATGTAGTGAGAATAATTGGTTGCAAATGCGATATCCAGCCGCAAGCCACTAGTCGCACAATGTCACCATTGCATCTAGATTTAGGGCAACGACAAGTAATCACTATCAATGAAGCTTGGCAACACCACAGAAGACATTGATACGTTGTTACTGCTGTACCAACAACCCGAAAAACGTGTAAGAGCACAGTGCTCGAAGAAAAATTCACGATCGATACGAGGTTAATTTAGGCACCTGATTTCGAAAAACGGTAGGCCAAATGATATCTCCAGCCTTGCGTCTTAGATAGACATTCATAGACCAAAGGAATTTGTGTAACCGGGTGAATTTGTGAATAAATGCCTTGAATTTCCCTGGGAGAATCTACTATTAACGCAAGCCGCAAGATATCGATTGAGGGATCACACTAGATACCTAGTCCTTTGTCAAATACTCAACATACTTCACACAGACTTTATATACGTACTGATCCCCCATCTATTCCTACTCCAGCTCTCAATTCATGGCAACATGCTAATGAAAGCGCTAGACAAAATGGTTTCGGCCACATCCCTCGTTTTGACAGTGATAACCGTAGCCGGTATCGTCCAAGCCGACTGGAAGCTCAAAGTCTACTGGCCAGGCAAGGATACGTATAGTGTCCATGGAATGACAGGTTCGAACTGCCAAAAACTGCCCAACGTCGGAGGGGTCCATCCTTCGGGTTTTGATTACACGGCGAATTGGTTTACCCAATTAGTCTGTTTCTCAATGAAGAGCGATTGTAGCGATGTTAGAGATGACGATTGTTACAATGATTGGATGCCGGGAAAATTCAGGGCTGATGCGGACTGGCGATCCTATTATGTTATTTAAGCGACAGGGGTTTTTACAGTGGAGTACAAAGTTTGAGAATGTTTCACAGTTTTGGTTGCGGAGGTTACTTGTTGGTTTCTTTATAGTCCCATGGCACAATGCCTGCTTTCTTTACGTCTCTCCAGTTTGCTCAGTGATATTTAGCATTACTCTTTCTTTCGCGAGGGACATTCGTTATATAGCCTTTCTTTATACCTATAAACCTATTCAGATTGTTGCCGCAGTTTAGGTGTAGAGCCCTCACGTTTGAACACTGATGCCGAATATCTCGTCAGAAGTGACATTGCCCTTTCGCAATTTCTATACGAGATACGAGGCAAAATCCCTTGTTCCTATGTACCTATGGCTTTGGGAATCACCACTGTCCCAACGCTTACATTAGACGCTGGTATTTCCATGACCCACACAGGTACTACATGTAGTACTACAGCCAGTCGTGAAGATCGGCTGGCGATATATGGTGATCTATCATTCTATACATATCCTGAGACCAAGCAGACAGCGATAAAGTATTAGCACGAAGGCCGGGGAGTGATGCACTTTTTAAACACATCTTCGATTCTCAACAACCACAAAACTAGCTAGCAGGTGATTTTTATATATAGTAGATTAGACTCCGTGGAATTCCAATCTAACGGAAAGAATAAAATCAGTTATTACTGTGGCGTCTTAGGCTGGAAGTCAGCGACTTTATAACCCCCTTCGCATTTTTATGGAGTAGAACCAGATATCCTATTCCCAAGATGACCAGTCAATCCTATCATCCAAGTGTGCTTTTATATTAAGTTTGCGTTGAGGCTAAAATGTGGTGTTAGTGTATGATTTGGGCTTTGTTTCGCTTAAATTTGGTTGCCCTTGGGTTTGTTTAGGCACAAAGTGCCAAGATAGGAAACTACATGTATTCACTACTTTCCTACGATATTTTTTATAACTAGTCATATCCTTGTCCAGAGCTGAAGTTACCTTCCTAGGACCCCTAAGCCACTATATACATATGGATCCATACTGGAAGGCTTCGCATAAGCGATAGAATCTGTTATATTACAGTGGGTTTCGACCTAGCTATAGCTATAGAGGAATAGATCTAATTCCAGCAATGCTGTGGAACTCTTTATAGATCCTATTTAGCCTCTAGCTCAGACTAGAGCTTGTGAAGGAGTAATTTATCCACTAGTGTGTCACTCGTCGCTGGTTAGTGGTTTGTATGCGGGAGGGAGCTCACACGGCGGGCTTAGGGCGGTTTATACAGGGCACACTCGGTGGTCTATTCGGGCCTATATGAGGGGCTATTCGGTGATCCATTTGGGGGACCGTTCGCGTTTATATGGCCGATTTATATAACCGTGCTTCCTAGGGTCTCGGGGGGGGAGGGCCTATCTATTGTCCGCCGAAGACCTATTATGCTGCTTTGCTCGCCGGAAGACGCCAGCGATGTCAGCAATGAGCCCTTTGTCCACAGAGGGACACAGCTCCATAGTAAATTTCCTGTCTTCTGTCCATAGAGAGATTATTCGGATCAGTCCCAACATCGGTTCCGTTTTTCAGAAGACATCGACACATCTACCTGCTGTTACCGACCGACCGACCGCCTGTCTGCCTAGCCTAGTATAGAAAAGCAATAGAGCCTGCTTCTGCACGCTGTGGGGTTATGGTAAGGTTTAGGCGACCGATGGGAAGGGGCTGCTCTTGGGGTGGATGTTTCCTAGAGCGGCAGGGGGTGATCTATTGACCGCCGTAGGTTGACCGTGTAGTCTTGTTTAGAGAGAGACTCCAGATATGTCAGGAATAAGCCTTTTTGCCCAACGAGGAACATAACTCCATAGTAAATACCTAGCTGGTTGATCAACTAGAGCCAATTCCGCTTCTTCCGCCCATCGATTCTGTCTCTCGGGTGACATCGACACATCGATCGACCGCCGGCCTGCTTGTCTGCCCAACGCTCTATGGGGAGGTCTTCATGGGGGCAGGGAAGCTTAGGGGACAGGGGAAACTTTGGGGTGTGGGGGCTGAGAGAAGGCGGGGTGGGTGGGTTGAAGAGGCCGAAGCTACTGCGAGGTTCAAGCTGTTCACCGGAAGACTCTAGAGATGTCTGCAATCAGCCGCATCGTCCACAGAGACACCTCGCCATAGTAAATCTGCTGTCTTTTGTCCATCACCGGACAAATTGGCTCATCGTGGGCACCGATTCTGTCCTTCAGCGAACAGCGAGGTGGCGGGGGGTGTAGTGGGGCAGCGGCGCTAGTCAATAGCAGTGTATGTGTGCGGAGCTAAAGGCATGGGAGTGCCGCCGAATCACGTGATGGTTGGAGACTTAGGTGTATGGCAGTGTCGCCAGTGGTTACCACTTTTTGATGGAAATGTCGAGGCAACCCTCGCGAAGGTATAGCGTTAGGTAGAGTAGAGTGCGTAGAGAAGCGACGTCCATGGGAAGCGTACGCTAGTAGAGGGGACGCGATATGACATTCAATGTGCAGGTCAAGTGTGCATACTGGCCGTATGCTTGAACCTAGCCAAAAACATAACTAATAACTTCAAGCGAAACCCTTCAATTATCAGAAACCTGATTTAACACGGACGCGGACACGGACATCTGCCATATTCCACATCGGAGTATATGGTAAGGGAGGCATTTTTGCAGGCGTTATGGGAAGAGACCAAGAACCCTGTATTTGCGAACGTGGGGATTGCTTCCATATTAAAGTGAGCGGGCTAGTGCAGCCATATCTGGATGATTGATAGGTAGATAAAGTCCGAAATTGATGTCTTAGTTTTGTTTACGCAGTCCAAGATATCAGGAATAGAAACAAGCAAATATCACAAGCGGGGATATATAAAAAGACAGAAAAATTAAAGGCCCTACGCCTTTATGGCTCAGGCCTAGGATCGCAGGAACCCTTAAAGAATCTGGCGCTCGCTAACTCTGCGCTCACGTGAAAGAAGGGAAAAGGCTTAGCTTTTATTCGGAGGCAATAGAATGCTGTATATGGGAAGTTTGGTGAAATGATATCGTAGCGGTGCCGTTGAGCTGTGGGGTACGCTTCTTTAACTAAACACCTGGTTATTAAGTTGGAGGTTTAGCTGCTGACCGAAGAATAGGCATCATAACTTACAAAAAGGAGCTAGCTAGGGTTATTATCCACGTTCCAATTGTTAAATCTAATATAAAAGTCCTGAAGCCTCCCCGGTGTCCATAACCCACTATTTGACCGCTTCAACGACTGGACATCGAAGGTCGGATGAGTAAGGATCAGGTGCTGGAATCGACGAAATATTGACAAAATAACAGATAGCGTCAGCTTGCTCAGGTAGGAGAACTTTAAAATCCGCACGAGCTAAGATGACGTTCCCAGCGCCAAACTGCCATCCATTCCTTGAGCGTGAACCCCCGATTTTTGCTCTCTATGTCGATGTCCAGATGCAAAGATCCAGCTGCTACATGAATCATGTCAAGGGTAGACAGTAGCGGTACACCAACGAGTCTCGATATACCACTAATTGGCGCCCGAAATACTTCATGGAATGTTTGTACCACGATGTCTTCGAAAACTCGGCGGTCGTGTAGCTCTTGCTCGCCAAGACAGTTAAGCCTCACCGCTGAGGCCCCATCCATGACGCTGACCTTCGCTTCCACAGGTCTGATACCAACGAAGTCCCGTACGCTCAACCCGTGAGATGGGGAGATCATTTTGGGAGATAGACTTGGACTTTTATATAGGAGATTCGGGTGCGGACAAAAGAGGTCGAGGGCATCTCAAAAGCCAATCATGTCCACATTGCGATACTGTATCGGACCCCGACCAACACGGTGGCGCTTCACGATCAGAACGGAGCCAAACCAAGTCTCATCGATGCTCGGTCCTGTGGCCTAAAGAATACTGAGATTCGGAACGCCGTATGGGAGATTTAAGCCTAGCGTACCATGGATGGCTTCGATTTGATCATTGAGGGGTGGGTTTCGCAACTCATTTTCAGAGATTCAAACATTTTTGGTATGAGATGTGCGTAGACACTCTGCAATTACATTCTCGCGGGCCGGGCAATTTTCAGTGGCTGGCTGCTGCTCAATTGGGATCTAAGCAAGCCTGGGGTTGAATTCGCGGTCGGGGAACAGGATTCCGAGTCGAGACGATTTGCCTGGCGGTTTCGTGAAGATTTGATAGATGCCGCATCATTTCTTGTGCGTGAGCCAGTCTAGTTTCTGACAGGCTTGGGAGCAATAAGCGCTGGAAGTGCAAACTCAGCACAGCTGTATCTCTGCCGCACATGGTCCATACATAGTTTCGACTCTCCCGAAGACTGCATGGGTTGAGGGTGTCTGGCATGGTGAGAAAAGCTGTGCTGAGAGGGATAGAATCAGTCTCGCATTCTTTTTGTCCCACTCTGTATATGGGCTAGCGGATGTTCAAAGAGACCTTATTTGTAAATAGGCCGGCCAGTTTGTAAACGAGCTATAATGGAAAACGGGTTAGAACATGTATATAGCCCACTTGAAGGAATTTTTGCTTTGGTCGATAGGATGCTGCTACCCGGACAAAAATTACCAGCGCTGGCTGCTTGGGCCGGGTAACTGCACGCATCGCTAGCAGATGGACATCTCGTTGAAGCAATTAGATGGTGAATCGCTAGTAAATACATATTTTTTATACGGCCTCTTTGCTTTAATTACTGCCCAAGTACCTGAAGCTGCAGCTACCTAGCCCAAGAAGCCGGAGCCGCACGCCCTGTCCGGGTATCATAAATATCAGTATCTTGGAGGTTGCAGGGAGGGGCCCACGCGGTGATGAACATGGGTGCCCAGAATCCTTCAGAGCTATATCCCACTAGGAAGACTCTGATTAGTCTCAGGAATAGGGACGAGGGTATGACACCCAGTGATATCGCGATCAATACAGAAAGGCTGATCGCATTACTCCATACACCTAAGCCTATTGTCTCGAGGCATTAATCATGATGGTGATAGCAAGCAAGCACGAGAAAGCACTCGGTGGCTGAGTTTTCTTGGGAGAACTTGTGATTCGTTACAATACAGTAACACCTCCTCATCGCCCGTGCAAATCCACCATGCCCACCAACCCAACCCCTGGACAAGCCGACAGCGCAAGAAAGATTGCCAACTACACTCAGTCCATCTCCTCCGGTGTCACAAACCTCCTCACTGAGCTTGGCCGAGTCAGTGCCGCCCCCTCTTCCCATGACGGCCTTAACAGTGCTGTCTTGCTTCAACTGCAGGCAATCGCTGGACAGATTGCGGCAGTAAACACCCGTCTCGATGGGATGGAGCGGGCAATTCAGGACCTTAAGGCGAGTCCTGGCGGAAGTAATCCTATCGAACTCTCGCTTAGTGCCAGCTACCGGGAACCGCCTACAGCAGAGTGCGTCTATCTGAACTATTTCCCTGGGGATTACTGGTTGATGTAATAGGGGCCATAATATCCTTGCCCGCCTCTACAACAAAAGTCTGCGCCGCGGTAATGAACCGCTTCTTCCTCTACATAATAAACGTAATCGAAGAATTTTGGGGTTCCCTGCTACCCTTGGTCATCTGGTATTCCTAGGTTGGCTCCTTCGCTACCCTTGTAGGACTCTGTCTAACGGTGGCTGCAGAAACTGCTGTAACAACACATCTGTGCAAAGCCTTCGAGCTTAAGGATGATTCCAAGGCACTCTACGAGTTTTGTGGAGTGAGCTTTGATGTGGTTTGTTTGGTTTCGGAGTACTATATCTCTGCGGAGAGCCTGGCCCTAAGTCGTGCCGTACGCCGTCAGAAGCGAGATGCAGAGATGGCGGCTGCCGGGCCACCAACTGAAAAGAGTAGGAAGGCGGCAGAGTGAGTGCACAGGTCAACGTTTGGAGGCGGGACAGTTGATTTATTGATTTACAGAATTCATAATCGCGTCGCGCGCGCGCGAAACGGTAGGGTCAAGAAAGCGGAGGAGCAGATTATGCCGATTCACGATGAGCGAAATATACCAGTCACTGGGTTCCCGAAGACTGCTGTAGGGCTTTTTCATTTCGGATATCGTACGTATATTCTGCCCTCCTATAGATTCCGCCGGCTGATTCGCAGAGGGTATGATCTTTTGTTCTTGTTGACCGAGTATGGACAAAGCGCATCCACACAAGATTGTGAGAAAAGGCTGGTTGAGTTTGTGGGTGTGCCGTGGGAAGTGATCGATACCCTACAAGTGGATTTTCACATGGGTTCACAAAATTATTGGTTGATGTGAGAGGAATATAGACGTGCGAGCACTTGCACCCCAACATTCATATATTCCAGGTAACCCAGCATAGCATATGAACTCGGTACGTTATCGCAATACAGCTATTTTAGATTGTCTATTCTTCGATTATCCACACAGACATTTACGGATTATAGTTTTATGACCTTAATCGCGCTTCTACCTCTGTGGGGGCGTATCCGAAATTTCGTGATTACTTGCTTTTACTAAAGAAAAATAAAAACGGCAATAAATTTTAGGCTTTCCTTGTGTCCGCCCATGTTGAGAACCCAGTCAGATATATTTTGCCTAAGAACCTCCGGTATAAGCTCGTGATTTCTTAGCTACTAGACGTCATCCCTGACTGCTTGTCTAGCTCTAATTCATGTTAGCCACTCGATCTTTCGTACAAGAGCTCAGTGACGAAAGTTTTTGGGATAGCAAGAAATTTATATGCTCAACAGACGCGCTAAGTCTACCCCCAATTAGGTATTGCAGTTCTTCGTTACCGTAGATTTTTGAGAGAACCACCCGAGTAGGTTTAAAGATCCTAGCAGGAGAGACACAGCGAACCTAACCAATTTAAGCAGGGTTTGGGGCGTTTTGGATTGAATACGTGGAGAATGTAAGATAGAGTATTGTTGTCGAGGTGAATCAAATCACAAGATACTTACGCCACCTCTACTAAGATCTTTACATCCAACCGGGCGATTTACTCGAAACCCAGCGGTACCTGATCTAACCTTGAATCCAGATTTTACGGAAAGGCATCCATTAACAAACATAATTAGTGCTTAGCCACGTCGTGGAAGGCGCTTCCAGCGTTGCTCGTATATATTATTATTTGATTACCTTTCATTACTCAATTTTGCCTCCTGCCTATGTGTCGCAAACAAACTTGACGACTCGGATTTTTCCGTATAACATGTGGGCAAATGAAGTGGAATAAAATTCAACCATCACAGCAATAGGTTATTTGAAAAATACCGTCTGAATATCTAACTATCAAAACGAGGGATAGGTCGACGTCCTAAGGAGCGCTGCCTTCATTGTTGACGATGGACACAACAAGGTACAAATAAACGAGTAGAGAATGACAGAGTACATAAGAATAGTTCCGATAGATCAACAGCAATCCATTTCCATGATAACCACTTTCACCACTCCCCTCAAAGACGAATAAAACACATATTCCTACTACAGTCGTTTACTCCGATGATCAGGTAGGCCAAGAACCGTTTAGCAGGGCGTCGTAACCGTGGCTATCATCCCGGTTAGTCTGAGAAATATCTACTAACGAGTCAGAGAAACAGATATATATCTTACCAGCACAACTAGGGTCGATATATGCTTCGGTAACGTAGTATCCTTCGATATTTCTGTCCCAGAAACTAAATTCCTCATGTCAGAAATCCTCTCATTTTAGACACGTTGTCTTCAAAAATCAAGAAGCGAGAGATGTTACATACGAGGTTGAACCAACAGTTTCACCAGTCGTGTAGCATGTGAAAGTAACTCTCGTCCCTCTAGCATACTGTCCAACTGCCTATATCGAGAATTAGAACAAGTTTCATATCCCAAAGTCAAAAAGGATGGACAGGGAGGGAAGGAAGAAGGGGCAAGATCGACGACTAACTTCGCAACTTGTCTCAGGACATCTGCGATACCTAACGCCATCACCAGTGATACTACAAGTCACTGACGCGGCAGCAGTAAGTCCGTCGGGTACAGGTTTGACATCTCCCGGCAGAGGGTTTGCAATAGCAGCTACAGAGAAGAGGAAAGGAAGAGTAAAAGCCATTAACTTCATTCTGAGAATAAGTTGATTTTGGTGGTAAAGTATTTGACTTGGCAATGAAAGATTTTTTTTCTTCGAAGAATCAGAAAGTTCTCGTTTTCAGCGATGAGTGCCGAAGGTGAGGGAAGTGGGAAGAGTCCTAGGTACTTATACCATCTCCTAGGCCAAGGGTGCTCGTCAATTGGATGTTTGATCCCGTAATTTAAAACCCTAAATTCATATGCCTTGATAGAGTGCGAGACCTTTGATTTGGCGAGTACCTCGTATCCGGGTTCTTAGACCTATAGCATGTGTGTCTTGATCTCAAAATTTCGCCTTGCAAGCTTAGCAAATTATAACAGTAGCAAGATTCACGAGAATCCGTTCCTCCAACTACTAGTGGTGGGCGATAAGATATTAACGCTTCTGTCTCGGAGTATTAGTATTTTAGGAAAACGTCCGCGAATACGAGAACCATGATATAGATTTCACAAAGTATAGAGTTGGCAGTTTATAATCGGTCTCTACGTCACCACCATCATCACCGTCTGATCTCGCACCATTCGAACCGCAAATATCTAAGCCTCGCCGATGGGGAAGCTTAGTACAACCGTAGATGAGAGAGACGAAGGTCAAGTGAGGTATAGAGCACCTATTGCTCAGGATATGTTAGGTAATCTAACATCCAACCAAAAATCAGATTCAAGGACTCCAAAATCTTGGCATTAAAGCATAAAAGAGATATCGTGTCTAAGCTATTTGAAAAGTAATATTACTTAGCACTGACCGATTGCCCTAGAAACAAAAAGCTACGGCCCCCAGAATCACCAAAACCATAAGACGGAAGGAGCATTTCATTGGTAGTACATTCGCAGAATCTCGTATCTTTTGATGATCTTTGACAGTACTTGTGCAACATTATCACGTTCCGCCTAACGATCACTACGTAATTAAGGGTATCGCGACTTTGAGATGTTTACTAATCTCTACGAGACCTACAATTGTGAAACTGACCATGCAGCACGAGAGCTCAGCCAGGACGTTCTACCTAAGACTTGAGAGATTATATTTGTATCATCACATTTTACTTTATCCAATCTCCAGAGATTACTCAACCATGTACAGTTCAATCTCCCTATAAGGGTTCACTCCGGACCAAAATTTGTACCCTTATAGAACAGATACCCTTATAAAATAGCCGTCTGATACCATAAATAGAAATTGGGGCCGCCAAGCATACCCTTATAGAGCGATTACCCTTATAAAGCGAACCCTTATAGGGCGATTGAGCTGTAGCACGTTTTTCTTTATGTAGGTCTTTCTTTTTATTGAGTCCTACTAATAGCTAAATTCACCTTGATTCCATGGTTATGTTCAGCCGAAACTACAGATGGGATTCTATGGTGACCTCACAGAGTGGAAAACCCTGGTGATCCATCTCCACGTCCTTACCACTAGTACACGTAGAGTAAGTTCTCCTAGCTCAAAGGTAAAGTTTTACGCAATCCTTTAATTAATCGCATTAAAGAAGCTTGCGTTTCCGGGCATTGGTTGCAATTGTCTGCGTCGAGTATTGATTTGCGTAAGCAGACAGTTACACAAGTCGTTGTAGCTACCTATTTCAGTTATTGTTATACACTGATCACCATCCCTTAAAACTGTGCAACAGATGAATCCTCTCTCTCCCAGATTTAGGAACAATATACGGTTGCTCAGTGCCTACTTCACTCATCGGATTCCAATCACTCTTCGGTAGAAAGGGCACCAAGGCACCTTCGCCACACTTTGGTTCGGATGGTGGGAAACTCTAACTAGCCTAAAGAATAGGCGCTGGCAGCTGTCAAGACTCTAAAGATTCTGCTACCTAGGAAACTCCGCAGCTTGGTCTTGAAATCTACCATCAAAATAGTTGCGAGGAAGTTGGGGACTCAGCTAATAACGCGGCAGATATACTCCTCTCTCAATATAGGACCCGCGACCCAAGATATTCTAGGATTTATATCGACCAGCGAATCTTATGCGTATTCCATTATGACACCTGTCTTCTTTCTCAATAATCCCAATCATTTATGCGTAGTAATCATCTACCTAAGTAAATATTCGCTAAACAATAGATGTTATTATACAGGGTATTGAATTGGGCCTCCCCAATCTTATCTTAGGCCTCCGAGATGTAACTGCCAGGAAGTGTTGTGCAAAATGAGTCGAGACTGGAAAAAGGATGACACTCATGAATTTCGCTATTGGTTCGTGATATATTTCGGCATTGATGTCTGGTGATATGACGAGGAGCTGTTAATTATTACATATAGCTATACTAAAGGCTGAGAAGCCAAACGGCGGAATACCTTCTGGGTATTTGTGACCTTTTCTAAAATTCAAACTCCAAAAAAAACAGCATTAAGTTTCAGCTCTAGAGCATAATGGCCTACACTCACTCCCAGAATCCACCACCACTGACACCTCACCAACGGAGATCTAAAATTTCACACCCAAACTTAATATCCAACGGCCGATTGCAGCATCCTAAGCCCATCATAATACTCATGTCGCCGAGATCCAATTAGGTCACGTGTAGAAATTAGGTAGCTAACAGTTCATTAACTAATCGCGTGACCTAATTGGATCTTGACGACATGAATACAGTACATCACCCATCGCCTCAATTTCGTTTTACTAACTGTAAACTCTCCTGAAAATGTGAAAATATGGTATTTTGTTCTCATACTCGGTTATGGCGGTGATATGCGCAGGGTTAGTATACGAATACGGGAGTTCTGGAACATCATTCAGTAAAACATAGATTACTATCCTACTACAAGCCTTTGCCATATGCCACCGCGGTACCATCTATCTAATCAGAAGCCTTATTTCGTAAACCATGATTGTCGAGCTATCAAATATTTAAGTACACATATATAAAAGACTCTGTTCAGATTGACAGAGCTACCCACATCTCAATGGAAGCAACTCCCGTATACGTCATCTAGCAAATTAAGGATAATATTTCGTGGCGAGCGCTCAATGTCGATTGCGGAGGGTTATACTTAATTGGGCTTAGCTTATTTCCGCCCAATGATCAGGCTTGGCTCCTCCCAGCGGGCAAGCTATTTATTGGCCAGTTGTGGAACCGATCTGCAAGGCTGCATTGCATGCCTGTTGCGTGTCTTGAATAGCTGCAGTCTGGTGGCTCGGAGATCAAATCAATCCGCCAGCTAATCAAGTACTCTACTCCAGGATTTTCACCATCGTGAGAAAGTTGGAGACATGCCGGTCTCGATCCATAGCACTAGAAGGATTGACACTCATAGCCAGCCAACATACAGCGACATTGAACGAGGAATTACTGATTGCAATTGTAAGCCTCGAAGGTTCTTGGGATGTATGTAACATATTATTAGAAGATATATGCATTTACTCCGTTCTAGATCTTTTACTACACGTTTTTAGCATACCTACCCCACAGGCAGAAAGTTGAAGCCTCCAAATCTCTGCAAATTACACGAAAGCATACTGGAAGATGGAGTTAGTCACGGCTCACGCTGGTGCTTAACAACCACCATCAGCAATCATATCCACTTCACGAGCCTGCAAGCTATTAAGCATATCTTGTAACAGTCGCCTACACTTCACGTTTGTATTTCCCTTCCGCGAAAGGGTGCTAAAATTGTCTATCAAGATTCACACCGGGGCCTTGGGCTAGGACGCGAAAATTTTCGTCGTCATACGCCTTGCGAACAGGACGAGGCATCTCTAGTATCCTAAGAAAACTAGTTGCATAATCTTAATGCCCATACATAAAAGATAACTCAACTGTAGGAATCACTACGTAAGCTAATCATCGCCATAGATTGGTTCTTTTTCATCCTATCAATGTATAATACAAAACTTCACCAATATAGCTCAGCTGAGTGAGGTAAAGCTGAAGGTTTTGATACTTACATAATTTGACTATCCCCAAGCTCACAAGGCTAATTTCACACTAGTGACATCATGGATTTTGACTTGCTATGGGTCTCTTTGGAAGCAACAATCCCACATTATCGTGTAATCTGTTAAAGCTGAGCTTGAGCAGGAAGCTAAGGAGAAACTGGATATGATATTCTGTATAAGTGTTGTATTTTTGCCTACACTATGCATTTTAAAGGTATCATAACCCTTAATGCTGCATGCTCTACAAAGCTTACTTGACTACGTATACATGAAACTACTAATATAGATACACTGGGCTGTCGATTTCCGAGACGCCCCTCTAAGTACACAACTACCAACTTCACATCTCAAACCGAAGCTGGCTATTAAAACACTAAAGCTACATACTGGGGGCGCAATGATTAAGAATATGCCTAGGATTTTTTTATCCCTGCTACCACCGTACATTCGCCACGTCACACGGCACCTCAAAGTATCTCAAATCGTCCATGGATACGGAATTCAGTACAGGCAAGCCCATCCCAACTCGAGTTTTCACGTAATCCACCAAAAAGCACGAAAATTCAGTAGCCGCGCCTAGGCTCTCATACGCCTTTTTCTCGTCCACAGGGCCTATAAGAATTGCCTCCAGACCCCCAGACTCGACAACTTCATGGCCAGCTTCCAGCGGCTTTATCATTGTTTCAGCATCGACTTTTCTGTGGCGGAAAGTTTTTGACATGAGGAAATTTCTGGTACCAACAAAAGGATCGTCGTATGGTTTATACACGGGTCGGCGAAGGTTACGTATGTGGATGGTCCTAATGGTCCCCGCGGCATTGATTTGGTTGTTGCTAGAGGTACACAGAAATTCTGGTCCTGAGTCTCTCATCTGATGATCACCAAAGCCGTCGTCAGCCAAAACCGACAGTCGCCGTCTGTGAAATTCGCTACGTACCCCCTCTTCTGGCTTGAAGGCGATACCAAGCTCCTTGATCTTCAAGTTCTTCTTGATTCCCGCAATGTTGGTGGTCGAGATACCCATAGTCTTTCCGTGCCGTTTCACGTCGATCACTAGTCGACATAAAGTTGCTTTGTGCTTATATATAGATGCAAAGATCGCATCCATGCGAGACATATTCTCCAAATTCTCAAAGAGAAGGTACAAATTCTCAAGACCCGTGAATGCGTCAATAAATGAGACAATGCCCTCAGAACCAGTCTCAAGCAAAAGCTCTAGGGATGTTAATCTAATCGTATCCGTAGAAGTAATCCATGATTCTAAAAACTGCTGGGTCTGGGCACAACGACGGAGGGAAAGATTCCGAATGTTGGAAATATCAATATAGCCACACAAGAGTCCGTGTGCGGAATCGTCTAAAGGGTATCCCTCCAATGAAAGCCGATCCAAACCTAACCGCCATTTCTCATCATCATCCTCTGGCGTCGAATCACTAGCCAGACAGTTGCGGGTCCGTGAATGTGGCTCGAGTAACCCTTGGAATAATAGTCTCGGCAGGAAATTGTCCATTTCTTTTTCTTCGTCGAGTAGGCCCTCCTCATCTTGGCCCTCCAAATGGCCCCAGTAATCAACTTTAATATCTTCGAATGCTCTCAACGATACTGCAAGTGACCTCAGAGTTCGAGCATTCGATGAGATCAAAGTGCCAAGGCACGTCAAAACCTCGTGACTAGTGATATTACCCCACTCCAACGAACGGAGGTTTGAGAATTTCAGCTCTCCGAGCCAGGACCTATCAAACGGATCCTCATCGCCATCACGCAGTTGAAGGATTTTGAGGTTCGGATGCCGTGCTTGCAATTTATCCGTAAGCGTCCACGAGAAATATGTATCGACATCCCAACTGGTAGATTGCGTATTAGTTACTTGCCCAGCTCCAAACCACGCTCCAGAGACGTACATGAAGCTCTCCAGCCTCCCCTCTGCAACCTTATCTAGCAGCATGCACAGCATAAGAGTAGTATTCAATATCGTCGGCGAGCATCCATCGGTCCCAGATGTCTGACCCCCCATTTTCGAAATGTTCCTTACCGACTGATAGTCGTAGATTTTAAGGTTACTTCTAATATTACCACGCACAGCGATATTCCGGATATATTTAACGCCTGGATTTTTGACATATAGCAGGCATTCCATAATCAAGGGGTCAAGCGTACTCTCGTCAACAATGCGGATGGTGATATCGCTGTAGAGAAGCTCAATAGCAACGAATCTAAAACTTTTGCAAACCCGACACAGCCGTGCAAAGGCGCGAGGGTGTCTGGGGAGCTATTTAGAATGAGGGGATTAGCAATTGAGCATCAATTGCCAACATTCGAGGTTTAACAGACAAGTTTAAAGATACAACTCAATATCTCTACGGGCAGGACATCAAGCCGAGGAGCTAGATGGGGGGGATAAGCCATATGGAGCAGTCTGTAGTCCATGGAGAAATTATCCGGGTAGGAGTTTGGGTCAGATGTGAATTAAGGAAGGGAGGGAAAGTATGTTGCCTATATTGATGACATAGAGATGAAAGATTTAAACTTGGGAATGGGGGGCGAGGTCAGGCGAGGTGAGATGAGAGGGGGATAAGAAGGGAAGCGTGATGTAAAAAACACTGTACGGGTGAGTGCATGTAGATATCTGCCATCTTCTATTCTACCAGGCAAGCGTGATCCTGTAATCACCGTTGCAAGGAGAAATAGGTCTAAGAGAAGTGATAGGAGATATGGAATGAAAGATGAGGCGTGAATAGGGCAGTGATAGGCGTAAATTCAGAGAAGAGACACATGATGTCATATGTACTTTTAGTTGAATCTGATAAGCGCTTCGATCTTGACACATACCTAAGTCACGTGCGTGCATGAACCCATAAGATTTTGGATTTTACTAATTTTCACATCTCAGATCTAATATCAAGGAATCAATTCGTCTACCCTTCTCCTGCTTCTCTTCTTCCCTTCTTCTCTCGTTTTCCTTCATCTTCTCTCCCCTTTTCCTACCAGAATCCCGTTTTGAGCACGTCGGCAACCTCTCCTGCCACAACCTTGTGGACCATCGTAGAAGCTACAGTTCAATTAGCACAAATTCAAATATGCCAGGTGAATGCTAATGACATACGATGATAGTTATCCCACCACATGCAAGTGCTTGCCTGGCAGACGGTAGTAGCATCGCTATATCCGTAGGTAGTCGGGCTGGCGATAATCTTGTTGAACGCAATCTGAGAATCGTAGTGGTAGATTTTCACCTAGTTATGTTCGAAAAAAGGGTTAGCCGTTTATCTTTTTCACTTCTTTCGGGAAAGAAAGGGCTCACCCCAGACTTTCCGGAAGCAAACGCAGCTGCCCTAGAAATGATCTTGCTGTTGAAGTCTGCAATCTGTGCAGCTTCCGAAGTGCGTGCACTGATGTCTTGTGCAAGCATCAAAGGTGTTTTCTCAACCGCTATATCCATCTATCAGTGTTTTTTGCCCACAAAAACGAAATGCAAGGGAAAAAATCAGGGTGGACTACTTACGAGGAACGCTCAAGAATAGAAAGTTTCGAGCACCAACATTATACATCTGCTGGACCAACCCAAAATAGGTATCCATCATCGTGGTATGTAGACTACGCTTATGATACGAATCAGTCTCGTGTTCTCGGGCCAGGGGATACATCCAGAAATACATACGCTGATTGATCGACGCTCTGGTAATACGTGTTTCCGATATCATTGATACCGATCCAAATCACAAACAGCGAATTGGCTGCGGTCCACGGCGCATACGAAGGAGGGGTTCCCATGTTGCTCAAAAAGGTAGCCACTTGTGTCGTCAAAGGTGTACCTGAATTCACGATGGTGCTGTTAATGGTTGCACCCCCGACCGCAAAATTGTAATTCAGCACTGTCACAGGGTTGTAGATCGTGTCGAGATATCCGAGCCAATTGACGCCGCCCGAAGAAGTGTAACCTGAGAGCATTAGACTGGCGTCAATTATGTATTTAGAATTAGTATCTCGCGATGACTTACCGGGCCATGTTGGGTTTCCCATAGGGTTACCAGCTGCTGGTTTGGTACCAGTGATAGAAAACCCAGATTGGGAGTACGAATCACCACTGTGGAGTTGTTAGCAAAGGCGTGAACGAGCGTCATTACTAGTTATATTGCCACAAACAAGCTGAAAATATATTTCGGAACCCCAGTGCTTGTTGCCACTGCGGTCGATGTCGTAGTGGTCGATGTTGCAGCAGTCGTAGTTGAAGCTGTACCAGGTAGGCACTAGTTATCCACGAACCTTTAACTACATTCTTTTTACATAAGGCACAAGAAGTTTTTACCTGGGAGTAGTAGTCATTCAACTGAATATAGGTGAGAGTTAGCTCGGGTCCTTCCGGTCCTCTAATTTCGCACATTTTCAAGTTTTTAGCTTACCTTCGAGCAATAGGATCCGCTCACGCAAACAGTGCCACCGGTAAACCCTGTAACGCTACATGTTAGAACGGTCTCAATTGGATCTTTACAGAACGAGGACATACCGATTCCACCGCATTGACCCCAGGTTGCGACCTGAGCAAATGCGACTGGAACTACCAATAAGGCTATCGTCACAGAAAGCTTTGTCATCTCAATATCGATTACGGTAGGTGAAACCTAAAAGTATAGAAAAAAACTATTGCGGAGGATGGATCGGCGGCCTATGAACTGAATACAGCGTTTGACAATCTTCTCACACTTCAACTCCGACATTCCAGAGCGATGATGGGGTATTTGTACGATGGCGCCGGCTGAACGGACGTGTGGAATTCCGGCGCGGATCAGCAGCTGAAATTAGCGAGAAGATATTGCAATTAAGGAGCAGAGGTGTAACTGTGGAGGAAGGTTTGTTTGTTCCCCGGATTTTCGACGCAAAGTACCTTGTACCTGTAGCTGAATTGATAGGCTAAACTCTTAGTCTGAGGTCGGTAGCGATTGCGGAGTTTTGCCATTCATAACCTCGTTTAGGGTTCAACTGTTTATTAGGTGTTTCGGGCCTTTGTTCCGAAGGGTATTCGGGCCTCCTATATATCGCCCGAATTCTGCTATATGGGAAATCTACTAGGATATCGTAATCGGAGTAGGGAGTGGGGATAAATGAATTCGATATTACACTGCACTAAAAGCTTGTTTCACGAGGATCGATAGCGTGGTATGCAAATACTAGGATTAGCTAGAAACATGCATCACGCCAGCAGTGGTAAGTAGATTCTTAGACAAAGTTGGTATACAGCTAATTCTATAAGCAAGCAGCTTATATGTTGCCCCGTGCTAAAGGCCTCTTCAATAGAGAAGCAAAGCCAAGGTTAAATCCCCCCCAAGCGAGTTGGTTGGCAGCTGCAGATTCGAAGGGGCATTGGCGGCGTTGTTGTCATGGGTATATCTGTATACATGCAGAACCCTGGCCGTTCAAGTCTACACACTTACTCTACAGCATAGAGTACGTGTAGTTGTAGGTCTAAGTATATACAGCGGCTTGAATTAATATAAGAACACCCACTCGCAAGACCGTGGGGGAGGGGGTGCAGGAGCTCGCCGTTTGCAAGATAGGTATTAAGCACTGTCCAATCCGGGCAAAAAGGAGAATTGACCTAGTTATATTGCATGCAGTTAGCGCAAACCCTTACAGTACTAAAGTGTGTTTACAGGCGAAAGAAAACATCCACGCCCCTAAAAGTGATTTCACAGCAACCTCAATTGCAGAACCATTTCCAACTGGAGTTGGATTTAGGTTTACTAGTTGTATGGTATTCGAATGAGTTACATAAACCGAGGGGATATATTCTAGCTTTAGCTTGAAATGAAGAAAGGGGCGATTCTTCCCTCTGCCCAGTTAAGCGACAGCTACATGTATTGCTGGATGCCTTAAGTACTTCATATACCTCTTTGAACATTCAACGTCATACGTATCTCGAGACGCGTCTTCCCCCCACATAACAAAACAGTCGACAGTAATCGACCCCATCCCCATTACTCCAGCTTTCCGTCAAGTTAACGTTCGCTCTATCCCTCCTCTCGCCATGGCTCCAACTACTATCTCAGCCCTTCACCGTCAGTCCCCATCTTACCCCTTGCCCCCCCCGTCCCACTCTACTCGAGCTCTTCTAACTCCCACTAGCAATCGTCATCGATCCCTTCCAAGTGCCTCCCCATTTCACGACCCTCGGTACCGGTCTGCTCTACGATTCACACGCTCGCGAGTCGGCCAGCACTCTTAAAACTCTTCTTTTATCAAAACCACCCCTTCTCACGAATCAGTCGAAGCCCAAGTCCTGGTGGCGTGCCCAATGCCTTCTCTACGGTCTCAACGCTCCAGGAAATCGTACCGTCCAGGATTTGCGTGAGACGTTGGAGATGGCGCTAGGGCAACCTGGAGGTTTGGCGGTACCGAGGGAGTTTGTCGAGTTGGAGCATAAGGAGAATGGAAAATTTCGCAAACTGAATGCCCAGGTTCGGGAGGCTACTGGGAGAGGGGCTGTCGGGGTTAAGGAAAGTAAGGGGAAGGGGAACAACACTGCGTCCAAAGAAAACAATAAACCGGCCGCAAAGGCTCCAAAGCCGATGGCTGGTAAAGATGCCGTTGCGAGCGTTAGGAAGGGAAATAGAGCTGCAACCCAAAAGGACCCGCTGAAAGTCGTCAAAGGTTCTCCGAAAATCAAGAAATCTCAGCCAGCGAATAATTCGTCTGCTTCGATCAACCTTTCTATAACTATAATGGGAGCCCAGGCAGCTCTTACTCAACCTAAAAGCACGGTTCGCAAAGGGACGACCATAGCAAACCCATCCGTCAAGCAGAAATCGACCAAGGCCTCCAGCGCACCGACATTTCTATCGGCACCGAAGCTCCCCCGTGCCAAACCAGCGGCCAAGAAAAATATAAGCGACAAAAATGGAACAGAATCTGGCCCATCGAAAACCCAATCCCGCACAAAGAAGACCGCGGTCAAGGCCACAAGTTCTAATACCTTCAAGACTGAACCCGACGCCCCGAAACCGAAAGTTGTCCGTGCCAAGCAAACAGCTCGTCGTACCAAAATCGAGCCCAAAGTTAAGAAAGAAGAGCCCAAGGATTATTGGGAGGACGAAATGGAGATGCGCGAGATTGAGGATGCATACTATTACGATAGCGATGGTTACCAGATTAGTGCGTACTGATATCGGGATCCGGGAAACGATAGCCGGCCTAAGCCTCATACCAGGTTGACCGGATCTCAAGGGGAGTACTAGCATTGGGATAAGATAGTGGGTTGCATTTCAAGCCGGACTCTCACTTAATCATCTTGTTTCAGACTTTTGATTTATGGCAATGGGCGGCTTTTTCTTTCAGCTTCACCATGTTTATCGTTTTAATCGATTTCTGTTTAAATAAGCTTAAGCCTCGACTCTTTCCTACACATTCATGATTCTACTTATTTTCGAACTAAAAGCTACCCAGTGGCGCAGGACAAATTTTTAGTCTCATTTACCTAGAGCCCGGCTCCAACTTCATCATCATCATCATTTTCGGCCATGGAGCACCACCATCCCAATTCGGAACCACGATTACTTCATCGGGATTTTTCCTAAAACCCATCCTCTCATAAGCCTGTATTAGTTTCCCATCCTCGCCGGCGTAGCAAGCTAGTCTCAGCATGTTGATACCTCTCCGCTGTGCCTCCTCTTTTGCCTCTGTGAACAGCCTCAGACCCAGCCCACGATATGTAGGATCACGGGTCGTCAGGAGAAGGTGTACATAAATTTCTCGCTCTTCTACTAGAGGTGCTTGACTACCAGGAGTAGGTGCTTCGTTGAATGCTATTATCCCTATTACTGGCGCGTTCTCGTTGGCTCTCGCGACGATGATCGTCATATCTCGTTCCTTCGCTTTCTGATTAAGACACAAAGAGTATATCAGCTAGAAGCGACTTCCAAGCAGCTGGATCCCACTCACCCCTAAGAAACCCGCAGTTCGCAGAACAAAAGCAGGACTATTGCTCGGGGTCTCACTCCCCCATTGCCCCGTTCGCCCCTGTGACCCAAGCCAGAGAGTTGCCTCGTCGAAAAGCCGGAGAAAGTCTGGTAGATACTCCGGAGGCGGTTTTGATACCTTTGAGAGGGTGACAGAAAATTCAGACATTATGCGTTTTGAGCCAATGTAGTTACCAGTTGAAGAATCAAGATACCCTGTTGTTACGTCAGGGTTAGGGTAAATTGTCATCCTTGTACAGATCAAGTACCAACTTCATCTACCTGTCAGTTTTGGGTGTCATCAAGAGATTCGCGTTAATACAGATTCGTTTAATATCCAAACTCTCTACCGTTTACGCCTAGACTAATGCTGAAGACCTATCAAAAACCAAGTCTATCTAAGAAGGAGACTGATACACTACTGTACATCACAGAACATTATCTTTCCTTAGAAAGAAAAGGCCGGAGTTTTGTGCAGAAATGATAGGCTGGGCCTTACCTGAAGTATGTCTCAGGGACAACTGTATTTTATTTCTGAGATATATTGTAGGTAATTTTATATGTTCATATTTACTCGTATTCTAGCATAAGTACATGAAAACGCCTTTTGGTGGCAATGTTTTTTAATTCGTCCCGCAGCAGCACTTTAAAATTTGGTTAGCCAAAGTCCTACCCTTGTTTTCAGGTACTTATACTAGAGCACAAGTAGAGACCTAACTAAAGACACTAACCAAAAGTGGGTGATCACATTAACGCTTTATTCGACCAACCGTCTTACACTATATTTCATGCAGTACTGTTGGTAATTTGTTCTGAATTGCGATGTCTAGGTCCCTTGGTATCCAACTCGCTATTACATCCATACTTAGAGATTTCTCTTAGACCCTCACATCTTGCAAAAATATAGGGGGCGAGGAACCAGGCACATTGATTTAGTACTTTTGTAGGTATGAAGCTATAGGCATAGATAGTTCCGCTAATCAGGATGAAAATTTTGTCCAGTTATAGCTATAGCCACACATCGACCAGAGCTTCTGCCGCAGACGGCCGAGAGTTTGGGTGGACAGCCAATAGCCTTTTAATGAAATCTACACCCCTTTCGCTTACTTGCGAAGACTGTAGACACTCGATGGGAAACGGGATATCACCGAGACAGTATTTTGAGTAGCGGTCTATATCTGGTCCGGGTTGTTGGAGGCTATAGGCCGAATCTAAGCAACTGATCTCCGACGGGCTGTAGTCCGACATAGTTCCCAAAAATGGGATTTCTGAGGTCAAAATAACATGTACGAGACACCCGAGCGCCCACATATCCACAGCATTGGTGTATTCGTTTCCTGGGAGATAGTTTCTGGGACGAAATCCTTGCAACTCTGGGGCGATGTAGCCCTGGGTTCCACACTGAGTGCGTAGATTCGTGCCGTCAGTGGATTTCGATATCCCAAAATCGGCAATCTTTACGCGAATTGGTGATTGGGAAGCTATAAGAATATTCTGCAAAGTTTACAACTTAAGTGGATGACACGGACACGAATTGATCTTGCAAGTAGTTCAAACCTACCTGTGGCTTAAGATCGCGATGACAAATTCCTCTTTGGTGTAGGACCATAAGTCCTTCCACAAGCTGTTTTGTGATCTGTTTAGCAATTTCTTCCTCCTGCCGCCCGAATTCTTTGATGTATTTCCCCAAGTCTCCGTGTTCAAAGTATTCCATGACAATGTACAATAAATCACCCGTTCCGTTCTCGTACCATCCGCGAAACCGTACGAATAGATCCTGACGCTAAGGCATCCATGAGCTCCCTACCACACATAACTCTCTAATTAGCCAAGAGTTGTCACTCACGTCCATCACTGCTATCAAATGGCACAGCTCGCGCTTGATATCTAGCCCATTGCTGTCGAAGTCGTCCACTTGCAGCTTCTTGACTGCCCTCAGCTCGGCTGTGTTGGCCTCCTTTTGAAGATACACAAATCCTTGGCCACCTTCACCAAGCTTCTTCACCTGTGTCCAACGCTCTTCCTCACCCGTATCTTTCCGATGAATGACACCTCTCCTGATAAATTTGGCATTCAGATGGTATAGATCAATCTCAGTGGCCCCAGCAATCATTTTGCGTCGTTGTTCTTTCCTCGACCGATATTTCTCAGCTGCAGAGAATTTGAGGAGATAATAATGGTACTAACTGGAATGATGCTGGATCGAAATTTAGATAGGAGGATTTGAATTGAGATATGGTTATGTTTGGAAATCAAGGAAGAAAAGAATACGGGATCCACATGTAAACCCAGAATTTAAATTATTACCCTGCAACCCCGCTTTTAGGTAAAAAAAATTCGACAGGCTATGGTTAGCACCGCCAACACACAATGCCCATGGCCACTATTGGACATTTTACTTCAGCGGTATTATCTACAAGCACCCGCAAAAGCTTTTTCAAACACAGCATCCCAATAATGGTCTTGAAACGCTGCAAGATCATCTCTTTCTTGGTGACATTGGTCAAGAACAGTCGCCCACCAATAACCGGCCAAAACAACCCCACCACAGTGCTATTTAGCCAGAACCATCGTACTACTCGGGTATAGGTGTAAAAGTCGGAAAACTTTAATCCCTGCTCTCATAGAAATTTTTGAGAACAAGGATTAAATTTTTCCGATTTTTATGATCATGCCCGAGTACACATCTGTACTTGATCCTATCAGCTGGGTAGTAGTGGTATATAGCGATATGTAAGTGGATCGTAGTCACCGTATGTTAGTACGAAATTAGAGCGAACTAATAGAGTAGACGTTCCTATAACGGACTATGCTAGGATAGCCCTATACTAGCACTCTTAGCCACGTATCTCCGTCAGCATCATTATAGCAGAAATCAAAGCTAGGATTTTCCGTATACAGAAAATCACAGCCAGCTCGCCAATCAACTAGGAAGTGAGAAAATAGATAAATCGAGTGATATTATATGATTAATACAACACCTTCAACGCGCTGCCACATCCATAAACGGCTGACTAGAACGTGCAAAAGACTCTTGGGATGTAATTGGCCGCAGAAGTTCTAAATTTAAGTGTCTTACATATTCAACCCTCCCCCTATCATCCATTAATACATCCTTAGTTATACTATAGTCCTAACAAAAACGCCAACCTAATTGCAAAGCTATCCCTACCACTATTTAGTAGATCAAACATCTGATCTCCCACTTCAACCAGTCATGAGAGTCCCCGATCAGAAATGTCTTCTCTCCCTTTCCTTCTTTAGACATATCAAAATGCTGGCAAAGGCCACGCCCAGATCAACTTTATTCTCATCAACAGCGATCACACCACCCAGCTGAAAGTTCCCCTTCGCGAAAAAGAGGGCAGCAACATCAGATTCGCCATTGGCATCAATGGTCAGTTTCGATGGCGACCATACGCCCCAATTCCACTTATACTCGCGGCTATTGTACACAAAGACCATGGTGCGTCTCAGGGTGTAGAGCATCTGGCGCATGGAGATTTCCGGATGGAAGCTAGCGTCGGAGAACTTGATGGTGGCCGGGAGAGTATTAATGATTGGGGTAGTGATAGAGCCAAGATTAGGGTTCGAGGGCGTGGAGAGAGTAGAGGTGCTTGCAAAACGTGACGGCTTCGTCGAGGTGAATGCTATCGGGGGAGGGCTTGCACTTTTGATGGTGTGTTTTATGATCTTGTTAATCTGTGCGTGGAACTCTTTGGTCCCAGGAGTTGAGGTTACAAGAGACGTGATATCGAATGCCTCTGCAGGCTTCATGAAGGGGCCGCCATGAGGCGTGATATAGAGGATGTGAGTGGCAGTAAAGGCCACGACCGAGGGGGTCATGGCCAGGTCTCCAGAGTCCACGGCCGAGGAGGTCATGCTTAGTTGCTTCGCCAGAACGAGAGTAATCAGAGAATAGCAGTGAATCCATACTCGGCGCGAGTTTATATGCCCAAGCTAAGATGCCTCTCGAAGCTTCAAGGCTCACATTTATGCCTCCCTCGCCTTCAACTGAACCAGGCTTCGACTTGGCCGGCTCACAAGGCCTCGTGTTCGTGCCATACCCGATGTCACACAGCAGTATTGGAATTGCTTTTTTCCCGGAGTTTCCTATCATTGCTCGGTCGGGCCGAAACAGCCCCCGCTCTCAGCGAGGCGGACGATAGAGCGCAAACCGCTCTATGTACCTGTGGGATCAGAGAGCAAGGCTGTCTCTGTGTTAACATCCCGTATTCTAGAGCGCTGATCCGATTGGACGCGAGGCAGCAATCCAGTTGACGCTGAATGCGGGAATATCTCCGCAGGAGCACAGCCATATCGCCGCACCGCCACCCCAACGGCCCAAATCCCGCAGTGCCATTATTTCCCGCACCCATCGGCTACCGCCAGTCTGTGGTGTCCCGCCGAGACATAAGACATCACTCGCTCGCGTGTCCGCTGTTGAGCGGCGATGTTTTAAATCCCCTTTCAATACACACAGTAACCCCCGGTTTACAAACATGGCTACACAAATATACAATACTAAAAATCAATTCAAAAGTCCAACTCCTCTCATCGTTATATTTCCAAACGCCTACACCTGAAACAGATGATATCATCCAAACCTATGATATCAAAACAGCAAAATAAAAACTCCAAGATAACCTCGCCAATCGTATCTCGCAAACTATTATACAGCTTCCCTATTCCTCATCACGCAGTTCACACCCCTGCCTCAACTTCTTTCCCCACCTCAACTTTTTCTGCAACCTCTCTTTCTCCTCTCCTTCTTCCTCGCCCTTCCAACTCATCTACTCTTTCCCTTAGTTCTAAATTCTCCTTCGTCAACCCCTCCACGACCTTCTTCAATTCCTCCATCTCTCGTTGCTCCTTGCTCTGCTTTCCCAACCTCTTCTCCTCCCTCTTTTTCGCTTTATCAATCTCCTTGTTGTATCGCGCTTCGCGCTTCTCCACCTCACGCATATGTTTTTCCAGCAACTTCTGTTCACGCTCATCGTCTTTAGAACGCTTCTTCCTCTCCTTAGAGCGTTGCCGCTCGAGCTTTTCCGTCAGTTTCGCTTTCTCGCGGAGGAGTCGCGCGAGTGCCTTTTCTTCATGTGTAGATGGATGTACGGTAGAAGGGTTTATGGACGACGAGACACCAGAATTAATACTGAGCGCGTCGAGGTCGTTGGAGCGTGCCGTAGCGAAAGAGGCGATAGAGGCTCCGTCGTCGTCGTCGTCGTCGCAGCCAGGCTCTGTGTCGAGGCTGGCGGGGATGGATCTAGGAGTTGTAGAGACGGGTTCAATAGTGGCAGGGTAGGGCTTTTTAGTGATTTCTGAGGGAGCTTCAGTGTTGAGCGTGGATGCTGAGGCTTCGCCATTTGCAGGAGAGGGGGTGGAAGACGTTATTACTGGTGGAGCGAGCATCGAGACACCGGCCGAGACGGTTGATATCGTAGAAGAGATAAGACTTGGGGTTTCTTCTTTTGTTGGTGTTAGATCTCGTTCGTTTGGTTCTTCGGTTTCCGTGCCCATATCCACATACACATCTTTCTTACTCTGTTGCTGTATCTCCTGCCCAGGTACTCTCCCTTCGTTAATGCTAGCTGAATCGCCGAATTTCTCCCCTTCCATGGTTTCCTCATACTCATTTTCCACTTCATCGGAATAATTTTCATCTAGGTCATCCATCTTTGCCGCCCAGTCAAGGAACTTTTCAGCATCTTTGATGATGCCGCCGGGAGTGCCACGCTCCACCATCCATCGTGGGACAGAACCGCCAGGGTCGGAGCGAGTGATCATAATCCATTCAACAGGGTTTTGTTCCGGATGCGGTGGGGGTTCATTCGCTTCGGCCGCTTTAATCCCGTTAGCCCGAAATCTCCGTGCACATTTACATTAGGATAGAAGACTACCTCGCGGGCTCAATGGCACATCATCCTCACCAGGAGAACTCCCATCCGAAAACGTAAGGGTCTTTCCTCTTTTCCTCCCTACTGCTCGCTCTTCCTCTTCCTCTTCCTGTCTCAATCTCGATACGTTCGGCACGCTCATCACCCTCCTGATACCCTCCCTCTCGACCTCCACGCTCCGTCGATTAATCGGCGGTTTACAAACAGCCGGAATCTCTCTGATGAACTCGACACTCTCGTATTGGCCCCTGACATATCCCTGGCGCACTTCACAATCCGGGTGGTCCGTCAGCGGACGAGATATCATCGTAAACTGCCTCGGCTTCAGCTCACTCGAGGAGGCGCCCGATGAGGATCTGGAGCGACCCGGCGAATCGTAGGTAGTGTTACTATAGAACGAGTTTTGGGCAATGTCGTCGGGGTGGGCCGAAGAGGTAAGAGAAGCGGTTACAAAGTCGCGGGGTGCTGAGGGGCCTGGAAATTGGGCGGTGAGGTAATTTACTACGTAAGGTTAGAACTAGAATAGTGTCTTAAAGCTCATGTTGCGAAAAGCAAGTTTCGAGATATACCTTCCGCTTGACCTAAAGGACATCGCCTCTTTTCCACTTGCCGCTCCCTTCCGACACCACGAACACTAGTCCCTTGTTGCTGTCCAATCTCGAATTCCCGCTGCAGGCCAGCTCTGAACCTCTTGAAGCCCAGCTCCTCGTGAACGCTCCTTCTCGCGAACCACGTTCCCCTACCGTCTTTCGACGATAGCTTATAGACGGAGAAGCCCAGAGGGTTCTCCTTGGTGCCCATCTTGACCGGCTTCCATTCCTTCTGTAAGGCCTGCAGAGCCGGATCCTCGGGCAACGGGCACGGTAGACCAACTGGCGGAGGAACAGAGCAGACGAGGACGTGAGTGTCCTGCAGACAGTTTGCGAGGTAGCCGGCGAGGTCCTGTTCCGCAGGGAGGTCGGCGGCAGTGGTGGGGGAGAGGACTTTGAGGGCGTCGTGGAGGGCCGCCATTTGTGCGATTCGTGATACGAGTGGGGTATATGAGAGTGTTTTTTTTTGATTCCTACGATCAAGTACTTTTGTGGGGAAGAAGAGCAAAGTGGGAAAGAGCAGTTCCGTGTTATATTTGTACTCCGAGGGGGTGTGGAGGCAAGAATTGGATCCCTGAGGGCTGGCTGAGCTGCAGCACCTAGGCTGGGCTGTTCCCAGATTCTGCAATGGCAAACGTAACCACGATGGCAGCTATCGTATATTTACACCCACGGCACCCCTAGCCAGGATCTCCATCCGGACCTATGAGGGGGCTATGAGCTGGGATGAATTAACCCGGAAAAGGGGTATTCCGGGATGGAGATGAAGGTGAAGACGATGTTGATGGTGAACGTGAACGTGAAGTTGGATTCCTGAATTGTTGGATGGGGAAACGATGACGTAAGATAGACGCCACACCCGCTGTGCTCACGAGAACTTCCTTGGCAGCTAATCGCTATAGCATTCCCACTGTCTATCGCAATTACCATCATCAGCGGCTCCAGGGTAAACGTCATCTAGGAAACTGAGTATCGCAATTGCGATGGAACACACTGAAATGTTGTAGTTGGTCGGGTCTCATAGCTCCGGCGACTCAAAGACCGATCCGTGGACTGATTGTGCAAACAGCGAGTATCTAAAAACCGAGAGAATCCCCTCGCGATTTGAAATCGGTTCTGCTCAAACAGAGCATTCTGGAGCTCGCTGGTCCCAGTGGATAACAGCGTCTCAGGGTTAGGGCTGTTAGTGCACAATCTCGTTATTCGAGTGATTTTGCGTGATTTGGTTTGGTATTATGTGTTGATTCCCTGGCTGTGTCCAGCTGGTATTCTTCAACGAAATCCTGTGAATACTGCAAATCACATTCAAACAGCAAATTGGCGGTTCTATTCCTGCCGCTGATTTAATCTATTGACTCTAGAACCACGTGTGTGGCTAGTTTGAAGATCCAACAATGCTAAACTCCATCTTGATGCCGCCATATCCTCAAGACATCATACTGGAATAAAGACCTTATGGTTTATTTTTCTTCGAAGCTAGAGAGTTACCAATTTATCTCCTCGATGCCGTCCTAGGCTGCATGCAGTAGCACGGCGATACACTATCACACGATCATAGGCCTCCCCACGTAGGCTCAATCGGCCATCCAAACATGCAAGGGAGAAGTTCACATGCCCTCCATTCTTCATAGCTGTAGCATTCGAGTTAGCCTCAAACACCTCTGGCCGTCTCAATCAATATAACCGCTACTGTCACTCACCATCCGTCTGGGTACACCCTCCTGACTACCATTGGGACCTTCCCCTGCTCCATCTCTCTCAGAGCAAGTTGCAGCGGATCGCTCTCTCCCTCTGAAGAAATCAACAGCGGATCCCCCTGCGATATATGTGTTGCCCGGATTGACAGTAAACGCACCCGTTCGTACTTGGTCATGAACGGCGTTGTAGTTCTCTTGCTGTCTGGTATTCGTTTAGCTTCTCCCTCCACATGCAACTTTACTTGCCTCTTTGACTTTTCTTCATGGGTATCGTGCAAATTTTGAGACTCGATATCTAGGTTTCCTTCGTTTCTGTCCTCGGCCTCACTCTCGACCTCGGGATCAAGGTCAAGCGTGTCATCGCTATAGATTTCATCGTTATCGTGCTCTTTCGCTTCATCCCACCTTGGTATGGATAATTTTATTAGTCATCTGCAATGTTTATCTGCTAAGATGTGGATCTCTACCCATCGTGGTCTCCGCCGTCGTCTGACATGATGTTTTTCCTATTTTCCACAGAGAGTTTACCAAACTTGAAAATACAATAAACTCTTCAACTCGACTATAAGCATGGCATTTATACAAACTGTGCTCGAAGATATCTACTCTGACTGACTATGAAATAAAGTTTTGTATTTCAGAACAAGCATAGCTGATACATCATCTGTTCTTTGTTCCAACCAGTACCCCCTCCAACAATATACTCTGACGATAGAGGCAACCCCTCAAATACCCATTCTCAAAATCTCCTCCACCATACCATCTATCTTGGGATCTTTCTTCTCAGGCACTCTCTATCGCCCGCTCAAGACCCAGGTATTCTCACTCACCACAACCACACCCAGGCCATTTCCCTTACCCAGCTGCATCCGCACTTTATGAGCTCTCGGGGCTGTAATATTCCGTCCACGCCTCGGTTTCTTCTTCCGCTGATCGCCCTCTCTGCGGGTAGCCGCCAGGGGATGCCGTAGACTGTTCTGTGGCATTTGTTCGTGTACCGCAAGAGCCCTATCGTTGCGCCGGCACTTCCGTGAAGCAATCCGCACAGAAACCTTTCGAGGAGTCCGTTCCCTAGAGCCTAAGCTCCAGGTGCTACTTTCTAAACCCGAATTCTGTAGCTCTTTTATCCCTACTTCGCCTGGGGTAGATGGACTAGGATCGGCATTACAAACGTCCATCTCTGTAGAGGAATCTGAGAGCGAGTCTATCGTGTTTGTAGTGTGCCTGCAGGAAGAGGTCATGGTTGGTGGGTTGTTGGTGTGTTCGAGGCTGGAGGCTTTAGTGGGTTGATAAATATTTTGCGTGTAATCCAAGAAATGGGGTGATGTTACGCTTTTATAGAGAATGCTTTAGTGTATGATCGGTAATAGCGAATTAGTGTGGGATCACATTCTATTTTGTAGTAAGTTATCGTAAACAACATGAACCACCCCAATTCAAAGGCTCTCAAGTCGGTTCGGTAGAGCATACATATAGCTCCGAATCAGCAGCCGTCACTTTAATATGCCTTACACTCTACGAATTATGTAAAGGCATCAAAAGGGAAAAGAGATGCATTTATTGGCGTCTTTACAGATGCCTTTCCCGACGACCTTCCTAGTCCCAAAAAGAAAAAAGAAAAAAGAGGAAAAGGGGGGACGCATCTAGAAAGCAGTATCCATAAGTTGAACTTGCACCATTCAACCCATCTACCTCCATTCTTACCGCCTATACTGCATCTTCCGATAGATAACTGTCAGCATACCTCTATTTATGTCAAGAAAATGGCAGAATACACATTTCCTGATGCATTTCCAAGCAACTTTCCTGATGATTTCCTCTCCCCCGACGTCTTTACAGATGACTTTCTCCTTGAAAATCTTACAAACGACTTTACCTGCGACTTGACCCCCTGGATGACTCTACTGACGAATTTCCCTCCTTCTGATGCATTTTCAACTGTAGAGTCGTTTATAAAGGCGCCAAGTTATACATTTCTCACTAGCGTGCCCCGTAAAGCCGTCTGTAAATGCATCGTTTTGTGTCTTTTCCCGACTTTTTTGTACGAAGGAATTAATGTAATTACATGTTTGATAAAGATGAATACTATTTACTATTTGTTTATTTCGTCATTAGTACTTTACAGGTATCGGACGTAATCACAAGCTGTCATAGCTTAACACCGAGCTTAAGTGTAACGTGTCGTATGCATATTCGGGGAAAATATCTACAAGCCAATGTGAATTCCCCGTAGCCTAATCATCAATCCTCATCACCCAAACGCTCTTGTAGAGGCTACTCAATTAATTATCCTTGTTCTGAGAAACAATCGAAATAACAATGTCTGAGGGGTGTATAAGCTTGACTACAAAAGTAGGGGAAATCCTGGTTTTCGAGATGACACGTGAGCTCGAGTGACAGCTTGTGATTTGATTGCGTGGTATCGTCAATTGTGGGCACATCAGGGAGTTGACATCTAGGGAAATAAATTATGCAGATTTCTTGCATAGATAGCCTATCGTGATCCTTGCCACCAGATGCTGAAATACAGAGTATAAAGAAAAAGAAAGAAATAATTATACGCTTAAACAATCTCCAGAATATCGATTGGATGCGTGAACAGTAAATCTATCTATCTATCTATCTATCTATCTATCTATCTATCCAAAATATCGAAAGGAGGCTGACTATATACCAAGGAAAGCAGGAAAGATGATAAGAGCATAGATCAACTAAGCAAAGTGCACAACACGCCCCCAAATAAGACAAAAACAAAGATTGGCTTAAGCTGAAAACTAGAGCTGCCCCTTCTCCGACCTCATGCATCTGTATGGAGAAACGGTGCCCATATCAGAGATTCTTTCCATCTGCTGTCCCTTAATTTCTTGAAACGCAGCGCCAACCTTTCTATGCCCACCATTACTCCCACCAACGTCGTCGAGCAGGTTACGATAAAATTCGGTAAAGATCTCCAGACAGACACCATCATCTGTTGGCCACATGTTGCAAGCACATGACTGACGAGCTGAGAGGTGCTGGCAATGCAGACTTACTCGTCAACAACATCTCCCGCTTCAATTCGAATTCTAGCTATAGGACAGGAAAGCAAGCACACGATCTGCGCTGATGCTATGTTGGTGTCCGATATATATGTTAACCACCGAAACACTTAAACCCACTTATCGAAATGCTTAACTTCGGACTACTCTCACTCCTAGCCCACATTAGACAGGCTTGTGCCCTACCCGAACTGCCTTGGGCTCGTACGGCCCAGGCTTAAAGTGTTCGAGCCTGCAATCCGAGCTCAGGACCACAAGCCGACTCGGCTCGTGAGGAACACTATCTAAGCTTTCGCAAAAGCTCTGCCACAGCAGGGCGAGCTGCCGGTTGGCCGGACTACGCAGGAAGCTTTTGAAAGTCCAAATAGTACTCTAGTACTTGGTTGGCTAAGGGCTCCGCCCTAGCAAATCTTTGATAGCTAGTCGGGCTTTAGGAGCTCGGCTTTGAGGCCTTTATATTGACCGAACTTCAGTATATACTGCCTGCTAACCACCTGTGTCACATTTGGCATCCAAAACTCCAATAAAAACTATTGGAAGCGGCTTTCCAGCCAAATACTAATGCTGGAGGTGGACCATAATAGTCCCTGTTGGATATATGGAATATATATATAGGCTTCCTAGTAGCATGTCATCGCTACTAATGGGGGTTGCTCGGGCCGATCTATTCGGCGCCCAAAGAACCCGCCATAAACCGGTTTATATGGGTCTATCAGGACTATATATATGGGGGCTCTCCCCCGTTCTTCTATTCTGTTTTCTCTTCACTACTTTATCGGTCTACTGAATATCACATATCTATACATTATATTCAACAGTCCCTAGGACGAGAGCGGGTGTCCCGGATAAATTCGAACCCGTAGAGCCCCAGCGAGCAAATGATCTCTACTTTTTAACAAGAAGTGATCCGCCATTCCGAGTGACAGTTGATGACTAAAATATTATCCCAATGAAGGTCTTAGGTCGATCACACTATCTCCCGAAAGACAGAATTGATAGTAACATTAAATCTGATTCTATCTCTCTTAAAAAAGGCAAGGTATTTAGTATAGTGCCATATCTCTCTGATAACACAAAGTGGCTAACCAATACCATGCCTATCTCTCCCGCTGGACTTAGGTGCATAATTGGCCCCCTGGGCTATATACCACTTGGGCTTTTTGTACCCCTCTAGGGTGTGAAAACGCCAGCATTTTAGAGGTTTTTTTAGGCTAGTTAATGACCAGGCTCTGTGGTCTCAAGTACAGTAAAATCACCATTAATCATGTGATTCAAGAATGAAAAATACACATATGTATATATCTCAGCACCCTTAGAACCTGGAAAGCAGCTGGCACGTCTTCTACCATCCGAATAAAATCCAACTCACGATCAAATCGCCGTTTCTTTTTAATTTCCCTATGAGACGGTTCGAATTATGTGCAAGAAAACAAACCAAAACACCTCACCAAACAGGCCTCAAAACACCAGCCGCAGCCAGCCACCACCAGAAAACGGAGTTCTCACCCCGATAGGTGATTTGAGTCTATCAGTACTCTTTCCTGGCGTGCATATATAGAACGACTAAATAGGCGATACCAACTGCGAGCCTGGTATAAGTGCTGGGTTAGGGTTGCAAGTACTTTTCTTGGCAGGAACTCGTGCAAAAAGCCCCTTCCATACATAAGATACTGCTTAAGCGCGCAACAGAAGCCCTAACTGCCTTGGATCGCTTCAGAAACGACTAATATACCTGGCCTCGGGAGATCCGTCGGTACGTAGACGAAAGATCAACGCCGCGAGCTTACGCAGAGCTTGTAAGCAAACTCTCGATTCCAGGGCATCAGATTAAGGCTATTGATTAGATGTCTCCACATCTGGATGGCAGAGGAGGCCAGACCTGGCCCAACCCAGTCCCACCGTACGACTGAAACGATATGGTAAACAATCTACGCCTTCCCCCCATTGCATTATTGAGGCACAAGCTCTGCAGTCCGCTCAATTCTACAGAGGGCTTGCGAATCGCCACCCCGATTCAGCAGCTGTACTTCTACATGCTCGAAAAACAGTACTAGTACGTTGGTAGATACGCTGCTCTCTCTCCTTTGGGATTCTAGCTGTGGGTGGAACGATCACGTATGCCTCTCTCCGCATCCCAAGTGAACCAGCATCTTGCGGCATCGGCACCATACGACACCTTCGGATGCTCTGAGCTCTGAGTTTCTGGCTCCTATGATTAGGAATCAAGAGGCACTGCGACCAAGAGGCACCAACCCCGAATATACTAAAACTAAACCTTATACCACACGCTCTATACAGCAATGACACCTCATATGAAAAGCTGTAAAAAAGAAAAGACAATAAATTGAAACATTACTACCCCATACATGCTTGTCAAATGGAGACTCTCGCCACGACATGCACGATATCTGCACAGCATCCCTGACTTACGCTGTACCACATCACAACATCAGAGATCCAGAGTGCGAATGTTGGTAAGCATGATGGCCTTGCGCAATCTGACTGGGGTATTTCTCCGACTTGAGCTGGGAGGCGCGAGGAGTTGATAATGCCATAGTAAAGCTCATGAACCGTCACTCGCCCACACCGTTTCACGTAAGTTCCGGTGAATCGCATTTCGCAGTGCCTCCCTCACGAGCAGCGAAACGAAAGCGAAACATATAGCCACTTACACCCAAGCTTAACTACCGGCATGATAACTTCACACGATAGCTTCAATGCACAAATCCCTTACGTCCGAACGCTCTGCCCAAGATAATCCCGAAGTGAAACATACGGGCTTTCGGCGCCGCCTCTGTGCGTAAATATAACTACAACTGAAATCAAGAACAGAATATCTTCAACACGCAGAGAGTCGGTGCCGGCCGTTTTCTGCATCGGCTAACAGATTTCGGGATCGGGCGTGTGCACGGGGCTATAAATAACCAACATCTCCATCGTCACAATCGCAACTCACCAACGTGACCCACCACCAACTCTTCGACAGCCAAGATGTCTAACAAAAGATTCCAACACTTTGCACGATTAATACGTGAGCAAATATAGAGTTGGGGTAACAGGTAGAATGGTCGGTATTTCGAGCTACATACAATCTTGATTCCATTCAACTAGCCAACCCCGCTTTCCCCTTTTTCTCCTCAGAAGAAAACTGCTTTCGTTGGTTTTGTCCCCACACGGCAAATCCTACGACGCCCCCTCTGCCGTAGATATCCTACTCTATATGCAGACAGCACAACGTCACCTAATCTGTTCCTGTTCCTGTGCCTGTTTCCCGGATTACTCAAACCGCGATATCGTATCGATCCCCCCCCACTTTCGCCTGTTTAAGCGATCCATACCCCTCACCTCGAAATCTTGGTCACCGAAATGAGCACCCAAGTCATGCCACCGCCGTATCCGGTGCTCGTTTGCGGCGTAACTAAGCCTAGATTTCATGTTGATAAGATGAATGGGGGCTGATGGCTAACATAAGGCTGAGATGATGTTCAAGCTAACGGTAATATTATGAAGGACAGTCTCGCGACATTGAATAGGGGAGCAAAATAACAATAAGTAAATAGACGGGGATACCATAAAAGTGGAGATTTGACAATTTCTAATCCAGCGCTTCGAATATGCTACATAATACATGGTAATTAAGATACAGCGAAAACTTAGGTACAAACACGAGCATCAAGCTGAAGTTTAATTATATATAAGGGGGAAATGGGGGCTAATAAAAATATAAAAAATAAACAAAATATCATTTGCCACAAAACCAAGTATTTACCAATCGTCACACAATTATACACATACATATTACAAGCCCTTACAAAGTTACAAACCACAAAAATTAAGGAAAAATTTCTGTTCAAAGATTCATCCGTATCTAACTTAAACCAATCCCCAATTGATTCGCACGCGCCCACTCCGGTACCCAAAACCCCAATTCCCAAAACAAAAAAAAGCAAAAGCAAAACAAAAACAAGCAGTTATAAAAGAAAAAAGTTTCGAAGCGAGTGTCTCGGTTAGTGCATTTACAAAAGTGATAATAGGCAATGCATCTATCAAGATTCTGGTATTTCTATGGGGGGGGGTATATTGCATAATATTTTTTGACTGAACGAGTGTATGTATTTGATGGTTGATTTTATGGTTGAGTTCGCCATCTACCAACCGAAAGTTTCCGAATGTAGATACACCTCCTCTCGTTCCTCGCATGCCCAGATATCAGGTTGCATATCCGCCACGGCGTTAGAAACGTCGACCTTCATGCTTTCAGGACCGCACACTGTACTTTGGTTAGCTTTGGGCTTTTAGGAACAGGACAGTGAAAACACACCATAGATGCAGGTCCTCTTCCCAAAGGTATCGGACCAAGGCCTCAAGCCGTCCTTCAATGGTGGCCTTCCAAACTCAAGCAACACTTCATCTCCCAGCGGTGGCATTGGTGATAGGGGTTCTGGGGTTGGTAGTCTTGGGGGAGCGATTTCACTGGCTGGGCTTGAGCTATTACTACCCCGCATTTCTTTCTCTAAAATATGGAGACCAAATTCCTTTTCAAACTCATCATCCACTCCAGTTGGAGGACGGACAAGTGCTGGTGGAGGCCGGCTGAACGATGGGGAGGTAGGGGTTTGTGGCCATTCACGGGTGGCGGAGACAGGATGTTTGGGCAGCACGACAGGAGTTTCTTTGGTCGCGTAGTATTGGCAAAGAAGCATGTTACGCGGAAGGGCACGGGCGGCAGCGGAGATCTCGTCTTTGAACCACTCGAGGGATTCTAATCGACTTTTATTAGAAACTGTATCGGCGATCATTGACTGTGTGCGACTTACCAAAATGCTTAACCGTCCACACGATGCGGATATCCTTTGTCAATGCCTCGCCCTTGCGAACCTTCTGTACCAAATGCTGAAGATGTGCGACGATTGGAGTGATGCCTGATCCTCCAGCAATCATCAACACCGTCTCGAATGCTTCAAGTTTCCTGCTCAACCCTCCGTAGGGCCCATCGAGAAACGCCCTGTACGAGACGTCTGGCATCATTCTCGAGATATCGAACGCCCTTTTGGTGAAGCCCTTGTGTGGCTTGAAAACAAGTACCAAGTCGTTGTACTCAAAGTCGTTACCGCCGTTGTCCCGCATGACTGATGCTACTGTGAATGGATGATTATCGAATAGTGCAAGGCCAGGAACACGAAGGAATACATGCTGGCCAGCTTGCCAGCGCATCCGTGTGGGAATCGTGACCTTGACACCGTTGTCGGTGAGGGCAGTGAATGTAGCCATGTCGCCTCTGAAAATGTGAGGACCAAACCAGTTGGTCCGAAAGTAAACACGATATGCGAGATGAGTGACCCAGATAGCGACCGTTGCATATAGATATTGCCACTGGTATGAAAATTAGCAATATCCAAAGCAAGGCTGATCAAGGGCGTACAAACCGATGTAAGCATGTTGCCACAGTGCCAGAACAGCATTCCAACATAACCAACCCCACAGATAATATGTAAATGAACGAAAACTTCGTAACACCATGCACTGTTTTATAATTAGCTCATGTGTACACAAGTGATATCTCATGAAGGGACCTACCGAATGAATGGTAAAGAACCGAAACACAGCCAAAGCAAACAAATAAGCGCACCAACCCCATTCCAATACTCGATGTGGTTGTAAAACAGATCTTTCAGTGTTTGCGCTCCTCCATTCTTAAGTGGCTCAATGATGAACGGAGCAGCGTGAGCGATACTGAAAAACCCCATAAAGAAACCCAGCCACCGATGCAGAACGTTCAGCTTCTCATGCCCAACCCCAGTAACCAGACTTATCATATTTGACTTCATCCCCAACATAAGGATAAACGGTGTCATCGCGAGTGCGATCATCCCGCTTCTCCCTGCTACAGGTGGTGGACCGTACATTGGTGCCAGTTCGTAGTATGGGTGCTGGGTGAAGACATATAGTGCTGGGTATACAAACCCAGCGAGTATGAGCAGGCCCAAACCGAGACTCGTGGCTCCGATCACTCGCCATGTGCTACGAAGATAGCCGAAGGACCGTAGATGCAATAGGATCCTATCGAACAGCGACCTCTCCCTAGACAGCATATATCCTCCTGGCCTGTGCTTATTGTTCCTCGCCAAAGTATATCCTAGCCGCCGGCGGTCCAGAAGGATATCGTGTAGGTTAAGCAATCCAAATATCAGGACCAGCCCTCCGGCGAAAAAGACCCATCCGAGGGCGTGGATCCCACCCTTCGTCCATGGGAATGCTTTTCGACGTTGATAGAATTGCACATTTAGATTCGAGTTGTCGTATAGCGACGGATTGAGAACGTTCGACATATGTTGCGTGGTAGCCATCGTTCGTGAACCGAAAGGCAACACAGCTTTCGGGGTGTGTTTAGTTGATCTGCCAGTAGCAGGTTAGTTGATGGAGTTGAATATCTGGTGTCTGGACCGAGGCTCCTTGGAGCATTTCCTTCAAGTTTTCCCTTCACATATACATTCACACACACACGTTGAGCAGAAAGATCCGTTTCTACGGGCGAGGAGGGCATGTCAGCTCTTCTTATCATAGGCAGACCATGTCTCTGTCGCCCCCCCCAAAGCCCATCCACTCCCATTCCCGCCCAGGGCCTGTCGCAGCCTGCAGAGTCCGGTACGGTACGGCGGTGCAGTGTACCACCACACTCCCCTCCCCCCACCCCGAGCATGCATCGCGGTGTGCTTTGCTGCAGCCCACGGTCCCAACTTCCCACCTCCCACACAGCCATATTCGCAAAAATGGAAAGCAGCAACCCAAGCGAGAAGCTTGACCAGGGGAAGCGAATTACCCCTGCGTGATCCAACAGGCTATGAGCGGTGAGTGGTCAGGACTCAATTTCGGCAGACCAACAGAGTGAGAACGCCTCTGGGATTCAAATAGGCAACAAATAGCACGATCCCTACTCGTGATTTATAACGCAACGAAAGTGACGAGCCAATAGGTGCTCAAAGCCCACATTTTTCTTCGGGGAAGGGTCCAGTTGCCCACACGCATTCGGATCTCGGAGTGTCTCGAAAGAGAGGAACCTTCCGCATCGTGTGTATGTCCACCATCTCTGCAAGCTTTGGCCATCACATTTGAGCCGGGGTTTAGAGGACGCAACGATCAATGATTGGAACAGCCGTAAATCCTCAGATGTGTGAAGGCACATCGAGTGATATAAGCTTAACCACTCTGGTACCTCCTGGCTGTAAGCGCCCATTTTCGGCAGTGCAGTCCAGACCTTGTCGAACCCCCCCCCGGGAACCCCATCACGAGAAGAAGCCTGAAGAATCCTGGACTCTGTAGCACTCTGCAAAATCAGACGAACAACTCGTGATTTTTCATCGTCGCTTGTAATAGAAGCGCTCGTTTAAAAAAAAATTGCGCCATGGAATATTCTCTTGGGCGCTTGTACCTGGATCCCAAGCGAGTTTGACATCGGATGAAACAGAAAAAAAAGGTGTAAATCGACAACGGCGCGACGAACACGGTAAATTACTCGTAAGGATCAGTGATCCGGAAGCAGCAGCAATGACAATCACGGAAGACTGTAAATCATTACTCGCATCATTTAGTGCACGGGAATCGGAATCTTGCCCGCTGCTAACTAGGTATGTAACGACTTGTTATCGTCCAGTTCCATAGCGTAATGAATAGCATAGCGCAATCCTGCTCAACTACCTGTTTAGACCTATTCGTAGACATGCCGGTCGCCCATGGACGCAGAATGGCCCTCGAATTCACAAAAAATAATATTCTGCAGCTATCGGCAGCTACAATGACAGGCTGTGGCAGGTGTATAGTTAGTCGTTGGAACGCCTCTGTTGTGAGCAGCAGCGTGGTACTTCACCTGCTTTTTCTTGCTTTTGCTGGGTACTATTTTCCCCTCATATCGCGATGCCAACCAACCAACAGGATTCAGACGATACGACTTTAGATTCTAAGAGGGGTCTCATTTCGGTTCTTTCCATGGATGGTAATCCGGCTATAGCCATGTGGAGTGTTCTCCACCAACTCGTCGCTTTTATCTTCCTTTCTCCACTTGGCTGGGGGTGAGCAGGATGCGTGTCTCAGTAGGCATCCAAATGGACAGTCCAGACTCTTGAAGATTCACGTTTGTCAAGAAACATAAGAAAATGTGTACAGAGGCCAAGCAAGAACTAACAAAGCCAGACGTGCACATGCGTGCTCTCGTGCCTACGCCTTAAGCATCCTTTGCCAGGCCAAAAAACCAAGTTTGAGTGCTCATTCCCTCTGACTGTGTTATTCTCTCTCGATCGCATTCATTCCAAAAGTAGAGCAAGCCCACATAGCAAGCGGGACCCAATGCTATGTAGTAAGGTTTCACTCATCACCGCCAGAATCAACAACGACCATTCATCAAAGACGAATTTCGCTTTGTTTACGCCTCTACCCCCCAGCGACCGGGTTCCTTTTTTCTCCCAAACACCGGATCCTCGTTTCCAGACATCTCGATTCTGTACGTATACGCACTGTATGGCTCTCACGCTTTCTCCGCTTTTCCCTCCCTCCCAGTGCCCAGAAAACCGTCGCATGACTCGGCACGAGCAAGGTAACGTGAGCGTCTCGCGGGTCTATGGTTGGCTCGGTAACTGGAGACGGCATGGCATGCGCTCCATTCAGCCTTGGGAATCAAGGAACTCGAGACGATTCCCAAGAACCAAGAACGTTCATGTATGCGAGCACCGTTTCCGTGCAAATGCCCGTGGGGAGCAGAGGAGAGAAGAGCAAGGCAACATGCTCGCCAAAGCATCCCTTCCGCTCATGCGTGCCCGCCGCGTCCGCACTTTTCCCAGCGGGAGATAGAGGGCGCCAATCGTGCATTTTAGGGCGCCGTCGAGAGGCGTGGTTATGCTGATGAAGGCATGAAAAATAAACATCTACTATTAAACAGCTTGAGCCTTTGAATCTTGAATTCGGTGTTCCCTATCAGGATAGGATGTCTCAACCCTTGTAGATAGGAAGAAGAAAAAACGGACAATGGGCCGGTTTGCCGCGACCGGCAGTAGTGTCGTTGCGTCAATTTGTGATTTATCAATCGAGAATGGATACTCCAGAGTGTTTATGCAGCGGGAGGTAAGATCACTGATCACAAAGTGTCACGAAAAAAGGGGACGGTTTTCAGGGTTATTTTTGGGCTGAGGATGACGTTGGGGACACGTCAAGAATGCTAATGCCAACATCAACCTCTCTCTCCAAGTGAAATTCACGTCGCACTCATGCAAATCGCGAGTAACGGTCGCGATAATGGACAAAAAATCACTAGCTATCGTGGAGAGTGAGATGCCATTCGAGAGGATTTACAACTTTCGCGATGTCGGGGAAACTATTAATAGACACAGCTCTGTTACTAGAAGGTACGCTCAAGCAATCATTTATCTAGGAATTAAAACTGATATGATGTGATGAAGGATCGTGAGAGAGAAGATGTTATATCGCTCTGGTCGCCTTGGTGAGTGTTTTTATTTACCCACCAAGAACGTGATCACGTGAATTTAATTTGGCGCAAATTAAAGACGACGCGACTCGCGAAGACCACAGGAAGCTGGTTCAAGACTATGGCATCAAGACTGTAATCGATCTCCGAACGAAGTCTATTCCCCCCTATTTCTACGCTTGTAAATGTTTGACTAACTGATCCATCTCAGGTCCGAACATATAAAACAAGCCCAGGTAAAGACCCCCACCAATCGCTATGCCGCCACGGCAGAGGTCGACACAGGCACCGACCCGCTCTCTGTGTCTGGAATCCGCACGGTTCGCATCAGCTTCATTAGCCGTAAATTCGAGATGGCTTTGCTGCGAAAGCTAGGGTGGTGGGATCTGATGTTGGCACCCTTCAAGTTCCTATGGTCACGTGAGGTAACTGACAGGGCGTGGGGTGGATAGCAAATTCTTCTTCTTAATGATATTTCAGTATAGAATGGCTGCAATCGCGATATTAGGAAGCAAAGTTCTCAAGAGCAGGGGGCTAACGGGAATGTGTTTTGATTCTCTAGAGTTCTGTGGAGCAGAGATTCGGGAGGTACGTTTAATGTTCATCCGGCTTCGAGACGCGATCAACTGACCGCGAGTGTATTCTATAGAGTCTAGAAGTTCTCGCAGATCCCGCTTCGTACCCTATCATCCTTCACTGCACCCAAGGCAAAGACCGCACTGGTCTGCTCTGCATTCTCGCCCTGTTCCTCCTAGACGCACCGATGGATGCGATTAGAGACGACTACACGTCTTCATGGGCTGGTCTTGCATCGATTCGCGAACAGATGCTGGTTGAGATCAAAGAGATTGGGCTGGACGAGAGGTATGCCATGACGCCAGAGTCGCTCGTGGAGGATGTTGCTGGTTTTCTGAAGGAGAGGTGGGGTTGCGTTGAGGGATATTTGGACAGCATCGGTGTCGGGGAGGATATTAGAGAGAAGCTCGTCAGTACGCTTAAAGCGTGATCTGCAAAGTGAAAACCGGACGAAAGATTTTGTTAAATTGAGCGCCATGGATAATCGAATGTTTACTCGTGCGTAATACATGTATAGACTAGATTGTATAGGTATGTTAAGATGTTTTTGGCCTTCATATGGGCTGGAGGGCACGATATGGTGTAATGGGTATACTTTGAGGTCTCACGAGATACACAAGGCCGGTACTACGCATCTGCTACTCGCAGCAACTAAGTGAACGCACCATCGTATTCACGATCGATCACTCGGTATGCTTCTGCTGCCGGACGCGCCAACCAGCAATTGCACTTAGGTCACTGTACGACCCAAAACAATTTGGAGTGCTGGGGGTTGCCGTCTTACGCAGCCCCAAAAGTGCTGATTACAAGTGCTGATATGCATCCTATTTTAAGATTGTGGCGCATGTATGAGTCTCGTCACAATCGGTCACTCGAACGACGTAAGCAGCTTTTTGCATATTCTCCCATGGACAGAACTACCAATTGTTTGGCTACTCTGATTCCTTTAATACGTGTGAAGATTCTGTTGATAAATAAAGCCTAACTATTAAAGGAGACTTGCTGCGCCGTGCGCTAAAAGAGGTCAGTAAGCCACAAGAGAAGTAGCGAATAGCGACAGCCAATAAACTTGATATAGCTGAGAGGGCAGATGTTAATTGAGAATAAAGGTGCGAGATCCTAGTAAGCCGTGTGCTATAGGCACTGGGGGACATCCTTTCTCACGGCTCCCGGAGTACGGACTGCAATACACACGACACGAGGATAAAAGGGCTGTGTAGTTCTGCACGTGGATTCGAGTAGGGATTTGGATGTGGTGTATTTTGAATTTTTGCTTGGAGGCTTGGCAGTCGGTAGTTCACAGCCATCAACTAAGCAAGCCAACCAATGACATCTTTCCACTGCTTTCTATATATAATGATCTTACTATGGTGTAGTAGGCTGTGATCGTAGGCAATGGCCCGCTGGATAGCTAATTGGAAAATGTGGTGTCTCGTAATGAACTCCTGGGAGTGGAAATCACAGTCCTTTGCAACATCCACTTGCGAGCCTGTATAATATGTCTATCCGAGAGGCTACAGAAAATCAAGATACGTAATAAGCTAGCTAGGCATACTCCAGCTTTACGGAGGTTGCCCCATCCACCACAGAAACCCCTTCGCCTCCCGACTGTTTCAACGTTTTGCCAGGAACAACGACGTTCCAAGCACCAACCAGGCTGCCTTCCGAAACCTCGACAGTCATGAACCCGTTCGAGGATCTCACCCTAAGCTGTGTCTTGATTTCGCCAGCATTCTGATAGTCAGGGATATCAACCTCAATATCCATCCCCTCGACCGGGTTAACGACTATCCTCACACGTTCAGTCCAATCGTAATGTGCAATCTCTTCGTTAGCCCCGAAAACCACCGCCGAACCAGGTCTTAGTAAAACGGGGAGTGAGAAATAGTCGTGGTTCTCCGTGACGTATCCTGGGCCTTCTCTCCATTTGCCATCGAGGAGGCCATACCATCTCCCCTTTGGCACATAGTATTCGACATGACCTTCGTTATTGAAGACAGGCGCCACCAGTATGTTCTCACCGAGCATGTATTGGGTATCAAGATACCATGTGCTAGCGTCTTCAGGGAATTCCGCAAAGATTGGACGCATCACAGGATGCCCGAGCTTGTGTGCATTAATGGCTTGCTTGTAGAGGTAGGGAAGGAGGGACAGCTTGAAGTTTACGAAGCGTTTCAAGACTTTGTCTGCTTCTCCGGATTCGTCGAGGAGCCATGGTGCCTGTGGTGAAGGAATTAGCTCCGCGTAATCTTTCATGTTAACCTACCACGAATAGCTCACCCTGAAGCTCCCACTTCCGTGTAATCGCGAGTGGCTTGATAGGCATCCGAACGCAATCCACCTTTTGAACAAACCAGGCTCTGGCTTTCCCTCAAACCCACCAATGTCGTGCGCCCAAAAGCCAAAACCTGATAATCCTAGGCTAAGCCCGCCCCTCAGCGTTTCAGCCATGGCTGTGAAGGTTGACATTGGATCTCCACCCCAGTGTACTGGGAAGCGTTGTCCACCTGCCGTAGCAGAACGCGCAAACAATGTTGCGCTGTTTTTCCCAAGCTTCTTTTCAAGGACTTCAAAAGTTACCTTGTTGTAGAGGAATGTGTAGTAGTTGTGCATCTTCTGAGGGTCGGAGCCGTCGAAATATACAGCGTCACCGGTGGGTATGCGCTCGCCGAAATCAGTCTACGCGAGCATTTTAGTAACTCGTAGCTTGTGAGTTAAAATCAAGAAGGAAGCTAGTAAAAACCTTGAAGGCGTTAACTCCAAGATCTATCAAGTTGGCTAATTTCGACTGATACCATTTACAAGCATCCGGGTTGGTGAAGTCCACCAAGGCCATTCCAGCTTGCTGAATTGAGCGTTAAAAGGTTGCATTAAAAGGCACAAAAAGTTGACCGTAATTCAGTCTTACCCAAGCATCGTACTGCCAAACGCTGCCATCAGATCTCTTGATGAAGTAACCACCTTCTACACCCTCATCGAAGATTTTGCTCTCTTGCGCAATGTATGAATTGATCCATACACACACCTATTCAAAGTTAATATCTGAATGCCTCAGAATCAAGAACTCCCAATCAATCAATACCTTGATGCCCCTCCTTTTCAAACTTGCCAGCTGCGTCTGCGGGTCCGGAAAAAGCTCTGGGTCGAACTCGAAATCACACCAATGGAATCCTTTCATCCAGAAACAATCGTAATGGAACACGCCCGTCGGAATATTCCGTTCCTTCATCCCGTTCAAGAAAGCATCAACTGTTGTTTCGTCGTAGTTTGTCGTGAAGCTGGTACTTAGCCAGAGGCCAAAAGTCCAGGTCGGCACAAGAGCAGGACGCCCAGTGAGTAGCGTATATTTGTTCAGGATCTCCTTCGGTGATGGCCCGTAGATCAAGTACATCGACAGAGCCTCGCCCGGGATGGCAATGTTGACTCGAGTAGTGCGCTCAGATTGAATCTCGTAGGAGATGAAAGCGGATGACGGAATGAAGATTCCGTAACCATTGGAGCTGAGGTAGAATGGCACATTCTTATACGTAAGCTCCGATGAAGTCTAAAGTATACATATTGGTTAGGGACTAATTAGTCAAGAGAAGGATAGAGAGATTGACCCCCCCGTCTTCATGCCACATTTCTACGGCCTGAAATATATGCCCATTAGCAAAGATTTAACTGGGGAGTCGAATCTTGTAGAGACTTGCCTGGCCATTCTTTACGAACGGTCCGAAACGTTCTCCCAAGCCATATATCTTCTCGCCAACGCTTAGTTCGAGCTGATAAGTGAACCAGCGCTCGCCCTTATCGGGGTTAACAAGTTCTGTGTTTGGGTGTGCGTCTGTATCTTTTTGCACGTAACCGATTGAACGCCAGCCTAGCTTGGTGAGGAGCTTTTTGCCTGCACGGAAGTCAATGTTAAACGACTTAGGGCGTGTATCGATTTCAGTTTTGAGCGTGCCCGTTGTAAGAACAAGCGATGTCGCAGTCTTCTCGGTCGAGATAGGGTTGGTTCTTGCTGGCTGGTTTGTACAATTGCAAGTCAGCATGCAACTCGACGAATCATTTCTAGAGTTGAATTACTGACAATACCATCTGGATATAACTCAAAATGAGGTCCAATTGAGACGCTTTTCTGTGCTTTCCAATGTGTGCCTTTCAAGAGCAGAATATTATCGGATGGAGATTCGAGTTCTAGGGTGAGAGTCGGATTGTTTAAAGTATCACCTCTGTGGTTGATCGCACGTGAGGCCTTCAAGACTTTATTAATACAACCCCTTTTGTTTGACCTATCCCTGAATTCAAGAGGATCAGCTTACAGCTACAGTCCTTATAGATTCTGGTTTAGCTTCAGCCTTTACCGACTCGGTAGCCCAGCGGATGATGGTATCGGGCGAGGCATGCCACATCCCCCTGGAAAATTTCACCATGATGATGGAGTGTGTAGAGAATCAAGCTACGGTGGTTTTTGAATTTTGCAATTGCAAATGGAAATAGCTGAACCTTTTATCCTCCGAGCTATGAGGAGTCTACGGGTGCAAGCATGTCATGTGGGCATTTAAACAAGAGGAAATGCAAAGGTACAATTTAAATTTAAATTTCAAGTGTTTATTAGATGAGGGGTTGATTTGAGATTAACTCCCGAATCTGGTTGCATGATAACGCGATGCCAATAGAAAGAGAACGGATATTCCGGCGGATGTTAACGCTCCGAAGAAGCGGGGAATGCGTTGAAGCATCTGTAGAGCATGTTGAACATTGCAACGTCCAAGGCACCCTGCGTGAAGGTCGCAGACTTGTGATGTCGGGGCTTACCAGCTAAGACATGGTTGGTGATGTCTGAATGGGTCCCAACTTATCCGAATTGTGGATAAAAGGGTAAAACGAAATATGATGGGGTTCGCGTACAGATGGTCCGATAACCGAGCCTCGAAGTGTGCGGAATCTAATAGACTATCATTACTAGAACGCCAAAGTTCAGTTCACCTCCGATATCTCGTCACGGTTAAGTTGCAGTAGCACCCCGCGGCGTAGAGCAGTTTCCATCAATCTAAACAACGTTGTGCAGCCTCATAAGGCAGAGGTAATTCTCGGGTACCCGGTTCCGAATGCTAGCTATACGGCGGTGGCCTGTTAACATCCTAGCATACCTCACACGCGGTCGCTGGGCTAACCCCTTGACTATATCAATAGCTATAAGCTATCGTGCATATAATACTGATTATAAGAGACTCTTCCTGGCCGAAGGAAGCTATCCAGGTAACCTATGCTTCGTATCTGGGAAACCGGGATTTCCAAGTTTCAATCAAGATCCTGGTACGTTGCCGCAGTCTTCTAATTCACAAGTCCCCACGAAAGCTACTTGCTATCAAATAAAAACCCACCTAAGACTAGTCAAAAAGGCAATCAATAGATACAATAATGCCACCATCAACCAATCGCAGAGACAATGTCAACCTGTATACCTGGGGTTGTTCTACGTTTGCTGCTGTAAGTTACAGAGTTTCGTCGCTGACCCAAGAAGAAAATGTGACGTCTGACTGTCTTTGCGAATGTAGGTTGGCTCTCTTCTTTACGGTATAGATTCTGGTATCATTTCCACCACGATCTCGCATGATACATTTCTTGAGTATTTCGCACCGTTCACCCGTAAGTAACATTCTCTATATTCAATGCGATCGAAGGGGGCTAAACTCCAGTAGCATCACTCAAGGGAGCAGTGGTGTCGACCTTTGGAGGTGGATCATTTTTCGGTGTCTTGCTCGCTGGCTGGTCTGCGGATGCATGGGGTAATTATACCTGTATATTGGATACACACGTTAAGGAATTAATACAAAGATAAAACTATCTAGGAAGAAAAAGGACTATTCAACTCGCTGCGCTTATAGCACTTATAGCAGGAATTATTCAAGCTGCCGCTGTCGACATATCTATGCTGATAGTGGGCCGAATTCTGGGTGGTTTCGCGGTGGGAATGATGAGTACGTTCCTAGTCCCGTCTCAGTACCCCCCCTTTTCTAAGCCAGATAAACCGGGCCCTCTGATGGTGTCGAATGATCAGATATGACTATCCCAATTTACAACAGCGAAATTGCACCACCTGCAAAAAGAGGAATGATTGCAGGTCTCCACGCCCAATTCGTAGGATTTGGTTTCGCCGCGGCAAATGCAAGTACTGCGGGGCTAAAGTATTCTCTTTAGTACTAATCGGCGCTTTAGTGGATTGGTTTCGGATGCTCCTACGCCCATGGAGATTTCAAGTGGCGATTTCCACTAGCTTTCCGTACGTTCAACCTTCGTAGCTTCGCTAAATCTATATACAGTTCTGACTCTCCGCAGAATGTGCGCCTGCAATCATTCTCCTCGCTGGCCTATGGTGGCTTCCATTCTCTCCGCGTTGGCTTCTGGAGAAGGAACGTGATGACGAAGCATTCACAGTACTGAAACGTCTTCACGGTGGTGGACAAGACGAGGCATTCCTCCGCGCAGAATTCAATCAGATGCGGGAGCAAATACGATATGAAAACAGTGTCAACGTAAGAAGCATCAAGGAGCTGGTAACTAGAAGGAGTTATCGGAAGAGATTGATTTTGGCAATTTTGGTCCAGGTATTCACTCAGCTAAGTGGTATGTCTTTGAATATGTGCTAGATCAAGTTCCAACGATTCCCCCCAATGCTAATTATTCTACGATGTCCACAGGTATCAACGTCATAAACTGTAAGTTCCTGCCAAACTTGGTATCGAAAAGGGTATTAAACTGGACCAAACAGTTAATGCAAATGCTATGTAGACTATCAAACGGACCTGTACAAAGGAGTCGGTATCACCGGACACATGGTGACTCTTCTTGCTGGATGTTATGGAATGGTTGGGCCACTTGCCAATGTAGGGCCACCCTAGACCACCCGATTTTCACAGCTCCAGATCATAATCGTTTTAACGAATGACTCGGCAGATCGTCTGTCTGCTCTACGTTGATAAGTGGGGTCGAAAGAAAACGCTCTGGATTACTGCCATCATCATGACTATCGACACGTCCCTCATCATGGCAATGACTGCAGCCTTCGGAAAGGGGACGAATCGGGTAGGGCAGGGATGGGCAATCGCATTTATCTTCCTTTTCTCCATCATGTGAGACCTCCTGTTGCCCCCCACTTTCGATGCTGGACATGCCCCTTTAACTATAGTGATCTAGATTTTCTCTCGGCTTCAACTCAATTCACTACATATATGTTCCAGAGATACTCAACCAGGCAATTCGCGCCCAAGGTTCTTCGTTATCGATCATGTGTAATGTCCTTGTCAATATCGTTTTCAACCAGATATCGCCCATCGCGTTTGCCAATATCGGATGGAAGTACTATTCAGTTTTCATCGCCACTAACGCATGTGCCGCGCTAACCGTGTTTTCATTCTTCCCGGAGACGAAGGGTAAGTCGCTGGAGGAAATCAACGCGGTGTTTGGCGATCAGGTTATAGTTGAGAGTTTGGATGCATCAGCTGCGAAAATGGGTGTCGAGGAAGAGGAAGATGTGGATACTGGGAGTCCGGGAAGATCTTGAGAGATATATTCTCTATCGGTTTAGCTACTTTCGAGACAATGGGCTAGTTATAGCTACTTTGAGACTCTTACACGGTCGACTTATGCTTAGGTCTTCGATCAAATTAAAATTTGAAAGCTGTAGTTACTATGCAAAGATGTATCTACCAAATTAAATACATTGCCATTAGCGCAATCATGAATTAAATTCGTTGAAAATACTACGTCCTTATATAGTCTTCACTGGCTATCGCGGTTTCCGCCTGGGGTGGTGTAGATCTTCGATAGTAACCTTCGCCTTTCTACTGACCAAACTACTGAATATTAGTGCAGCTTCACCTAGATCCAGTCCTCTTCCTAAGACAAAATAATACTCATTCGCTATTGTATTCTAACATATGCAGACACTTGCCAAGAATCTATGTATAGCTAACCGAGTGAGAGTCTATGATGATTATTTTTTAACCGCAGTACACATTCCAATTTTCGAGTTGAATGGGTCATCTCAGAGGCTTCCCTCAAGCCCCTAGAGGTCCTGGTTGTTTATTACCATTCTATATAGTTATCTACTTTGACCTTCAAATATGCAAGAGAATTCCTCACACGAAACCTCCAGTTGGTGACTTATAGGCATAAATTATACTTGATCGCTCATATAATGGATACATAACGCAATGAGAATATCATCAACCTAAACTTTAAGATCTACGAACGCCCCCCCCTCCGAGAGAAATAAATGTTCGACATCAAGTTTTGTGCCTGTCGGCAATAGTCTGCCGGGAAAAAGCGAGATGCCGCTTCAGTTGATCTATCCACGAAAACTGGAACGCCAACTCATCTTGTTTCCGATTTTACATACGGCATACCTGACACGCCGAACATATGTTCTTTTAATCCATGATCCACAGGGCATGAGTTTCACCGTACATGCGTAGCGTTGCAGTTTTATCGTTCTGGCATCGCTACAGGCCGATGGGACTCAAGGAAGCGGTGGCGTCTGGCCTTGCGACAACGGCGATTGTGGCGAATGGGATAAATTCCTCCGGCGATTTGTCTCTGGTATTCATGCCAACGGTATCGCCGATAGCTTACAGATTGACCCGTGGAACGAACCCGATGGCGGTGGGTTCTGGGCAAATAGTCAGGAGAAATGGCTAGAGACCTATTTATGGGCTTATCACAGGCTCCGTGAACTTTTTCCTACAGCCCGCCTCGTCGGGCCGAGAATATCATTCTTGCCAACTTCTAACAATTCATGGCGGACTCAGTCAGTGTCTTTCATCAAGCAGAACAACTCGATTCTTGATATCCACAGCCGGCGTTTGCTTAGTGCTAACCAGGGCTTCGCCAGTGGCCCAGAGGAGGACGCCAAGACCCAAATTCTCGATTAGTCAATCAACTATTATCTTGACTACATATGGGCTTCCCGATAGGCCATATCAAGTCAACGACTATGGCCCTGAGAGTCTCCAGGTACGTTCAGGGCTGTCTAACTGACGGTTTCTTCGAAGCTTTCCTGATCGTTTCTAGCTTCTCCTCTCATCATAATCCCAGTAATTCAGCTTAGTTCATCGCCACCTTTGAAAAGTACGTGAGTTTGTCGTTGACGTTAAATCTTACTCCACTAGGGAATCTGTCCTGTTGAGGCACAGATACAGGTGCAACCTGCCAAGACCTGCCTGCAATTAGTATTCACGGTAATCTCATCATCGGTCAATCGCAGAAACGATAGATAAAAAGGTCAGGTATTCATCAGTCTTGAGTTTGAGCACGTCAAGATACACATATTCCCCGCTCCTTTTAGTTCTACCGATAATTTACATGTACTGCATGCTTTATGACATATATGTGGCTACTTTCAGCGAATCAAGAAATAGTCACTATAAGCAATACTTGTTTTCATATACTTTAATATAATTCATTATCCTGATGGCTTTTTCTCACTTGCAGATTGTACAATGGTAGTCGTTTATAATTAGTGAGGCGACAGTAACAATACCTTCCCTAGCAGCAGAACCAACATCACTATGCAGACAACGGGGCTTAAGTGTAAGAATAAACAAATGGATAGAACTACATAAAAATATCTTTATCTCGGAGCATAGCTCTAAACTCTCTTGTGAACATGGAGAATAGCCCATATTGCTAGAGTGTAGCATTGCCGTTGCCGCCTCATTAAACGACTGCTGCTGTATCCCCGCCGGGAATGCTCGGTTCGAATACGTAGTCCCGATCGAGCATTTATTACGTAATGGTTGGCCACGAGTGATGATTTATGGTTCGAGACAGGATACACGGAGTTGTACACTCGCCGAAAGGGGCGGTCTGCCTGTTCCGGGTTGTGGATACACACCAACTGGTACAATATGCAATCGCTTCGTCAAAGTTTATTCAAGATAGGGTTTTGCTTATTGCGTGGTTCTTTGAATAAAGCGATCGCTAGGGAGGGAGGGGTAGCTGAAATACATGTGTCGTTCACAAATCGCGATAGCCTGGAGGTAAAAAAAAAAACCCCCCCAGATAGTATATCAAAAACTGCCATATATTCTTATCATCTCTTTAGCTATATTCCTCCGCCTATTCCATATTCCGCAACTTCGTTCCAACAAATACTTCGTGAAGATATTATAAAACAAAAAACAAACACAAACAGAAATAGCAACGCTAGCCAGCCAGCTAACTAGATGGCAAACCGATTCAAACCGCAGTGCGAATAAACCGTTTAAAGTATCTCGGAATAGGTATCTTTAGCCTGCTCAACCGTGACAGTCAAGCCGCTAAACCGAATTTTTGCGGCGGACTCTTGAGTGGGGATCAAGATGATAAGGTAGAATGCAAAGGTCTATATCACGCCGTTAGTGTCTGGCACGAACGCATCCCCCCAAGAAAGAGCTTACATCGACAGCAGCTCTCAAAGAGACAAGACTCTGGTGGATTTGCCCAAAGAAGGGGACCAGAGTAAGAACACCATGTTTCTCGATGACGACGTTGAGGAGAGCTTGATGGACTTGCACGAAAGTGGTTAGAGCTTCTATAACAAGTCGAGCATTAGCGTCACTGAGAGGAAGAATTTGGCGCTTGGTTTTGCGGCTGGCACCCCCCGAGAGCAGCGTAGAGGCTTGGTCGATTCTGTTGGTGATCGCGGTGAAACCTTGGGCAATTTTCTGGTGAGTGGAGTTAGCGTTATGATTGAAAGATGATTCAAGGAGATGGTTCGTGAACTTACGGATCCCTGAAGCGGGGCATTGACGACATTGATCTTCTGGGTTTGTGTGCGGAGGTCGTCGGAGAGAGTGGTGATCTCCTTGAAAGCCTGTACAATCTGTTGGGCTGTAGTTGCTTGAGCAGCGGCGTAACCAAAAGCCATGGCGGCGGTAAATATGGTAGAGAAGCGTATTTTGATGGATTATTTGGAAGAGGTGGCTATTTTAGAAGTAGAGCGAAGAGCGCGAAGATGGGTGTTGGATGTGGATCAAGAGCGAAGAGCGAAGAGCGGGATTGATTCGAGATATGTACAGAGGGGTGAGGTTTGCGCTTTATAGAAGATAAAACCCCCCGGAAGATCATACGGAATCAATAGCGATGCCGAGGGACTACTGAACCTAAACTAGATGAGATAGTTCTTGTCTATTACGGGTAATTGCTTTGGAGCGTAGCAGAGAGGCTTTGGTTTGCAATGCCGTACGAGATAGTTTTTTTCGCCGGTATTTCAACGTGTAATGCTAAGTGAGATTTTTTGTGTTCAGTTTGTAGCTGATCAAGCACTCTAGTAACATTTTGAAAAGACCGCCATGCCCAGCGTTCTGTGAGGTATTTCTTGCAAGTTCGTCACGGAGGCTGAATCACTACCACAGCCGATTGCCTCAACTCGGCGGTACGCAATATCCGCAGGAGTTATTTAGGTGATGTGTTGCTCGTTTACCTTCGTGGTATTATCGCGAACCATACGATTGGCACACTCCAAGAGGAAATTTTAGATCGTATTTGGAAATTTTAGAATGAGTGTCTTGGGGCGGTACCATATACCAGAGGGGGGCATTTCTTTGCTTTCCGGGTGGCCGAGTGACTTTCAATGATGGCGAAATTACATTTGTTGTTGTTTATTCATTGGGTACATTCAACCCGAAGCGGAATTACGTTTTCTTCACTTCCAATTCCAGCACAACACAACCGGTACCTTTAGCTACAAGCTCAGTCCCCGCGATTTAATTCGCAGTAAGTATCACGGAGGAATAAGTCAGGAATATTAGGTTGATACGTATATCGGTATGTCAAGTGATTCCCTCACTACATATTTCCCACTCTTTTTTAAAGTTCAATCCAAGACATGATATACTATTTCTCTCTCGATCGACTAGTTCTACGACTAGATACGTACCAAGCAAGCAACTTCGAAGGTTTTGAGAGATGGAAGTTCTCACCAGACATTTTTTCCCAGCCTTTCAATCTATACATGTTATCAGACTATAAATTAATCTTGATTACTCCCCACCTCCACGTGCATCCTTAGCTATAAGCAGCACAAGCAGTTACACTACCACATCATGGAGCAAGTAAATCAAGCAAGGCTAGCATCTCTGACTAGCTAGAAATAATATCTTCTGCCAGTGTTTGTTACTGGTTTTCAAGGGAATTCATAATAAAATTTATATTTCTGCCGTTATTGGTAGATTTGCAAGACGAAGTCCAGATTTGCAATCGAAGCAGTATTCTCAATACCTACGCGGAAAACTCCTCCCGAAATTGGTTCGTTCGAGAGTTCATCAGCGGCACAGGCAGGCAGGCAAGCAGGCAGGCAGGCAGGGATTTTTGGAGGCAACCGATCCGCTCATGAAGCACATGCATTGTCTGGTAGGTAATTCGCAAGATCTCAAAGTTCGTGGCGGGGCCAGAACACCGTTTCGTCCCGTTCGGAAAGAGTGTATATACCTAAATGTAGCTAAGCAAGAAGGGAGTAGAGTGGTTCTGGAAATTAGTATTGAAGCGTTAGACGCCACCGTACGCGTGCATTAAGTAGGTATGGGGTATGTGTTGAGGTTACGATGCTAGCTCAGTATATATATAAATTCATTGGAACTTCCTCATCTCTGTTCCACCCTCTCTTTCTTACCCTAAACCCAAAAACTCGAATTTTGGAAATCTGTTAAAGTCGCAAAGGCTCATTCGTTTCCTGGAAAGTCCTTCACATAGGAATAGACTTACTGTACGGCGATTCTCGTTGAGCCGATTTTTCTTGAAAGTCCGTATACGTACCCTTAAATTTGGCTCAATCTATTCTGCTCTAACACCAGGCTAACTGTAATACGTTAATTAAATAAAGTTCATCTGCGGGACCATGCATCAATGTAGGTGTGTGAAGGACCGCCGTTTCATACCTGATCGATCCCGGCAGACATATAGAGCACTGCGACCAGATTCAAGTCCGATTATAGGGCACGTTGGCCGATTGCCGATAGACTGTATCGTCGACTCTGGCACGACGGACGATCGTGAACGAATGGTAGATAAGGATAGGGACAAGGGTCCGGTTTCAGCTGGATTAAGGTATGCAAACATCTGCACCGTAGCTCCCCAACCAGAGGCCCGGGTGCACACTCTCTGGTGGTGCGAGTTAACGAAGAAACGAATTGCGCTCCCATGGCATGGCTATAGGAGCATATGCAGAGCGCGCGCGTCATGGCCACCGCCGATATAACCTTTGGATAGGCTATCGGCATTGCTTGCGTATTTTTGAGCAATACCAGGTTTGATTAAAGCACCGCTCATGAAAGCGCACTCTGTATGCAACACTACCCGCAACATATCTGCACGGGAAGTGGACTGGTAGGCTTACCACCCCACCCGCAGTGTCCATAGGGGAAGGCTAATTGTCGTCTCGTCCACCGCATTGGCTTGTTGGCGGCTACGTGCGTTTAGACCGCATCTAGAGAGATGAAAGGACTACCCATCGGAGTTGAATTAACTCGCCAGGCTTGGTCGCATACCTTACATTGAATCTTTTCTGAATTTACATATACACTATCGACATCCTCAAGCCACGGAATATCAGACGGTCGTGGTGTAGCCAACTGCAAGGCACCAAATACCCGAGGCCATGAATGACGAAGACTGCAGCATCACAGATCCAGGCATTACTGTTAATCCTGTTCCAGCGTCAAGCCTGCTCGAATCTCGCGGCTCAATGCTTGGTAAGGATTAGAGCTTAAGCATGAGATTGCGTTTCCCCGCATTCCGGGAGCCAGGACGGGACTGTTGAGATTAGAGTGCCCTGACCCAGGTACTGAAGTCCCGCCAAGCCATCAGTTGGAATGGCCAAGTATAGCAGAGGAATGCATATGCCCAGCTGCAGTATTACCGGAATTAAGTAACACACCACGTGACCCAGACCTGGAATAGTAGCCACACTCTAGAAGCACTGTCTATCGCTGCTGTCTATTCTATTCAAGGTCACTCTTGGGCTGGAATATCTAGGTGTCGGTGACAGGCGCTGCTTGTACGCCACTGGCCAGGACATATGGAGCTGGGGCCAACGTCTCGCTCCGTAAACCACGAAACAACTCCCCAGGGAATGTCTTCGTACAAATAAAATGCGGTTTTAGGGTTTCTCTACATACAGACATTTTGCAACACGCACTAATACTAGTGACAGCAACGCCTAGACAATATCGCGAGTCTCTCTCTATGTCCTAAGGCTAGAATTATATGTTAATCCACGATTCATACGGTACAGCGACGGAATCACGTAAAGAAACAATGAACGAGATCTCTCGCTCTCATACACCCTCGACAACGGACCTGGGCAGGATGCGAGACATTCCCGCCTTCAATGGCGGTGCCCAGATCTTAGCAGAGCTCAGGGCCATTCAGGAGGACATGGGACGATGTTTCGAGCACGCGGAACGGAAGCTCGAGAACATACAGAGGAGACTCGTGTGAGGCAGCGCGAGTAATTGACGATCACCCGCTTTCTCTTTCGTCGAAGGCGAACGGATAGTCGACTGACGATACACCCAGCTACTATAATGCGGTATCTCGGCTAACGAACGAACAGCTTGTTTGCCATCCCGGCTAACTCCTAGTTGATCCACTTAGGACTTGACGAAACGAGGACGTCGAAGACTCCCCGATGGCGCAGGGCAACATCGACAGAACCATTCCATTGGATCCAAGTAGACCACTTGAGAGCTATGGCCTGCCCATGGTCGAGACTATGGCTATTCGAAGGTGACAGCTAAAAAGGTATCTCGGTATCGTGGTGGCCAAGATGTAGAGACTCACACGTGGGGTCTTTATTTCGTTTATCCGGACGAGGTCACGAGATCGATAGAAGGTGGGTTCGTTTTCACGCGACCCGTTTAAGTGAGATCATGAACTTGACTATTTAACTTGTAGCTGACTATCGCCTGGAAGAAAGATACATCTCTTGACAGCGGTTCGGACTTCATACTTTTCGCATTTAATACGTATTGCTCTCTCGATCCACCCATCTATCTGTGTCTATGTACATATATATTATCTATAGGAAAAGGGCCTGGCATGCGGAGGGGGGGTGCGCTAGCGGTCGGAGCGGGCGGTGCGAGGGAAGCAGGCTGAGAAATAGGCGCTGAAGCAGGCAGGAAAGCAAGCCCCGGAGAAGGTGGAGATCGGGGTAAAAAACGAGGTTTTCGAAGACTGTGGGTACTAAAAACATGCAGCGTTATCAGTACTCGCCTGTGGGGGGAGGTGGAGAATGGAGAGAGTGGTGTGGAGGCATTGCGGTGTCGTTAAGGCAACGCCGCATGGATAGGCAGGGTAACCGTGGGTTAGGGTTAAAACTCCGCCAGACTTAGAGATTTTTTCAAGTCCTCAGGACTAGGGTTGCACTGCGAGCCTGAAGGTAGGAATCGGAAGCAAAGCATGTGAGGTCTGAAGCGAAGCCTTTGGGTGCGGGAGGACGCCCTTCATAAAGATCGCACCGACGAGCAATAAAAACAAGGAAAGCAAGGTCGGGTGGTTTGGGCGGCGAACATAGGCCGGGTCTTCGTTTTGTACCAGCCAAAGTCTCAATTGACTCAACGAACAGCACACCACTGCTGCTTTAGACCCCCTTCTGATACTCTTTGGCATCAAATGTGTGAGACTTATGACTGGACCGCACTAATGGAAGATAACGTCCCAGGGCGTAGAGGGTTTGCAATTGCGTAGGTTCTAGCACCTTTCAACTAAATTATACGTCTACCGATTGTATTAACTTCGGCGCCGAGAAAAAAAAGATGCGAGTGGGGTGACAGAAGTTTAGTTTGAGCGGGCCAATTCATGTTATTTTTATTTTATTTTGGTAAAAGAAACGAAATTTACATCCTCTATTCAGTCCAAACAGTACTCTACCCGAAGGATTACATTTTAATGTTGAGAAACTACATGTATGCTCTGGGTCGAGATGTGTAGGTATTAATCCGTGTGCCCGATGTACAATTTGTATATGGGTGGGGTTGATATTAATATTGGCAGTCGTCAAAAACAGCCACTTTTCAATACTGCAACCAAAGAAACATTGTGACGTGACGCAACCTATCTGAGTGCGAGTTCCCCAGATGGTAGCACAATATACATAAGTATGCAAGGTATTAATATATACTTAAACTCACCTTATTTTACTTTAGTTACTCACCTCTACTCATCGTAACTGTAGAAACTATCATGTGTAACATATTGGTGTTTTTTGGTCGCAGCGTCAAAAGTCGGCTATTTTTGACAACCAACAATATTACGGAGCAGAGACTAAGCTATTGGCCTAAGTATCCAGCCCCGAGTCTCTCGGTCATGACTTCTACTTTTTTAGTGTCTTGATACCACAGCTGTTGATGCTTTCATGCCCTATCATATTACAAATATCGCAGGAGGTGTGCACGCAAAACCTCTTTTAAACCACTGCCAATTTCGAGAAAAACTCTATTAGAAACCCATCAATCAGGGAAACCCCCTTCACTGCGCCAGACCTTTACGCCAAATGCAAATTTTGTCAGTTGCAAACGGCACTCTAGGGGGAAGAATCGACTCCATATTACCCACTTACTTCCAGGTTTACACCAAGAAACTTCAGAATCGAGTGGCAGAAAGAGTGTACTGTGCATACTGTTTCTGAATACGTGGTCGGGAGCGGAATCAGGGTGTCGCTGAGGCTAAAGCTACGACTCGGAAGTTTGGAACTGTACCGTATTAACTCGAAAAATCGGGTAGCGTATACACTTCGCCACTAACCCGCGAAGGGATTCATCAGAGGTTGAGCGGCGTATCTAAGCCGATTTCGAGTCGTTTCCAAACTAATTTAAGTTAGATCCAAGAAAGCACGCTACCCAATTTTTCGAGTAAATACGGTATTTGAAAACGTACAATCTCGGCGTGCATACCCGCTTGATAATGCCCCGGAAACCCTCTCCCCCCCAGATCCTTACTTATTGTGGTATCTATTAAACTTACTCATCTGACGTTTGTTTTGACTCCCATCACGCAAAATATCTGTAGTTTAATGCTCCCAGAGCGGATCTAAATTTTTTATTCGGATTGATCCGAGCTCATGTCTCATCAACGCCACCAAAATGTTTTGCCCAGCCAGAACCTGTTGACAGCTTCACCAGCGTAAGGGGATAGACCACACTTTCCCATCCAGCGGCTGATAGCCAGTGTGCCATCGATCGACCTTCAAGATGGACTCGAAGTACGAAAGTAACTCCTCAGAACTCGAATATGCCGAACGGGAATCAAGCGCCCATGAGGTGAGGACTGCGCATCCGGAGAAGGCAGCCGCGATCGAGTTCGCAAAGCCCGGATTATGGAGTCCCAATTCTCTGAAGCTCTATATCTGCCTTCTCGTGGGATATCTGGTGTCGACGATGAACGGCTACGATGGGTCGCTCATGTAGGTCGCGAGTATAGCTTTGCGGCGCGTCTTGTTTGGTGTTTCAAGCTGACCCGTGCTTTTATAGGGGTGCCATCAACGATATGGAGCAGTACCAGATCTCGTTCGATATGAATGGGAAAGGGTCCAGCACTGGTATCGTTTTCATCATCTACAATGTGAGTTTTTTTTTTTTTGCCTGAACGCTACGTTAGCTAGCTCTATCGATTATAGCACTAAACTGCTTTCGCGCGGTAGCTGGGGAATATTGCTGCTTTTCCTTTCATCGGCTGGCTGGGTGACAGCTATGGAAGACGATGGGCAATGTTTATCGGCTGTGTAATTGTGTGCATTGGAACCGCGATCCAGACGCCGGCTCAGACAAGTACGTTTTTAATCAGATTACTAGGCCAACGGCTAGCTGACCAAAAAATCTGCAGTGGGACAATTCCAGGGAGGCCGCTTCGTTCTCGGATTTGGGGCAGCCATCGCAAGCGGTTCGGCGCCAACATATACTGTTGAAATTTCACATCCAGCATACCGCGGGACGCAAGCTGGTCTTTACAATGTCTGCTGGTACTTGGGATCTATCAGTCTGTTTTCCCAACTCGCCACTATTATCGCGTGAAGATGCAGCATCTAACGCCCAGATTTAACTACAGTTGCTAGCTGGTGCTGCGTCGGAAGTAATCGTCACATGCATAACTCCTGGGCCTGGAGAATACCCACTCTCGTCCAGGCTGCTATCCCTGCCATCGTTGCCGTCCTCGTTCTTTTCCTCCCAGAGTCTCCTCGTTGGTTGATCGCCCACAATCGTAACGAAGAAGCAATTGCAGTCTTGGCGAAATACCATGGCGAAGGAGACAGGGACTCGCCAGTTGTTCAGGTCGAGTACCAGGAGATGCGTGAGCAGATCAGTTCTGAGGCTGGAAGTTCCGATAAGGTTTGGTGGGACTACAGAGATCTCGTAAATACCAGGGCAGCCCGCTATAGGCTAGGGCTTGTCGGTACGTTTTCCCCTTGCCCTGACCTCTTGCTCCTTATTAATCATTTCCCGTTCAGTCACGATGGCATTCTTCGGTCAATGGTCTGGCAACAACGTGGTTTCGTACTACATGCCCACCATGTTTGCAGAAACCGGAATCCAATCCTCCGACACCCGTCTCATCCTGAACGGAATCTATCCCATCTTCTGCATGTTCTCTGCCATCTGGGGTGCCACTCTCCTCGACCGTCTCGGTCGACGCCAGATGCTGATTTGGGCCACCTCACTCACCATCGTTTGCTTCGCCATCATCACCGCCGGTACCGCTGTCTCCCACAATAACCAGAGCGCCTCCTATGCAGTTATCGTTTTCATCTATCTCTTTGGCATTGCGTTCTCATGGGCATACACACCCCTTCAGACCCTCTACAACGCAGAAGTACTTGAAACTAAGACTCGAGCCAAAGGCTCAGGTCTGAACTACCTATTCGTTAATATCGCCATGTGCGTCAACACGTTTGCTGCCCCCGTGGCGATGGAGAAGATCGGGTGGAGGTATTATCTGGTATTCGTGGTCTGGAACTGCTTCGAGACTTTTGTGATTTGGAAGTGGTTCGTTGAGACCGCGGGACACACTCTTGAGCAATTGACGGAGATCTTCGAGGCGTCGAATCCTGTGAAGAAGAGTTTGGAGAAGAGGACTGTGGTGCTGACGGAGAAAGCTGACGGGGGAATTAAGAACAGCGAGGATGTATAGCTGCGTGTATTTTGTTTCTACGTTCGCGTATTTATGATTGTGTTTTATTTTTACGTAGGTGATGTTGGCATATAATGGTTGGTGATCTTGTGAGATATTATTTGTATACAGATAGCTTGGGGTGCAAATAATTAATACCTACTGCTCCTACTATAGTAGATAAACATGGATTCAAGACACCAGTTGCTAGACCACATGAGATCGGCATAGGTCTCGCATGTGACCGTGCTTCTGCGACTAACTTAGGCTAGTGATGCACAATAATCATATGGAGCTTGTCCTAATACGGATGCCATATCTCCAGCGCCAGGGTAACCTTATTCAATGCGGCCAACTGCCAGTCGCGAGTGATTGCTTGTGATCTAGCTACAGCTCAAGCCATCGAATTCGATGATCGTGAGCTACAGGACTCCACAGTAATATCAATAGAGAAGTCCTATCTATGGACAGAAGAAGTAATACCTCATCCCTAGTTATAGAAGTTGAACTAATCCACACAAGAACCGTGCTTGAGTGACATTAATATCTTCATCTATAACTCAAGCGCTCATGCTTGCTCTTAGGTATATATCAAGATCCCATAGCCAACTGCAGCACTGTAGCAAGAAATTAGACACCTTGCCAATTAGCACTAACAGCGCAGCAATAGCCGGCTTCAAGAACATCTCGCCAACACAGACGTCGACGAGGCGGTCCTATTTCTTATAGAGAGTGTTCTATACCCAGCGATGGTAAAGGATAAATATACTTCGCCAAAGCAATTTAAGTGAGAGCATACGATACAGAGTTCTAGCACCACAACTGGTTGCACGCCATCTTCGATAACTAAAATCCAGGCCACACTCCTTTCGGCTCTCCCTTTACAACTCGTATCCTATCCCACCCAACCCACCCAACCCCCTATCAAATAAAAGCCACCAAGCAACAAACGCCAGCGAGACCACAATACGAAAACGACTAAGTATAACCTTCATGTTCAACACTACTAATCGCCGTACTTACTTTCACTCCCAAATCCTCCGATTCAAGGTTGTGAGAAATTCTGTTCCCCCCCAAAAAAACTCCTTGGATAAGCTGTAGAGATTACGGGTTGCAAGCCGAAAATATCTTCCTCGATGCCGTGGAAAGGATCGTCCTCGGGCTCTAGCCGATCTAGCTGCGGATACGTATCGTCCTCTAGCCCATACCCTGTAGGTTCCGATGCATCTCTCTGCTGTATTGGCTCTAGATCGGAAGGGCCCGAAGGCCTAGGAGTTACCGGTGTGTGCCTAGAAGGCGGCAAGTCGAGCATATCGATAACAGAAGATGACGAGGGTCGATGACGCCCGAGTGGAGGCGGGTACAGGGCGAAAAAGGAACCGATAGGTGGTAGATTTTCTTGACGTCGACGTCTAGATGGAGACAGATGCGGGTTTGAGAAGAGAATTAGCAGATGGTGTAGATTAAGGCGGGGCCCAGCTAGGAGAGGAATTAAAAGATAGCAAAGGAGGATACCTAGAATTTGTTTCGCCTCCAGGGATTACGTAGCATGGCTCGGGCTCGGACTTTGTCGGCAGCTTTTCGTCCTTATCGGGATGCGATGCGGGCCGGAAATCCCCAAAACGCCTGATAAGTGCTGGGTCGCGGGTTTCGAAATATTCACCGACCTTCTGAGTGGCCTCTGGCTCCGATATCGAAAGTGATTGGTAGGCGGCGATGAACTCAAGGAATTCGGCGTATATTTCCGGATCCAGGGAAAAGGATTTCTGTGAATTATTTAAAACTTACCATGAGAAGCTATACTCAGTATTATATTAACGTGTAGGAGCATACCTGAGCCCTGCTGAGAAAGATTTTTTGAAGACTGAGAATCCTCTGGTTAGGTTGATCGCTAAGGTAATTTTTACGATGTGGAGCGCTCTTCACTAGAATAGAAGAATCGCGTATGAACAAGTGGGGAGAATCACAAAAACCTGCGATCGAACTTCTTTGTTCGATAGGGGTCTCGTTTCGAAAACGCACAAACTCCTCGGAAGTCAATTTGGAAGGATCGATTCCGTTCACTATTAGCAATTTATTCGCACGCCTAACTTGACTTGTGCCATAACGCTGGATAATCTTCTGTAGACTGTCTGTATCCCATATTCTTATAGCTCTGTGTTGCTGGGCAGTGAGTCCTTCCGGGTCAATTCCGTTGGCTTCTAGTAGTTTACGGATGTAATCAGCTCGATTTAAAGTCCCCACGGATGTAACCGGGATCCAGGTGTACCTGTGGATTGACTCGTGCTGGGTGATTGGATTCTGGCTTTCGGGGATCGCTATCAGTTGAGGTTTTATTCGATCTTGATCAACTATATTCTGGGTTAGATGTTGAGAGTCAGATGGATATCCATAGCCTTCCTGTGTGGGCGTTAGAGGTGGCTCCTCCCTCCCGAGCGGTGGACTGAGATTTTTTTGGATTTGCTGTTTCAACATATCGTCAGGGGGGCTAGCTTCCTCGTCATTTCCTCTAGCAGCATTCTGTATATACAAGTAACACTTTGCTAGACGTTCTCTTGTTTTTTCAAGTACAGAAATAGTCATCGTATACTTTCCCTTGGGCATTTCGAAGTCGTCTGAATATTGCTCCCTACAATGAAGAATCTTTCGTGGCATTAATGCGAGATATTTGCTTAAATTTCGCAAAGCGAGAAAATACCAACATTGAAAACCAGCTGCTCAGTAGCACTCCTATCCTGGCTAACGATGTAGAACGATCGAACCAGCTTCTCCCAGGGCTTCAGCTGACTAGATAACTGGCGAAGCACTATTTCTATTTGCTGGACTGCGGCCGTTGCACCCCTCCTATCATGATCACCGATCACGATAAGTCCCGGATTGGGGAAGCGATAGATGCATGAGTCGATAATCTCCTGGATTTCGTCCATTACAATCGACGCCGGTCCTAGGTGGCCCATAGAAGGTGGAGGCGCTCTAGAAGTTAAAACTTGATCAAGCAGTTCTGTCTGCTCTGAAAATTTATCCGTCAGTTCGGATGACTCCGAACGTGGATCCTCGAGCTCGGCCATCCACAGCTGCAGTATTTTCCCGAAACGAAAGATTAGCAAATTAAGTAAGTTAAATTTTCCAAGTCTTGTAATATTTAAATCAACTTACAGCCCCGCCATCTGTAGTTAGGTCGAATTCCCTTGCTGCTGGTACTACGGCCGATTCTTGATTAAGTAAAGATAAAATCGACTGTTTCTCAACATCCTCCTTATCATCAATTAAAGCCTGCTCCAAATTCTGTAAACAGCTAAGTCAGCAACGATACGCTTGATTTTCCCGATATCAATTAGGAAAACATATATATAGTGATTAAATAGAAAGGCAAGCCTTGCATCGACTGCTGAAACCACGCGGTTCTTCATTGTTGCAGCTGTACTATGATAGTCTCCCATGTGCTTTCGAAGTGAACTTTTAGATGTGAAGCCTCGGTCGCCGAAGAAGTAACCCTGCTCTTGGCATCGATAAGATCTAACATGTTTTTGCTCGTGGCCTTGCCGTTGAGCTAAGGTGGCGAAGCTTTCGCTAGATTGGCAGAATTGATACTGGCATATATAGAGATTCTCTCCATAGAGCTTCCGCAACTTCTCTAAATTTTCAGGGTCGAGAGGCCGTGAAGCTCCATGCAGTAGACTCTCAAGGACTTGACGAAGTAGCTGGCCACCCCGATCTACGATCGATGGATTATTTTCATAACACCAACTGACGAATTCTGGGTTATATGTCAGGCCCCGCACACTTCTCAGAATACCCTCAATTGAGCTAAACATTTGAGAGAGGAGTATTGCGGGAATAGATACCGTCACAAACGCCCAAAGCTGACAATTTTTGCGTCAGTTTTTCGCGATACGCCAGAATTCTAGCTAATCCAATCCTCAAATCAGGCTCAAGACAATCAAAGTCCCGAGCTCGAGCTCTAGTCAGGGCTTCTGACGAGCAGGTCTGCTGGGTTATGAGCCCACGGTATTGCGGAGATAAAAAATTAGGGGGTGTTGAAGCATTTCGCCCTGTGAAGAATTCTCTAAGTAGGACTGATAGTCTCTCGAGTTGTAGTTGATTAGAACAAAGTTTGCAAAACTCTCTGATGTGTTCAAGCCAATTCGACTGGACATAAACAAAGAGCCTCAAGTCTCCATTCAGCACGAAATTTGCAGCTTTGTCATCGGAAATCCCCGGTTCAAAGCACTGAAAACATTGGTAAGTTATGCAAACCAAAGATATGTTAAGATGTGCAGTCAAGCGGTCAATAAATGGTCCACTGTATCGACTTAGAAGATACCTGATAGACGTTAATATAAATACCGCCAAACCACCTCAAGCATGGGCTGAACTAGATGTTTGACTAACTCTTTAGCCGAGAAATGGACGAAAACCACAGTGTCTTGACCAGTAAGCTCGATAATCGGCCCACAAAGAAACCTAAAGCTATCTCTGAAGGGCCTGTTATCTCCATCTACTGTCAAGTCACCAGGATTGATTGCAAAAGCATCTTCCAATTCGCTAATTTTTAAAATACGGAACCCGCAGGTCAACCACTCAAGAATTTTATTTGCTTGTTGTTGCGGATGTGGGGGTAGCGATTTGATTCTGAGTAGAATCCTTTCGTAGCTACTCATTCGATGTAAACACCAATTATCAGTAATCTATACCCAAGGCCAAGATGGGGTTATTTACGCCTGATCCAGCCCTTTCGGAAGATTCTCAAGAGTGTCTCGGATCCCTTTGATTGTTGTCTGCGTAAGTAAGCTCTCGATTATAAGATGGACCCAAAGAAACATCCCTATCAAACTTAAAGTTAGAAGATCCTGTATGGGGTAATTTTTTTAATCCATTTATTGTACCGTCTGCCCTCGTACGAAGGCTGCTGGAGATGAGCTCCCTCATCCTGATTTCCAGGCCAAACTGTTCTCCCACGCGCTCTGACTCGCAATCGATGTATTTGGATATATCACTAGTATTATTTCCCTCAATCGGGATTTCTATAGGTTTGGGAGTACTAAGCCCTGCACGAATATCTGATAGATTTCGACTAGCCACAAAAATTCTTGAAATGGAATTAAATGGACTTTTGCTCCTAAGAATTTTCAAAATTGGTAAAAACTCCCGCCTTTCGGTATCCGGAAGTTCGTCAAGTCCGTCAATAATAATATAAACGTGTTCCGCGGTAGTAACAGACGCCTCAAGAAGGATGAAAAACAAGTTCTTGAGTTTTGATACCGACGAACCAGAATGACGGTCATTCGTCCACTCCCGGTAGACATATGAAAGCAAATCGTTGTCCTGATTCACTATCTGGTATATAAACGTCCGAAGGATAGCCAGACATGTATTTCGGTTAGCATGACTATAGCCACAGAAGAAATACAAAACTGGCCGAGATGAATTTGTCGATCTTTTCGCCTCCTCAAGGTTTTCCAAGACTGAGAAAGAGAGAATAGTTTTCCCTAGTTATAACGAAGTTTTAGAAAATATCTGACGATTATGAAGTAACTTTCTGGGAAATTCAGCTTCTCACCAGACCCAGGAATGCCAGTCAGCCAAATCAGTTTTCCCTTCCCTCCAATCCATTCCTTTATTTCCCTCGTTTCAAGAAGCCAGCTACCGGTGCCAGAGCTTCTTCTATTCGTAAATTTATCTCTGTCTGCTTCAACATCTGACGGCGTTAACCAGTTAAATATCGTCATCATTCTCTCGTTTCTATCCTTCTCTCGGTATGCTTCGAACTGCTTCAGCGCCTCTTGCCGTGTCTTATGTGCCTGTTCGATGTCCTCGGCGCGGGCTTCGTTGTCCACCAACTCTTGGTGTCTCCGAAGATTACTAAGGATAAGGCCAAACCGGTTTTCAAACGAAGTCCATGTCAAAGTGAACACAATCTTCCAAGCTATCCTCGAGCTTAGCTCCTAACCCTATAAATCACCTACATCGAACGATTTATCCCACCTCTCCGACGGAAGAATTTCAGAGCACGTCTATAAAAATCCATGATGTCCTCATATATAAGACTAATAACTTGCTGTATCTGAATACTGTATGAAAATATCGTAGCAAATCGCCGAAATCTCGGAAGATTTTCTCCTATACTTTCGATGGCATCCTGAAGCTTATCAAAGCTTTCGATGAACCTACTAGAAAGCTGAACTACTGTGAGTTCCTTTCTACGGCCCGAATAGGGCGAATAATTAATACCTGGAGCAATAGCTTCAAAGGCCCCTAGAATTCCATCAATATCTATATACAAGAAGCTCGGGAAACTCAAGAAGATTCGGAAGAGTTACACTAACCCAGACTAGCGCCATTATTTCGGGCTTTGCTTGCACAAAAACCTCTATCACAGTAGCGTATTGAGACATTCCGTTGATGAAAGGTTCTAGGCGTCCCATATTACGTAGGGCCATGCGAGAGCCCTGCTCGTTTTGCAGCACTTCAATCAAATTCCAGACTTCCTGTTCAGAAGTTAATTGACCAAAATTCTTCTTCTCCTCATCGCTCAGGCTACCTATGAACCGATTCAAGGCCCTGAGAAATGCAGGTGGGACAGTCTTGGGAGAGGGATTCATGATAAACTATTAGATGGAAATATTCTAGAGGAACTGAACTGTAAAGCAGATTCTGGTTGAGCGTTGTGACATTCGTACTGGGAGTAAGGAAGACAAGGCTGCCACGATCTCTACCTATGCACAGCCTGATCACGAAGGCTTGGCAGCTCTGCGTATACACAGCCAGCAGTAGGGCGATTTCCAAAAGAATCCCCAAGACCAACATCAGCTTTCAGCAGTGCCAGTTCTATATATATTAGAGCGTGGATTTAATAGATACAATCCCTAAGATGTTCGCTACCACTTCGGGTTCTTACCTTCAAGAAATGGCTCCAGTACCGGCACACACCAATATCCCCTCTACCTCCACAGAATCACCAGAAATTGTTCTACCTGACGACTATGCTGACGGATCAAATATGTGCTTCATAAAGCGACAGCGAAATGGCTGTGACGGGAGATATAGTCCATGGCCAAGCTCCAATGGCTCAGTACCTCATTCACCTTATTCGGACATGGGAGATTTTGGAACTTCGGCCCCATCAACCCCATGCTCAGCACAATTATCTCCTCGATGTCCTTCCTTCCTACAGCCAACTCCAGCAGTGTCGGAACCTCCAGAAACAACCAAAAAGCCAACCGATAGTAAACCCATTCTTGATAGTTTGGTAGCAGATCTAAGCACCGTGTTCAATACACGAACCCCAAAAGAGGTGGATCAGGAACTATGTTTCGGTATGGTACGTTGAATCAACTCGATGCTTTCTCCACTTTCCTTTTTTTAGACAACTCGTCAAGCCACACCAAAGACATCGAAATTAGCTTCTGTACAAATACGTCATATGCATATAATACCGCGTACCCTAACGCCCTAATTATAAGATCATCTACAATGATAATCTTATGATCAGCGCCCAGGCTTCCTTGATTGATACAAATCTACCTCCGATTTTCAAGCATTTTCTTATTAAATTTCGACCAGATCCTCGGGAAAGCAATTTCAACATGCCAAGATCTTTGTCTGCTCCAGCAATCTTATACTGCAGCTGCTAGAACCGCCAGCGCCCCACTTTCCCTTGTTCCTCTACAACTAGAAGTTAGCTTAGCCCCCAATGGTGAAGTGCAAGTCTCTACCAAAATCAGTCCCAGAAATCTAGTGCTTAGAGCTCTTGAAAAATCACTGTCAACGGCGCTATTGCCGTTACTTACTTCTCACTTGATTCGGATGCAGGCGCTGACCTTTCCACCCTTCACTGGCAACTCGGAAAGGCGAAAGGCATCACGAACGAGTGCTCAGAGGCTAGACACAGCCATAAATATTTATGGAGATAAAAAGAATATAGCTCATATTTGACGTTTTTTATCCAAAGACAATATTTATCTTCAACATCCTAGATATCCCGAACCCGGACATATCTATAAAAATCCACATTTCCTAACAAAACCCGGAACCTTGACGCGTACACTCATTACTGAATCAACACTTACGGGGGGTGTTAATCCCATCAAAGCTACCAAAGAGAGCCCAGAAGCAAAGGCATTGATAGAAACAACAGAGCTGTCCAGAATTTTCGACGGTCTCTGGGATTCAAGGACTCTGGAAGAACAAGCTGGTGACTGGAGACTAAAAACTACATTGTTAAGGTATATATACCTAACAGTTCACCAAAATAAATCGCAAATACATAACGGATAGATACTGAACCGCCGTCTTCCAGACACCAAAAGCAAGGGCTATATTTCTGTACGAGAAGAGAATCAGGCTTACCAATTTTTAAGCATCATGACCAACTAAACCAAAGCCACTGGTAATTACTTAATTGTTGAATATCAACGTACTACTAGCTAACTCTATCGAAGTTCCGTTCGAGGCGGAATTCTTGCAGACTACATGGGACTTGGGAAAACTCTAATAATTCTATCCCTAGTAGTTGGGTCGTTAGAGAAAGCTCGCTCCGCAATTATAACCCCGCAACATTTAGATTCCAGAAATACAATAATACTTTCGGGCGCCACCCTGTTAATAGTCCCTGTTTCAAGTTAGTCGCATCATGAAATGAGATATTTGAAGATCTGAATCCCCGAATACCCTTCTGACATAGCATCAATCTTCTAGTATTAGGAAACTGGGAAGCCCAAATAGCGGCGTAAGCTCGTCTATCTCCGCTCCTCAAAAACTTCTAACACTTATTTCAACAGTCATATTCAACCAAATACCCTAAAATATTATATATATTACGGCAAAGATAGAGTGGCCGATCCCCAAGTCCTTAGCAATTACGACATTGTTTTGACCAGTTTCCAGACTGTTACGCAAGAATGGAAGGCCGCTCAAAATTCATCTCCTGCAGGTCCATTATATTCAATAAATTGGTATAGGCTAATACTGGATGAAGGTATATATGATAAAGCAAATGTCGAAATAAACGTTTACTTACATCCATAGCACATGTGATTCGCACGCAAAAAACATCACAGTGCCAGGCAACATGTGCCCTTTCTGCCCAACGGAGATGGTGCGTCACCGGAACACCGTTGCAAAACAACATCACCGATATAGCCACACTCTTCAAATTCCTCCGCTACGAGCCCTTAAATACAACAGAAAACTTTGATCGCGAAATCGTCGCCAAACTCAAGGCCGGTGATGATGCTGGCATGGAGACCTTGCGTGCCATGTTGCAACCGGTGTGCCTCCGGAGAACGAAAGACATCATCAGTGATAAACTACCCGCACGAGCAGAAGAAATCGATTACCTAGAATTTAGCATGGACGAGAGGATTCTGTATGACAGAGAAAAGCAGAAGTCATCTGGTTTGGATCTGGCACAGCACACAACCAACATAAACACATTCCAAGTACTCCTTAATTTAAGGTTGATCTGCAATTATGGCAAAGACCTTCTTGAACAACGACAGTTGCCATTTGTGTGTTCTAATTGCCGAGCACAACTGAGAGATTTGGAAATGGCGTCTGAAGACCAGATACCATGTGTCCACCGTGCTCTCTGCCAGAGTTGCATGTATAATCTCGAAGTAGCAGACGGAAAGGAAATTGAAAATAATCCGGATTTAGGGTGCCGACTATGTTTCGATAATCAAAGGATGTTAGGCAACTCCATGTGGAGTGCTTTTCCTAGTTACCAGGGTCCGTCGACAAAAGTAAAGGCACTTACTACCTCTATCCATCAATGCTATTCAAATGACATTAAAACATCAATTCATCCAAGATCAAAGCAGTAAGTATCGGATCCAAGGCTTTCTTCCTCATTAAAGCTACAAAGCACTCGGCTATATATACAGCACGCTTACAATCTCCCTTCCCCTGTTTTCATCTTTCAGTGTCGTATTCTCGAGCTGGACTAGAATGTTAGATTTAGTCCAAATAGCGCTTAAAACCGATGGGATTTCTTTTTGCCGCCTAGACGGCTCGATGTCACGATCGCAGAGAGACCAAACGCTGAATGAATTCACCAAGAATCCTCATATTACCGTTATCTTGGTATCACTTATGGCTGGTGGATTCGGGTAAACCCTAAACACCCCTCTCTTGTGTTCACATGCATAACTATAGATCATGATATCTGACGGGATCTTGACAGCATCAACCTTACCTGTGCCTCGAGAGTTCATCTCTTGGAACCGCACTGGAACCCGATGGTTGAGCAACAGGCAGTAGAGCGTGTGCACAGATTAGGACAAACCCGCGATGTTGTCATTACGCGGTGCATCATGAAAAATTCGTTCGAGATTGTAGGGCTATCATTCCTTGAGCTATAGATTTCAGCGGCACTAATATTATCACTAGGACATGTTAAATCTTCAAAAAAAGAAGCTTGAACTTGCCAAGCAGTCTCTAGATTCAAGGGTAACCATTAAAATTTCAGAAGATGTCGATATGGTTTAATATTACAATAGTATGCTGCGAATACCCACAGATCTAGAAGCAGCATCTTTATTGCATTTTCTCCATTTCTCAACTGTATCCAGACCTACAATGCTAGGATATGGAGATACATATTTATTTCTCCTATCTCTCTACTTTCGCATCTCTCTATTTTTGCATCTCTCTCTTTCTTTCTTATTCCCTTTAGGAACAAAACCTCTTTCTCTGCTAGTTTCCCGCTCTCTATACATATCTAAACCTAAAATAACCAACAGAAAGTGATACGGTACAATAAAATAATCATTCTCTATGCAGCGTGGCACGGGCGGTGGCGAATACGGTCGAATAACGAACAGGGGTCAGGGCTTGGCGAGGACTATTAGGATGGTACTGATTTTTTGTATCCCTATCATAGTCCGTACCCTCTTGATAGTCCGTATATGGAACCTTTTTTACAGTACAAAAACCAGCACCCTTTCTGTAGTCTTGTTCCCTCTCAATAGTCCTGCCAAGACCTGACCCCTATTCATCATTAGACCGTGTTCGCCATCCGCCTGTGCCACACTGTAAATTCCTCTTCGCTTCAGCGCATCTTCTCATCACTCCATTATCTACCTCATCTGCCCTCCACTCCCGCTTCCTACCCTTTGATCTCTTCATCCTCGAGTCCACCGTAGCAGCCTATCCACTGCGAATGCCCCCGTCCCCAAATTAACTGATTTTTGCTTCACTATCATTCACAAGGAATCACTCGATCTCAAACACCGTTGTCACGTGCCTATTTTTTGCTACGCTATGCGATTCGGAGAGGAAAAGCCGTCTGGCCCCAACCAGAGTACGGAGAGCCACATAGTCAGCAACAATACAAAAAGCAGGTAGCACATCGAATCTTTCTGAGCATAAGGAGAATAAGTTCAAGAATTCTATCTCCACAATTCTCCAAGACCCACTTCATACAAACGAATCAATGTCCAGATTGTCATTGCAGTATACGTAGCATATCAATCGCGACATCAAAGCAAGTGACCCCCATCGTCACCAGAGTGAACAAACTCTAACTGTCTTCGTTACCCGTAATGCCTCTAACCTAACATAAAGGCACTAGGCACTACACGCGTACAGCCATTCAGATCGTAGTTCATAGCCAGAATCAATCACGCTCATTACAGAGAGCACTAATTATAACATACATAGCCCTGCGCTCTAATTTACAAATAATACACCACGGACGAGTAAAAAAACCCCCTCCCCAATCCACAATACCGGGCACTGGTCACAAACGAGGCCACGTAAATAGATTTTTCAAGGAGTAATAGATATACGTGCATACATCTGCTCCAAGCCGACGTCTCACAGCCCCACATACGAACAATTTACTATACACACGCAACTATCAACACAAGAACCCCATTAGAACGCTGCTCAAGACTAGATAGACAGACGCCCGTACAGCACTAGTCCCACGCTAGAGTACAGCACTCTTACCCTTACTCCACTTATCAAGCGGAGGGAGATCCGCTATCATGCAAATGTGGCGGTGTTCATCTGACAACATACCCAGTAAAAAAACCGCAACTATCATCATCAGACAAAACAGCTAAAGCAACGAGAGCGCACTGTTCGACGGGCGCTCACCGAAAGAACTTGGGTTTTGGGTTTTTGCAGCGCTAGACCCACAGGTAGCTAGCTATAATAGGCGGGCTATGCAAGTGGTGCATGGCCACTGTCAATGATGGAATACGAGGTGCAACAAGACCCGTATTACCAATCTACTTGCTAGCATAAGTTCGTACGAACCCGCGAGAATCAAAACCGAGACTTCGCTTTCTAGTTACAAATACTCGATAGCCGGTGACCGAGTACGGATAATTTTAAATCTTTCCTTTCTGCAGATCTTGCGCTATCCGCTCATGATACTACCGAAAACGCACACGCATCAATTTTAACTAGCAATATAGGTAGACATGCAGCCCAACCTCGTTCCCGTTATTCCCCGACCCGATACATGCAGGTTATGACCTATAGCCATTCTGCCCACAATTGATGCCACTCGACCGAAAGAGCTCGAACTATCGCGCGATGTACTATATTGCTGCATGCGTACATACATACATACCCCTTCCGAGACCTTTGTATACAGATAGTATAATATGTATTTACACTATATTTCTAAACCCTCTCTGTGTACGTTCGCCATACTCATACAAGCACCATGCACCAAGTATGCTCGATCCCAACACCAGCCCAGAAACAAAAACGAAACAAAATTCAATAAGATAAAAACACCTGTACCGCTAAATAAAGTGGAAAAAAAACAATAAACCTATCAATACTAACAAGAATAAACAAAAACATACATAAAACTAAGACTAAAAACAGCACAAAATATAAAGCAGGAAGGAAAAGGGACCAATTCCAACACCTATAACGCACCAAACGATGCCCATGAATCAAGGAGACATTAACAAAAAAAAAAAGCCCAAATATTCAAACACATCGTAAGGTATAATCATCATCCCTACATCCCTATCCCCCATACTAGTCCCTACCTTGTACAGCCACAAAAAGAAAAAAAACCAACAAGATAATAAACCTAATAAATATGCGCCTCCCGTCTAATGACACAATCAAAGATCCCCAAATGTTTACCGCATAGTACAACCAAATGCCCCAGTAGACAAATCAAAAACAATGTGCAAAACAGCAATCGGTCGAAATTAAACAAACCCAAAACTCAAATAGTGACCAGCACACCACTAAAAGCACAATATCGGATGAAAGCCAATATTTTCACTACCTCGTTTCGTTCTCCCCTTGCTCCATACCCCACATTGATGTGTCTCCCTCTGAACCAGTGTTCAGATAGTTAATTAAACTGTCATCGGACGGACCCAATCCTTCAAACACCGCCTCGCCATTGGGAATCAGCGGATCCGTCGTGATACCCCAATTGATGGTCCCCATCCAGCTTGTATCCATCGATGCACCAGCCCCATTGTCTCCACTAGCACTAGCGACAGAATCTCCGGAGTACCAGTTACTTGGATTACTCCCATGCTGTGTCTGTGTTGGCTGGGCTGCGTGGTGAGACATGCCTGGCACCTCCAGTGTCTGACTCGGGAATTCGGAGAACACTCTTCCATGGGACGATGATGATGAAGTGCGCCGGGGTCCATCATGGGGTGATAGCATCCTGGATGAACTAGTGCTTGCTACCAGAAGTATCGATTGTGCTTGCGCATCGAACTTGACTTTAAACCGATTTGCGATCGGCCATCTGGTCCCCAGGTTTTGTAGAAGTGATGAACAAGCCCTTATATCCTCTACCGGAACTTCACCCGCCGTCTGCGTCTGGACTTCTCTACAGTTGCTATACGCATATAGCATGGTGACGCCACTAAGGAAGATGGACTGTGCCGTCAACCAAGTATACTGCAGTTCTCCGTACCGCTTTAATTTACTGTATATCCGAATTGTTTCTATAGCCGATGTGAAACATTGCTGCAATCCGAAAGCAGTAGCGCGGGGGAATGCAGGAGATGGGCGAAACAGTAGTTGGATTGCTTCATAAAACTTGAGTTCTACCATTTGGCCACTGCTAAGATTGGTGCCGCTGCTTCCCGGCCCTCTCCTAGATGGACCTAGTGCAGCTCGAGCTTTTTCCTTCAATTCAACGAGTTGATGATGGATATTATTCTGCCATTCCGGTAAATCGACCTGCCATTTCCCAGCTAAGGGTTGAGCAACTCCGTAAATAGTCGTCTTGATATTACTCAAGATCTTCATCATCCGGAGTAGATATATAAATCCGGAGAACGAAGCCCGTGCTGTCACACTGTTCGGAGACGGTCCCGCACCCACCAAATACGAGTTCAGATGAGCTAATTCGTCATCGTTATCTTCCTCAATTGGGAAATCCACATCGAATGCCTCGTCCCTCAACGAGAATGGTCTGCCAAGCAATATACCAAGGTTGCGATCAAGCGCATATGCGCACCAGAACACTCGGCGTTTCATCGCTGACTGGTCTTGGCCTGGGAACGAAATAACTTTCCTCTGGAGGCCAAGATCGACACAGGTCGCCATGATAATAGCGTTCAAGTACCAGAGATTCAATCCTACGGGAGCATGGAGAGATCGCATTGCCAATAGCAATGCGCTCTGAGCGGCTTGGATACTTCCAGTGAGCGTAATTTCATCTATATCGCGCATTGCACTGGCAAAGTATCCCTCCGAATCCATAGGATGGCCCATACGACTCGAAATTATATTTGCACTTATGGAAAGCACAAGAAATACGTGGAAACGTGCCACTGCCATAGTATAGCCTCGTGGCAGCTGACAAGCCCTGCCGCTCGCCGCCAGGTGCACAGCTTCGAGACATGCCTCAAACTGAGGACGGTGTAAAAATGGATACTGCGGTGAAACGGTGGTGAAATAGTTTCCTGACAAGGCTCCGCACTCTTCCAAATTAGGAAGAGCTGCTGGCTCAGCATTAACTCCTGGCCAACGCCCGCTACCGCCAAAATTAGGCTTTATGTCTCTGAATTGGTCGTACTCGGATGGTCGAAAGTCTGGCTCTTGTGCTTCCTGAAAGACAAGGCGAAGGAACGATATCCCTGACGAAGAGCCAATATATTTGGATTCTTCAAGTGCTGGCAGCGAAAGAAGGCCTAGATCCTGAGAACTCGAATCATGTAGTGGTAAAAGTGGACTAGGAAGCAGAGGGCTTGATGGGGCAGGACTAGGAGATGGAGATCCGCCCTCGGAAAACGTGAACGGACTATACGGCGCGAGGTAGCCGGGAGAGACGCCGGGAGAGAACTCGAAAGATGCTGGAGTAGCACAGGTTGAAGCTGGTGAGATTGCGAATACTGGTGAGGACGTCGAGCTCATGGACGATGGTGGAGGGTGCATATCAGGTCCGGTCGTCACAATCCGAATCGCCGGGGGTGCTGGACGAGACCGAAGCTCCGCCGTTGGCCCTGCTAATAAATCGAAATCTGGAAGTTTCTCTCGAATAATGCCTTCAAGCCACTTGATTCGATTCTCAAGCTCGAGTACATGACTGGCAAGAGTGATCAGCCAATAAGTTCGCTATAACTCAACCCTGGGCTCAAAAAAGTTTCAACATGCGCAATTCCTCACCTTCTCGGTACATTATCACCCCCAGAACGGTCAACTTCTATGCATTCAACGCCAGCTTTAACGCAACCTCTACACGACGGAAGGGCACCGTCACAGCGAATCTTCCTGGTACGGCATCTCTGGCAAGCCGTGACCACCTTCTTCTTCGCGGTACCACTGGAGGACGGGGTTTGGCCCGTCGGTGTTGACAGCGCAGATGTAGATGCGGAACGAGACCGATTGAATGGTGATCCTAAGGCTGATGAGGGCAATGGTTGCTGCTGTTGTTGCGGAGGCCACCCCGCGCTGCCATCACCACCTCCTCCACCTCCTCCACCACCACCTCCTCCTCCTCCTCCGGTTCCTTGCTGCGGGGACATTCCCAAGAACCCTCCAGCATCCATAGCAATACCGCCGTCACTGACTTCGTCTGGGAAGTGTATCGACGGAACTGATAGCGTTCGGCGTTGCTCCCTCTTCATCAATAAGGATTGATTGATTTGTCTTTTTTTAAAAAAGACGTCGAGACCTTCCTTGGAGAGGATACAAAAAAGCGGTTGTATCGAACAGGTCAAAAGAAAGAATAAAAAAAGACTCGGTTCCAAGTTATCCCTCTGAGTTCAATTCCTCTTTTTGCACCCTTTCACCTCTTTCCTCCCTCCTTCCTTCTTTCCTTCCTTGCTTCGATTCCCTGCGTCTTTTTCTCTCTCTCGGTATCCTTTCCTTTTTCTATCCTTTCTTCCTTCAGGATCTCGGATATTCCTTCCTGCACCGGATCAACACGAATAGCAACAGTAACGATCGAATATAGAAGCGGTGAAAGCGGATGCGGGACAGGCAGTAGCGTCAGCAGTTGTGGTCCAGCGGGAGTTCAATCTCATGGCAATTGCCTAAGCAGTGGCAACGGGACGTGCAGTGCAGCAAGAGCAGGGTGGGAAATGGAAAATGAAATGAAAAGAGCGAAAGAATCAAGGTAAGACAGTGATAGATAGTGGATTAGAGATTCCGACAATAGCAGTACTCGAGGCAGACTAGTGAGAGATGGGAAGAAGTCTTCTTGAATCGCTTGTTCTCATCTACCAGGTCGTCTACTTGTATTTGGATTTGAAGGAGTTATTTCCGGCGCAGATCATGGGGGGAAAGAGGCTTGTAGTGATTATTCTTTTTTGGGGGGGTGGTAATGCGGTAATGTGGGGGGGGTAATTCAGTGGAGGAGATCAGCCAGGAACGCTCAAAGTGACGTTAGCTAATGAGAGTGCCGAGACGAGGCGGGTGTTGGACTCGTTAGTTGAGAGTGCAGTGCGGCGCTTGCCAGGTCAGCACAACAAGGGCATCACAAACATAGCGGTGTCAGAACAACGCAGAGGGGAGGGGGGTCGCAAGAGGATAGGGAGAGGGTGGAGAGGAGAGGAGAGGAGAGGAGAGGAGAGGAGAGGAGAGGGGGGATGGGAAGAAGAGATGGGTGATGAAAGGGAGATGTTGGTGATGAAGATGATGAAAATGATGAAGATGGTGAAGACGATACTGATGTTCTCGTCCAGCAATGTGGCGTGGCTGTGGACCTGTCTTCTCTTCTCAAATCCCGTGGTTCCTCTGCCCTACGTTTCCCTTTATCACGCCTTCTTTTGGCCTCGTCCATCTACCTCTGCGACACAATACCGGGCTGTGCTGCGCACCAGGTCCCTCCCTCTCCCCTTGGCTTGTCCCCCTTGGTTGTCGCGTAGAGTGGTCCTGTTTCGGCGATTTGTGACCGACCGTGATGCGATGGTGGTTGCTCCTGCTTGTCTACTTGCCCCACCTTTCGGTGGCAGCAGCGGTGACAGCAGCAGTGTATGTAGGAGTACATTTAGGTACAGTGCTCTAGTTCATACATGTGTCTTCGATATTATCTCGAATGCACATGTACGTATCCCTTCTCTGCTCTACAAATGTCGTGCAGACACCTAGGTGCTAGTCATACAGAAAAGGACCGAAACCACCCAGTTCCAGCAGGGAACGAATAGATGGATCATACATGTATGTCTTCAGCGTTGTGACCTTCTCCGAGGCTCTGCTACTAAGATCATCCCGGAAGGCTTAAATAACCTCATAAGGCTTCAACCAGAAGCCTTATAACTGCTGCATTTATTCCCAAACCCAATTCCATATCGGATTTCAACGAAACATCTTGTAGCAATCTCCAATTGGATCGAATCATTTCCACACACAACTCCTTCTCCTCCTCCTCCCATTCAAACTCGCTTTAAGCCACAGGGCGTGCGTATGTACACGATCCTGCACTTACCACCTTCCTTCCCTCCGCCCGCAATTTAAATACCTTTTCCTCCTCTCGCTCGCCCTGTTCGTGTATCTAGATTGCCGAAGTGGGTAAAACAGCATAGATCTCATGGAATAACCCCGGTATTCTCCCGATGCCTTTTTACACTTTTAGATTGCTTCCCGCGGCTACAGGCGGGAGTGGACTGGTGAGTGAGGTCTGGTGAACCTGATAGGATAGGATGCCAATTTTTGTTTCGTTTCCCCCTTCCTCCATCCCTCAACCAGGAGGGGGGCTGGACAATTGGACCCATCGACGTACGGGAGAAGAGCCCGTTTAGATTTGCCTGTCAGGTGCACTCTAGGCTACTTTAAATCTACACATATAACAAAGGAGACAGCGCCGAGAGCTGCAATGCCTCCTCTAGCAATCCGTGAGGTTATGTATGTACATATAGGTATTTCATCTCAATCATCTACGATTCCTTCGGATCCCTTCGGCTGCGTGCATGTGGCTGCTCATCTGAAGTGGATATTCTTGCTGCATTTAATATATGGCATATGGCCTCATGCCAGCATCCTCCAGGAGCACTTACTCGGTCAACACTTTCAATCTGCAATAATTTTATCAGAGGTCGAAAAAAAGGCTATGAATGATTAAACCGCTTTTGGAGACTCAAGCCCCCCCCAACCCCCAAGCCTCACCATCCCATCCCGTCCCCCAATCTCCTCTCCAACTTTTCCAATCTCCTTCCCATTCTTGACCACGACGTGGCGTGGGTTCCCAAAAACCTAGACCTCCATGTTCTTAGCAACATGTTCAACTAAGCAACACCCCTGTCCACCCCGCGCTAATAAACCCCATGTCACTCCATATGCAATGCAACGGAGCTCGTTCCGTCAGAAACTGGCCTAAACCGTAACATCGGGAATCGCGCTTGCCAAGGATCTCAAACCGTCGACTTAAACAAGAGCTTATCCTGCTAGTGCGGCTCGACAGTTCACTCGTGCAGGAGGCATCGGACAATTATCTGTATCCCACAGACTGTTAGAAAAATGCTGACCCCCTGTATGGCTGTGGCTCAGCTCAGAGTCAAGTGAAACCTACTCAATAAAAGTGATTCCCTTGACAGGGGGGTTCAGCTTTAACAGTCCATGGGATGGACCCATATCCACACTAGTACACTACTGTGCGAGTAATACTCAGAGAGGATAAAGGAAGGGAGGCAGAAGGCTCGAGGTTATATAGCGAAAAAACACACTTTGTATCTGAGGCTCTATGAACATGGGTACTCTGCACATTTAGCCTTGGTAACCTGAGGATGCGGACGGATGTTTGTTGGTCTAGCCTTCGTGGATGTGGATGGGTACACTCTGAATCCGAGGATACCATAGTTACATGGGTAACCCTAACCCATGTACTTTTGACACGACATGTGTATATGGATTGGTCCTTACATCATTCTAGAAGGCGGCAGGCTCTATTAGGTATGTCATGCGGAGTTTGAGATGTTCGTGAACGTGTTCGCGATGACGCTGACGCTGTGTTCGGCTGAGGTTCTGTTCCATAGTCTGGGGAGTTTTTTTTGGGACCGTGTTAGGAATGAATGACGTGGTTTGTAGAGTAAGTAGACTGCGATGAAATTAGAGAATAGAGGTTTCCTCAAGCCTCGAACTCACGGTGCAGCGGACGGGAGAGCTCAACGAACATGCGCCACAGCTTCCCCTTTCCACCTTCGGGGCAGCCTCCATCTCACCTTCACCACAGACCCTTCCCACAGCCCCTTTGGGACGTACTTTACTCGACTCCATCCGCGACCTTTGCGTAGATACATATAGTTAAGGTTCTTGGCCGTTCAAAACAAACCTCAGAATAACCTCGTATTCACTACCAAGCCTGGCGGTATAAACTTGGCAGTGAAATATCTGCAATTAGAAAGCCTTAAGCCTGATGCTGATCCTAGACCTTACTCACCAAAAATCACCCGTGTTTATTACAGGCATCTACATACCCACGACTCAACATAGGGCTATGCCCTCGGTCTACAGAATCTAGCCCGAGATCCGCAAGTGGTCGGTCCAGATCGTGAAGTTCTAGAAGTTCCTCTTATCAAGTTGACGACGCGCGGCGGTTAGATATTTTCAGCCCCAGAGATCAAATCAGATGAGATGCACGATGTAAAAAAACAAAAGTTCGAAAGGCAACCAGGAAAAAGGAAACCCAAATAAGCTTAAAACAAAGTTGGGACTACTGGGAGGGGGAGAAATGGATTTTTGCAGCTCGCTTATGTAAAATAGGTGTGCAGTATTCCGGTAGTGTGGGTTGTTTCGATTCTGGAGCGGGGTGGCTGTGCAATGCACGATATATGTCAGCCTTGGTGGCTCAACCTGCGCAGACGAACAGAACATAAGGTTCCCCCACCACCTTCTAGATCTCAAGACGTCTCAAATGGCGTGCGGGGATGCAGGAACCTTCGTCGTCAGGGTTGCTACCTGGGGATTGGGGATAAACTTTGTTCCTGTGGCACAGCGTGCGATGGGCGTGATAGCATGACTACGAGTGCAACCTTGTGAACAAGCTACCTACCTAGGTGGATCAACCCCAATTCCAAATTATTCAGCGAATTTCCCTACTTACAAACCATGATCGCGGAATGCTATCCATTACCATAGCCACGGTATTATGAGTGATCCTGACTACTGCCACCGGAAACCGGACTGAAAGGTATGGGATGTCAAACTGCCAACTCTAGATCTCGTATCGATATGCGATAAGTCTCAAGGGCAAACGGGAGATACAACTACCGATCACATGCCGCAAGATCATCCACTCAAGGCATGATGGACCTTCAGCGACAAAACCATGCGAAACCAATGCTCGACGGCTACAAAGGCTGAGCAAGTGAGTAAACCTCGGCTGCTAACGGGCGCTCGGTACTGATACCTCCTTCAAGATGGACATCCCGAAGCCCTACGCGTCTGGCTCTCGACTGTGGCAGCGCCGAGATGATGTATCTCCACGAAAAACATCCCAACGGTTTTCAGCAGGCGCTGGTAGTTGGAGTATAGTTTTTGTTTGATGGAACGCGTGGATGGTCGCAGCCACAACACTGCTAGCTGAGGTCCCATGTCAGTGGGATCTGTCTCAGCAACCCTCACTTCTGGTAGCGTGTTGCGCCACCAGGCCCAACAGGAACGGGTGTGGCGATCATGATCTCGCATCGACTCCTTGCAGAAAGAGGACACCAGTGGATTCGTGCCAAGGACGTGCGTTCTGTCCGTTGCCGTGCGCTGATAGGACAGGCACATCATAGGAACCATCACTCGAATTATCAAAGTGTCTAGGCAGTTAGGCAGCCAATGTCCTCTTGCTATTGAAACAATAGAGTACAGGATATATCAAAACGGATGTCTATTTTTACCGTGTGCAGAGAGAGACTGGGGAAAGGCCAGTTAACCTACGGCTTGAGTGGTGGATCGCGACGGTACGTCTTTCGCTGCTGCTGCCGTCGCCCAGACGGACGCCCCTCCGCACCTGCAATGCACTGCCCGGGGCGACACGCCGTTCATTTGGCGCGCGATACATCTGGTTAGTATTCTGTCCCCATTGGGTTATCGACGGGATTATCGCCGCAATTAATTCGGCTCGAATTATTAATTGTGCTCGAATGTTCCCAGACCATGTGAGGATTCTAAGGAGTTTCGAGAAAAAGAATCCGAGACGAGGAGATGTGTGCGTGCGGCAAGATTTCGAGTGGGAATTCGTAGAAATGACCATGCTATTGACGGTCAGGGCTTAAGATGGAAGTGGAGAGCGCCGAGATACCAAGATACCCAAGAAAGGCGGAGTGGCTTCAGATAATCAGAGCTGGCAATATCCCCCTACGCTGCTGAAAACCTCTACACCTTTATCCTTGTACCTGTGGCGTAAACCCTTTCTATGTTTCCTATAACTCTCCCCCTTCTTCCTAAAAGGCTTCATACGTCTTGCCATTTTATAAATTTTACTCTCGCTTCCCCCCCACATCCCCTATCTATCTATCCACACCTTCACGGAATCAAATCGGTCAATCAAATCGGTCAATCGTTCTCGGGATATACATAGCAACACTCGAGTAACCTAACAGGTACTTTCGAGTATGCATACCCCACAACCCCCTCCGATACTAGTGACAACTGTGAGTATCCTACTCCCCTAAGATAGATCATGGAGGTATATATCCAACAGCAAGGCTAACATGTTTATAACTATCTAGACATTCGATAGGGATGATAGTCCAGTAACAACTCAAGAGGATACGCCATACTCTTCCATAACACCCACGACACTTTATCCAAATGCGCGCTATGCCATGTTAGACGTTGACGTTCCGGGGCGGTCACGATCCTCCTCTATCGGCGACGCATCTATGCTTTCCGGTATTACTGCGCGCCCAGAAACACCCTACAATGGCATCGACACGCTCTCGGTCGAGGAGGCTCTTAAGCCCGATCCCGGAACCGAGGAGGATTTCAAGGTTGAGGGCATAAACCCGTTCGCGTTCACACCCGGTCAGCTGAACAAATTTCTAAATCCGAAGAGTCTCGCGGCGTACAAGGCTGTCGGCGGAGTGAGGGGCCTAGAAAAGGGGTTGAGAACGGATTTGGAGGCTGGATTGAGCATCGACGAAGGCTCACTGGACGGGGTGATATCGTTCGACGAGGCTATCAGAAGCAAGGGGGAGAGGAGCTTTTCGGGTGTAGGACAAAGACAGGATACTGGGAACAGTGCAGCAGCAGCTAATGGGGCTGTAGTTACGAGGTTGACGACTGCTGGCGGAGGGAGTGCGAGCTTTGTTGATAGGAAAAGGGTCTTCAAGGACAACGTATTGCCGTCAAAGTATGCAAAGACCATTTGGATGCTTATGTGGGAACAGTACCAGGATAAAATCCTATTATTGCTGAGTGCAGCTGCTATCATCTCGTTGGCCTTGGGTCTCTACGAGACATTCGGTGTTGATCATCCTGCAGGTTCGCCGCCATCTGTGGATTGGATTGAGGGAGTTGCTATTGTTGTTGCTATTATTATCGTCGTCTTGGTTGGGTCTCTGAACGATTGGCAAAAGGAAAGACAGTTTGTTAGACTGAATGCAAAGGTTGCTATCCACCTACGATTCTTCAACTGGATTCAGGCTGACTTATTTCCTTTCTTCTGTGCTATAGAAAGAAGATCGTGTAGTCAAGGCTATCCGCTCTGGCAAGTCCATCCAGCTATCGGTCCATGATATCCTTGTTGGTGATATCCTTCACATCGAGCCTGGCGACTTGGTCCCTGCCGATGGGATCTTTGTTAGTGGATACTCTCTCAAGTGCGACGAATCTAGCACCACCGGCGAATCCGATCAGATGAAGAAGACTACCGGTGACGAGGTAACTCGCCAGATCGAGGCTGGAACCGCATCAGCAAAGTTGGATCCGTTCATCATTTCCGGATCGAAGGTGCTTGAGGGTTCAGGCACTTACATGGTCACCTCAACTGGCGTCAACTCGAGCTTTGGAAAGATTATGATGGCGCTTCGAACTGAAGCCGAGCTCACACCCTTACAGGTCAAGCTTGGAAAGCTGGCCGATCAAATCGCCTATCTTGGTGGAGCGTAAGTTTTGACTATTGTGATCAGCCCGAGTGATATCTGGTGCTAATGGTCTTGTTTACACTAGTGGTGCTGTTCTTCTGTTCGTCGTCCTATTCATCCGTTTTCTCGTCGCTCTGCCTACCAGCGAGCTTGGCTCCGCCGAAAAGGGATCGCAATTCCTGGACATCCTCATCGTTGCCATTACACTTATTGTTGTGGCTGTCCCGGAAGGGCTTCCCCTGGCTGTCACTCTTGCTCTTGCTTTCGCCACCACTCGCATGTTGAAGGACAACAATCTCGTCCGCGTTCTTCGTGCGTGTGAGACCATGGGAAACGCTACGACTATCTGCTCCGACAAAACCGGTACTCTGACTCAAAACAAGATGACTGTGGTTGCTGGGACGATCGGAAAGGACTCCAAATTCGAGGCTGTTGTATCCGATGAAGATAAAGCTCTCCCCATTCCGCAAGTTGTCCAACAATTTTCTCGCTCTACCAGAGACCTCATCCTCCAGTCTATCGTGATCAACTCTACCGCATTCGAGGGTGAAGAGGATGGCGTCCCAGCCTTCATTGGATCCAAGACTGAAACCGCAATGTTGACGTTTGCCCGTGACTACCTCGGAATGGATTCAGTCGCTCGAGAAAGGTCTTCCGCTCAAACCGTTCAGCGCATCCCCTTCGACTCTGTCCGCAAGTGTATGGGTGTTGTTGTCAGACGTCCCAACGGTACCTATAGACTATTTGTCAAGGGTGCTTCCGAGATCCTTCTCAGCAAGGCCACCAGATACATCTCCGATGTCACCGCCGAGGATACCGCTGAAGAAGAGTTAACTAAGGATGTAATCGCCTCGTTGAGTGCCACTATCAACGCCTACGCTGGACGCTCCCTCAGGACCATTGGCATGCTGTATAAGGATTACACTCAGTGGCCTCCAGTTGGCGGAAGAGTTTTGGAAGAGGATCCAAGTATGGCCGACTTCAATGATATCTTCAACGATATGACCTTCCTTGGCCTTGTCGGTATCATGGACCCGCTTCGCCCTGGTGTTTCCGAAGCCGTTGCCGCGTGCCAGAAGGCCGGTGTTTTTGTCCGCATGGTCACCGGAGACAACGTTATTACCGCACGTGCAATTGCTATGGAGTGTGGAATCTATACCGATGGTCTTGTCCTGGAAGGTCCTGCGTTCCGCCAACTCACCGAGTCTGAGATGGACGACGCACTCCCTCGCTTGCAGGTACTTGCCAGATCATCCCCCGAAGACAAACGTATCCTTGTTCGCCGCCTTAAGGAACTCGGAGAAACTGTTGCGGTCACTGGTGACGGTACCAACGATGGCCCCGCTCTTAAAATGGCCGATGTGGGCTTCAGTATGGGTATCGCTGGCACCGAAGTCGCCAAGGAAGCGTCTTCCATCATTCTCATGGACGACAACTTCTCTTCTATCGTGAAGGCTATGATGTGGGGTCGCGCCGTCAATGACGCTGTCCGCAAGTTCTTGCAATTCCAGCTTACTGTCAACATCACCGCTGTTCTTCTCACCTTCGTCTCTGCTGTCTCTAGCAGCGACCGCAAATCTGTCTTGACCGCTGTGCAACTTCTATGGGTTAATCTTATCATGGACACCTTCGCTGCTCTCGCTTTGGCTACCGACGCACCTACTCCAGAGATCTTGGATAGGAAGCCGACGCCTAAGAGTGCTAGCTTAATCTCTTTGAATATGTGGAAGATGATTATTGGACAAGCTATATTCCAGCTCGTTGTAACCTTTGTTCTCTACTTCGCAGGTGCCGACATCTTGGGCTATAGCACCGAGGCAGAAATCGCGGAGTTGAGGACAATGGTGTTCAATACTTTCGTCTGGATGCAGATATTCAATGAGTTTAAGTAAGCTTCCCCTCCAATAACCACACCTTAAACCGTACTGACCGTCGACAGCAATCGTCGTCTTGACAACAAACTCAACATCTTCGAAGGCATGCACAAGAACTACTTCTTCGTTGTCATCAACGCTGTTATGATCGGCGGTCAAGTCCTTATCATCTTTGTCGGTTCCACCGCGTTCTCCATCGTCCGTATCAACGGTACCCAGTGGGCCATTTGTGTTGTTGTCGCTGCGTTCTCTCTCCCTGCAGCCGTTATCATTCGCTATATTCCTGATGAATATGTCGGTGCTTGCTGGGATCGCTCAGTCATCCTCTTTGCTCCCGTGACCAACGGGATTGAGAGTGCCTGGCGAGTTATTCCTAGGTGGGGAAAGAAGGAGTCTGAGGGGACCGATGAGGAGAAGGGCAAAGCTCCTGTGGTTTCAGTGGTTTAATGATTTCTTTTTTTGTCACGATCATCGTATTGATAGAATCTACAGGTATTGGTGAAAGCCATGTAGGAATTGTTTGGATGGTTGGATTTGGGGGCGGGGGTTTACTAAGTTTAAAAACTCGAACTACTGGATGTTATTCTAGCCGGTGGTTTTTATTGTTTATACGTTTCGTGTATCCGGGCTTTTCATGGTTTACAAAGGCGTTCTGGGGTTGGTTTTTTGTATTATTGTGTTTATAGTTAGTTTAGCTGACTCATTAGTATGGAGTTTTATGTCTTTATTTTGGGAAGGGTTCCTTTGTGGAGCGGGGAGGCGATAATTTAGTCTTGAGGGTGGTTTGTTAGATTGTATTTTTTGATAGGGAATAACCGTATAATAGGAAATAAACAAGGGGTGCATAGCGTAATATATAATACCACTACATTGGGTATTGATGGCTACAATCAATATTACCTTTACTCTAGATGTTTTTTACATAACACATGTACAAAGTCTCTGCATACTATGAATGCCTGCTTAATAATTAAACACCGGGTACCAGAGAAGCCACTAGAACCTGATATGATAATAGGGAGACATCTACGTTGGGCCGTACCGAGAAGCTGAGTAGTTATAACTGTAGTATTCGCGAAAGTTGATGCCAGCGAGTGATTGAGTATGATGCTAATTGTCGCACTATTTGTCATATGAACACTGATTAGCAACGCAAGAGATACTACATTGTTGGCGGTTTGCGAATCTCGCTAGATCGTTGCAGTTGGACATCTTGTGCAGAGTTCAAGTTCGAATCTCACCGCGAACTGTAGAGAAGGGGAGTGACCATAAGACCGGCTCTAACAATTATGCAACCGTATCTCTAGAAACGGTGACTCTATGCATATAGCTCCGTGTTGGCGCCCCTGACGGGAGTTAAAATAGCATATATCTACTACTCATTTGTTACTGCTCGGAGCATTCGTTTGTATTGCTGTATTACTGTAACTGTAAAACGATTCCGATTTTTTAATTACATCCCAAGCGTATGGATCCAATCTTTCTGCAGGAAGAAGAAAACGTAGGAAAAACGAACGCATCAATGAAAACAGAATACTGACAGAAGTTGACGAATAAAAAAGGGGGACGAAAAACGAAAACCAGTCATTTGTTCTTTATACCCTCTCTTTCTTTGTAGTAGACTTTTAAACCTTCGTGGGGCCCTCATATGCGTAGTCTTGTTTGGTTTTAGGCATAGATTGGCCCAAAGAGCCCCCCCCTTTTTTTATGGCATAGGAGCGTTTTATAGATCAACGTCGACGATATGCCAGTGGGTTATTTTGCTCGGTGTTTGGGCCCCAAGCATAAGGCTGAGCAGGCGGTAACTCATAAGAAGAAGACGAAGAAGAAGATAAAGAAGAAGTAGCAGGGGAAGGGATAGAAGTCCCAAAACATGTGGCAGAAATCTTAGGTGCTGGAAAAAATGTACTGGGGACATGTGCTTTAGCGAAGGGCGCAGTAACTGGTTTTGGATCAACCTCATAAATGGTAGTACTAGGAGGTTTTTTGAAAAAGGAATAAGCAGCTTCAACGGTAGAGGAAATAGTGGTTTTGTTGGACGGTGTTAATATGTTGTTCGGAGGAGTAGGGTTAAAGAAAGTGGTGGGATCCGTAGAATTGCGATTAGGGTTACTAGAAATAGCATTAAGGGTATCTGGCTTAACAAACGGCTTGCTAGTAGCGGTAAGATCCATCTGAGAAGTGTCTACCATAGCTACATGTATAGGCGGATTAGGCGCTAGGGTACTGGAAGATGCCGTTGTAGCAGGAGCTAGGCTCGAAGGAGTAACAGCAGCGAGTGAACTCTGCGGTGCATATCCGGATAGACTAATACTGCTACTGCTCACTTCAATACTCTCAAAACCCGTGAAAGGGGTCTTAGTAAGAGGCAACGATGTCCCCCCACGAAGCTTGTTTATCTCTGACCGTAGTTGATCAAGTTCCCACTGCTGAGCTGCTACAACTCCCCTCAGCTGTAGTATCGAAGCGATGATTAGGTGAACCGCACCGATAGTTTGGATGACGGCGTCTTCTATGCCAATTTTTGTCGATGTGCAGGGGCTGCTAAGCTTCAGGGGGCTTCTACTTCACTCGGTCTGAGGGAATGAAGAGACTCACATGTTTGAATTATCTTGGGAGAGTAGTCGCGGATCGGAAAGTTGGGGAAGGTTGTACGGATTGGTACTTTGTGTTGCCGTTAGCTGGATCCTCAGTAACTAGAGACGTAGAGATGTATGTATGTGGGGTTGATATCGAGTATACCTTGGATTTGAGTGCCCCATTTGAGTGCTTGATGAAGGCTCTGACGCTAAGGTCGCGGTTTTTGAGCTGAATGAAGTTAGAGACCCTAGTGTTCGTCAAGGAGGATTCTAAATTACTCAGCATTACCCATACCCAAAATCATGGATATTTAGTGGGTTCGGAGCTTTCTCCTTGCCTACAAGGATTTTGCTGAACGAAAATGCCTTTGGGCGCGGAATTTGTGATTCTATATCGATAGTAATAATGGCTTGGAATTTATCGCACGCTGGTTAGGCATTCTGACTAGATATATAATACATTATCTACTCCTGATAATCGCCCCCTGGAAAGGCTGGTGTTTGTTTGGATCTGGAGGGAGGGACGCTTTTGAAACGGTAAATATTCAGATCGTACAACTTAAACAAAGAAAGCTTGGGCTAGGCTGAAAATTCTCAGCCTTGGTGTCATGTGATACATCTTGTAACATCATATCCATTGATGCTAGGCTTTATCGCTTAGTCTTGACTAAGAACTCTGGATACATTGTTTAATTTGATCAGGTATGTAGACCTTTTGTTCTGAGTTTGTGTTTAAACTCGGGAAATTCTGACTAGAGTCAAACACTGGCGCGCCCTCTGGTTCTTTCTCTGGGATTTGTGTAGCTGGAATTTGTGTAAGTATGAGAGGAATCGATTGCTTGTGTTACTTGTTCTTCAAAGGCTGGCAGCGCGCCGGCGCCGGCGATAATACTTGACCATAACCTTCTAGAACCTCCATGTGCTCAGACCGTGTCTCACCAATATCTACCTCCGAAGCCACACCCAGAGGACCCCATACTAGGAAGTTTCTCTAACAGATCTGTGGGTGCTGAATTATGACTTACTAAGAATTACCCGGCCTATCTCAGTGCTGTGTACCGTACATATACTCCCGAGAGTGGGCTGTTGTCCATTATCGCACGGCATTTGCAGTTAGTTTTTTGGTCTTCTGTCTCGCCTAGGTAGATCCTGATACCCAACTCGTTTTTATTCTTATACGCTCCAATCGGGGATGGTATGATTGCTTTCGTTTGTTATATGTGAGAAATAATTCACGGCGTGCTTTACATATATAGGTTGCTGGTCCTGATTTTGATCGATTTTAGAAGGGAAAGTAAAGGAAACATCTCTATATACGCATTATTATGTGCGGCTTATTTATCTAATCATCTAACCATCTCATTGTATAGGTTATTTGTATTGCCTTGCTCTAGGATAATCTCTTCCAATTATCCCCCATGGCGCGTTTCCGGCTCTTGGTTAACATCCGGACGGAATGGTGGACTTTCCCCATTGTTCTGCTGTCGCTCGTGTGTAAGAGATCTAGATAGAGCAGATGTAGCAGCGCCCTCCGTATGCGTCTCTCTTGTTCTCCGAACATGCTACGGTTATCTGCGTTAATCCAAATTGATGCCGATAACCGTAGCCAGGGAGACCCTCTAACGTTCACATACCTTATGTCGGACAACTTCATTTCCAAGAATATCTTCATCCTTCTCTACCTCAACTGACATTCCGAAAATTGGCCAAATTTTGGCAAATCCAACCCAATAAACCACGCCTGGTATCACAACACTGCATCCTGTTGCAGGAAAACACCAATAGGGAATCGATCCAGTAAGCATGGACTTGCTGTTGTTGTTGTTCTTATTCGGTATGAAAGGCGATACAATAAGAAATAAGTTGGATAGGGGATACACAGCGATGAAAGGCCACCAGCAATGGTAGCTTCCCTTGGTTTCTTCTCGCCAAATAAGACGCTGTGGGGGGAAATATTTAAGATAAATAAGACCAGTGCTGATGAAAACTGAAGAGATATAGCTATTTAGATAGTGTATTTCTCAGGATTTTGGGAAGGCGGCTTTGGGGTAACCTACAACCAACTATAGTTTGACTGTAAGTGAATAGAAGCACCACGAAATTGTATACATCAGCTGAATTTGGACCTGCGATTAATGTGACCGAAAACATCCAATGCAGGAATAGAGCCGCGGCAGGTGTATTAAATGGTTTGTTACTCGCCCATATATTCGACCATGGAAGTGCGCCTGATTTACCAAGTTCTTGCTTCACTGATAAAAAGTGAGAGAAGTTAGTTTCTTGAGTGGATTAGAGGGTAAGCCTGCTTGTTTTCCTACCGCGAGAATTGGCGAATGTCGCTGCAAGAACATTCCCAAAAGCCGAGATCGAAATAAGAAGAGGTATTATAATAGCAACGAATACATTATCGCCGAAGACCTGCGGTTGAAGTTAGTTAAATGTAGCTATTCTAGTAAAGTTGAGAGTTGTGATGTACATCTAGGAAGAATTCTGCCGCGATCGTCACACCCCCATTTTCAATCTTTTCCCTAGGCAGTGCCGCGAACTATGTGCCAGGTAGAAGGTTAGAGCACTTAACATCAGATACTTTCTAAAAACCGCATGTGCTTATAATTACATATGAAACATTAGCCAGAATGTATAATATCGCAATGCCAACCACAGCAAGTGGTGCTGATTTGCGTAATGTCTTCGGTGCATCACGGACTTCGCCCAGTACCTGCGTTTCGTTGTTAGGGTCTAGCCTGATCGCTAATATAGGTGAATGGCGGGTATGGTACATAGTTTGCATTCTCCCAACCCCTGTTTAGAGGATTCGAGAATATGTTAGTATATATTGGTGAATAGATTCGTTCATATCCATGGCCATACGCACCGATAACTGATCAGACAAGAGATAGGAATTAGTAATTTTGAATTTTTTAGTGGGGTTAGACGTCGTTTTTATAGTACCTGAAGATAACCTGTACAACTCCAGGAAAATAAGTTATTTATCTATTTATAATAGGTATAAAAGTATTTAAATAGATAGCTTACCGCTAGGAGGGCCATAGCCCAGCTTCCGGGTGTATCGTCATTTGGTCCACTTTCCCATGCTCTGGAAAAGTTCGATCTTTCGGGGTTATTGTTTCCAACACCGGTACTTGTAGCAATTCCACCAATAATAACTAGAAATAGTAGTCCTATCTTTATCGAAGCTAATGCAGTCATCAAATACCTACCCCCAAATTTGGGACACAAGAGATGAATCAAACAAATAATTGTCATTACTCCAATTGCAACGCCCTTTGAGGCACCTTCTGACGGGAAAACTCCCAGCGAGCTTCCAGAGTATTTGCTGGGACTAATTGCTCGAAGAAAATACTGAGCACACGAGATAGTGTTGCCAACGGTATTGGCCAAAAGAACGAATTGAACAGCGTAGGCGCAGATTGCGAGGTATTTAGGCTTTCTGTAGATACGTTCAAGCTGTTATACAGAAGATTTACGTTAGTTTATGGATCTCGCAGTCGCGGAATACGGTTTCAACTCGAGAAGATGGTGTTGAGGCGGAGTCTGCAGGATTTTTGAGGTACGGGGGTGTATTACGTAGACTTTCTCTCCACCAGAACGGGGCAGAGTAGTCCCTGAAATTTCAAGTTCGTTATCCAAAAGCTTAGGTGGTAATAATTAGTTTGCATTTGAGGCCTTGGGTACTCACCAAACTCCAGAAAGACTGACATTCTAGAAATCATTTAGTATATGTTTCTAGCTGTATGTATATCGAGGCTGGGTGAGCAGCTTACCCACAGTACGCAAATATTGCCCCGACGCACCATAGCAGCAGAGTCGCACCAGGGCACCCTGTAGCCTTCAAGACCGTTGAAGGTGTTGAGAAGATTCCAGTACCAATCATGCGATTCGCTATGACGGCTGGCGTGCTGTGTTAGTTTGAGGAATAAAACTGGATTTTGAGAAGGTAGTTACCTGCTGTTGACCATCCTCTCAATTTGCGATCTAACTTTGTTAATGTCTAAGAATGTCACGTATTGGGCCTTCGCCTCACCTTCTGGGATTCTGAAAATCTGCACATCGTAGACTGTAGGATCTGCTTGTCTAGGGTCGACCCTTCCCGTCCTGGTTACCGGTGTTACGCCAACAGTTATAGGAAATGGTTTTTCAAAATCGCCAAATGCCTCAGACTCCTGGGATACTCGGAAGCTGTCGTCTCTATCTATCGGCGATAGTGTAACGCTATTTTGGTCTCCATGTCTTCGGAAGTGGTCCATAATTGGTAACGTCTACTCTAAAGCGATTGTGGTGGAAAATATTCGTGCGGTAGTAAAACCAAATCTTAGGATTATGGAGAAGATGGCCTGGGTAGTTGGATACAAATATTCGCGGGTAGTGGAGTCATTATCAACATTAACTTTACACATAGGATCTTGTCGAATCTTCTAAGCTGCGAGCATTATGCGTCCGTCCCACCAAAACTTTATGGCTTGGTTGGTGTAAGTCGATCGCGAGAGCCTCGTCAAGATCTCTGGGTATATCTGCAGAAAAATAATCAGCGACGTAGGAACCCCCCGTTTCACAACATGCAGTCCTTGGTAGAAACACGAGGGAAAGCGAACCCCAGGTAGGTAGAGTAGCCAATACCATGCCAAAATCTTTCCAGTGAGCCTAGAAGGCCAATGGATGCTTTAGATTCTGAGTTCCCATAACTCTACAATTATTCTCCCGAAGGCAAACAGCCCATTTTAAAAAACACCATTCGAATAGCACGAATAAAATTCTGATAGCTCAGGATCTAAAGTGTTTCCTAGTCTTCCGAATTCGTGGTAGAGAGTTTGGATCCAGACATTGGCTACTATATTTCCTGAGGCGTTCTGAGGCGTTCTGAGGCGTCCAATCACCCCGTTTTTCTATTAATGTGGGATATGGGTCTTTGAATTTGCTACTGAAGCTTGAATTTACCCGCAGCACACGTGGACTTTGTTTTTCGGTGATCATGAGTAATTAACTATGTGATCATGAAGATTACGTATGCGCGCTCGAGTGGAACAAGGCTGAAAATTCTGAAGCCAGCTAGGCGCAATATATCAGTAAACGAGGCCGATGTTGCTCTTTGCGATAAGAAGCCTGATCTATCACCGTTTTCAAGTGCTACTCTTGGAGTGTTAGCGTTGGCTATCTATCTATAATTGTAGTGAACAACACAATTCTTTTTGATTCCTTAGGATTTCTATGACACTAGGTATCTGCAGCTCAAGTTTGTTGAATGTAAGATTTGCCTCTGTTGAAATTAGTTCATTGCTAACATGTACAGACTTTGAAGTTCAGAAAAAGCTATGCCTGGAATCGGCTTCGGTGTTGGCGATATTATTGCCTGCGGCCAACTCTGTTACCAAATATACAACGCTTGCTTTTCTGAGGCACGAGATGCTATAGCAAGTTGGAAATGCCTTGGCCGAGAGGTTTATGCTCTGGGAGTGGCTCTTGAGAAACTATCATCTGACGATAGTATCATACTGCCTCACACTCAAAGCGGGGACGATGAAGAACGAGCCCAAAAGGAGCAGAGGTCTCTAGAAGCGGTTCGAATGGTTGTCGGAGATTTCAAGAAAACGCTTCGAGAACTGCAAACCATGCTACTTAAGTTTGACGATTTCCAAAAAGACGATTTCCAAAAAACTGGGGGGCCGAAAATGTATTGGTCGAAAATTAGGTTCAGCGTGAACTCGGGGGATATGGACAAATTTAGAAATAAAATCGCGGTGCACACAAGGGCAGTGAATCTGCTAATAAACCCGCTTATCTAGTAAGATTTACCCTCCGAATCTTGAATTCTAGTGTTTCCTTGATCTGCGCCTTTTTGCGCTGCGCATTGGGTCTATTATTTATATTAATGCATTACGTTAAATTTCATATAAAGACTGACCTGTCTAGTGACCAGGTAAAGGGGATGCAGGCGTCACAACACGGTATCCAGACTTCGGTTTCAAACATCCAAACGCGAATTAACACGATCGACCAGGTGTTACATGCCCTTCTCTTCGTCGCTTCAGAACAACTTAACTCTACTTCACCTCCAGTCACTAAGGGTAGTAGAGTCAGCGCAGTTGAGTTTGATAGCAATATCCCACTCCCAGAGAATCAACTATTTTTAGAAAGCAGTCCCACAGATGTTCAAACTATTCCTAGGTCGTTATCCGGGGCTAACTCTGGAATTGCCGGGAAGCCAATTGCAATGAAAGCGAGAGGTTTGGCTCGATCAACGACCTATCCCCCAGAGGCTCTGAACGCTCAGCTAAATCCCGTAGGGAGCCTTTCAGAGGCGATCCGTATGCGGGAGAGGAGAGCTACTAACCCTTGCAATAACATAAAGCCCTTCTCTAAAGACATTGTGCCAGAGTCTAATAGAAGGAAGCACGATGCCCCAACCCGCAGAAGTCGTGAAGATACGTATATCAATCACAAGGGAAAACACGTGGCTAGCGAAGAGCATTGTTTTCACAATGCACCACTTTCGCAATCACCTCCGAAGGCTTTAAGCTACCCGTCGCCAAAGTCCCAGCAGAAGGCACCGGTAGATTCGATCGAAGACAGCAGAAATCCAATAGATGTCGCGCTAAGGAAGCAGGTGGAGAGCAGCGAGGCACAACATATACCGATCGAGCATTGGGTCATTGCTGCGAGACATTGGTACTTTAAGGTATGTTAATTATAGTAAGTCTAATGGCGGGGGTTGGGATTTGTACGTCCACGTCCACGTGCACGTCGTATTGATCTTTTGGAATTTGTTTCAGCTTCCTGAGCATAATTCCTTGGTGATAGAGGGGAGGTCTCAGGTGAAATTTCTGTATCATTTTGCGGAAGGCTAATCTCGCTTGCTTCACGAAACTAGGCAGAAAGTGAACTCGATGAAGAGACAGGGACTCTTGAGCTATCGCTAGAAGCCTATCTCGGGTTGATAAAAAGTATCTGGATAGTGAAAAACGTAATCGAGAAATGGGATTTCAACCCAGATTTGCCTCAAGAGATTAGGACAAACGTAGAAACTTTGATTGTTGTAAGTATTCTTCTAGGCGGAGACTTAAACTTTCTTCCAGTGTCCTAAGGTATTCTAACATCTGCAGTCGATCATTGACAAGTTTAGGAAAATAGAATCCCGGAATAAGCCTGATACCCGAAATCTGAGGGAGCAAGATTACGAGATCTGGCACGAAGATATCAAGGAAATACTTATCAAGCCTGCATCGCCACTAGAATCTTCAATCCCTCCAATCTCACGACCGCCAACAGCCAAAGAGTGTTCAGAATCTTATGATCATAGAGAAGACCAGTCACACATGCTATCGATTGCAACCTCATCATCAGAAGTCTATCCTCATGGAATGTCCTCTACTAATCTTGCACCGACCTCCCCGAATCGCCCCAACTCAACTACCACAGGAGAAGGCGTGCAAGGATCCCCTAGTACACCATCGATTTTAACAACTTTACTGGGACGATGGGAGAGCCTTTACTCGCCACAGCACCTTAACCCACCATCGAACACCAGTTCAAAACCCGACCCTATACCCGTGCAAAAAAAGCCGCCCTCGCCGACTAACAGGGAACCAGTCTCAACAGGGGATTTCAATAATACAGGACCCAATATAAATAACGATGATCAACACTCGCAGCGTTCACAGCGTTCTTCTATTTCGGGGGCTGACGAGAGCGAAATGGTCGGGGAGAATCTAGTGCTTGACGCGATGTAAGTAGTCTTGAGAATTTAGATACGTAGTTGTTGTTGTTTTTTTTGCTAAGAAGTAATATAGACCAATACTCTGGGCTTCTCGTTCTGCAGGTCCGTTCACCAAGGGTTTACTCAAGATATATTGGCATCAAAACGAGGAATACTTTAGACTGTTCACGACTTGGGGTGAAGGTAGAAGTGATTCGCGAGACAGTAAGTTCAACTTGACATTCTATCTTGAATACTTGAATAATCCTTTGCTAACTATCGAAGTTCCCTTAAGGTCCACGGAACTAGTTCCAGCGTATGCATACGAGGAAGAGCCCACGTTATACCTTCGAAAAGTTAGCCAACGAGCTCAACCTTCTTGTGGAAGCGAACTGTCTCGGAAGGGCTACATCTACAAATTTTACTCTTCCAAGGGTATTTAGACCCTCTTGGGGATATTCTCTCTCAGAAATACTGGTCTTACGCTGATCGGATTCGCGGTAGAAATGTTCGAATTCCAGACAGCTCTGACTGGAGAAGAGGTTTACCAAGATCTGTAAGAAATCTGATATTCTATAGACTAGTAGATCACTACTTACTATTCGCTGGTGCATTATCACAGGGTTAAACGTGTTTCTCCCGTTAAATTTAAGCGATCAACGGAAAAGGGCGGCCACACTTATCATAATGCACGATTACAGTTATGGCATGAAAACCCGCTATCTGGTTCCCTGTCTTCCGACACTGCATTCAGATTTACGGGGATGTCTAAGGCTACTAGAATCAAGCTTTCTCTCCAGTGGTCGCGATTAGTAATTTACCTTGGAGGCTCGGATTGTTTCATTACCTGCTTCGGTAAGTGTTTGCGGGTCGGGCACTGGGGTACCAGCACGAGCTTAACACTAACATTCTAACTATAGTAACGGACGACATTACCCTGAAGCGCGACGGAACTAAACTGTCCTTGGTTCCAACAAAATATTCAGTGAAGGATGTCCTATTTGGAAGCCCAAAAAGTGTTAAGGCTGTGCTTGCCGGAGGGGATGAAGCTAAGGGGGGATTCCGGCTGGACAAAGACAAAATGTCGTGGGAAGATGAACACAAGTTTGAGGATTTTTCTTACATTCAGATTACCTTCAAAGAGCCGCAGTGTACGTCTCTATTTATTTCAAAATCCCCAAGTTATGTTAGCATCGCAATTACTAACACGGCCAATGGCTATGTCAGATCTCAACAAGTTTCAAACCTTATGGAACCGGATGATGGATGCCAGACGGCAGAGGCGTATGGAAATAAGTGCGCTGCAAAAGGAGGTCGCAAAGAAAACATACGCACCCGATTATGATTCTTAAGCAAATTGAGTTGAAGTGTCCGTACGCCCCAAACCCCGAAACCCCTGACCCACGTTCAGGGCGTAGCTTGCCTCGTGTATATATATCCCCATCAATAGCTTTTTCGAATAAAAGGGTCTTGTTCACGCCATAACTTCGGTTGCATGTGACATTCCTGCACCCAGATAACACATCTCTATAGCGGAAGTAACTACGTCAGTAAATGAGAGGAAATTTATGTGGGTAAAATATCAGCAAGGCATCAAAAACTGCTTGGGAAATGCATCTGGAAAGTCGTAGTTAGGGGAATTGGATGCCTCTCCCTCCCTTTCACCTCCCTTTTGCGTGCCTTTTAAATCCATAAAATAGTTGAAAAATAGTTGAAAAAAAGGAGTCCCTAGGACAGACTACATGAGATACCACTATTTAAGTGAATCCAAATGGTGATTTTTGGGAAAGGGGTCGGGAAAGGCATCAGGAAAGGCATCAGGAAATGTACTAGGGTGTAGGGGTAAGTCTGGCGAACGTGGCGGTGCGACAGGAGCTGTCAATATTCCTGCCCCAACCCACGCAACATTTGTGAGGTTTGGTAAATATGCCCAATCAATTCAGAATGTTGTATAGATATTGTAAACCGGAGTTGTTTGGCGAAACTAGGGAAGTTCAAACAACTGCGAGTCTCTCAAGGAAAGGACTGCACCGCCACGTTTGCCAGACCTACCCCTGCACCCTGGTACCAAGCAGTACATTCACCACACTCATCCCCCAAAAGCACATTAATTTACACATTTCCTCGCTTGTTTTATATGGGTAATGTGCAAAACGGTCCATTGGCCAGGGCTGTAAAGACAATGACATAACGATTTAACAAAAAAAAAAAACTTGTTTGAATAAAGCCTGTAGCACAACAAAACGGGATATGTGCAGATTGGTGCAACATGTGCGTACTCACGTCGCCGAGTTGCCATTGCTTTCCCCTTTATGGAAGTAGATCTGCCCACCAAAAACTACCTAGCGAGACTGTTATGAGAGGTTTGCGCAAATAGATCCAGCTCTGATTTCTAGCAATTTGATTGGTGCAGATCAGCTTCTGGTTGGTCAAAAACCAGGGCTGGCTCAAAAGCGCAGAGTCTCTAATTCTTGGAAAGAGTGGTTAAGAAGTTGGTTGCCACGTTTGGAAAGTTTCCTACTTGCGTAAGAATCCAGATCTATTCCCTAGATCGATATCGGGAAAGTAATAGCAACTCGGCGACATGAGTGGTATTTGAGAAAAAATGCTAGACCGATTGTGGACTGCTACGGCGGATGCGGTAGTTTTCCAGAATTAAGTCAGCCCCCTCGGTGGAGACTTTGCGCTTTTGAGCCAGCCCTGGTTTTTGACCAACCAGAAGCTGATCTGCACCAATCAAATTGCTAGAAATCGGAGCTGGATCTATTTGCGCAAAGTCTCTAATATAGTAACAGACCCGCCCGGGTTTTAGTATTTTAGGGTTGGGTCTGGAGTACACATGCATAGGTATCCACTTATATAGAGCGCAAAATACCATGCAGGAACAAAGTTTCCCAAGGCAGCCAGCATACCATATCTGCTCGGATAATTGGCTAAGTCCGGTATCTCCACTTGCAGCAACCGGCAAACTGCACGTTGTGCGCAGGTACCTCAGAGGCTGCTTGCTGGTCGCTACAACGTCGTGTTCTGGGTCCTGGGTACCTCGGAGATTCCGGACTTAGCCAATTATTCAAGTAAATACGGCACACCCAAGCGCTTGCTTGCTAGGGTTAGGGCTATACCACCAAATCTTGAGATCTGCGTCGTTTATCTATCACGTGGCCACGCAGGTGCAATTGTAGATGGAATTTTATCCATTCTGGGATAGATTTACTTCGCCCGTTCAGCCCGTGCTTTCCAGCGTGTGTGTGAGATAGGCTGGTGGGGGGCGGGTCTGGCGTTAATGCACATTGCTATCGCTCGAGGCTTTCGTTGAAAGCTCGTGATCGACATGAAGGGGAACTTCAGTGCGCACTACCCTCCCTGTTTTTCCTGCGGACAGTTCGTCACCCGATGGACAGTTTGGAAGATTTGGGCTGCGGAAGATTTCAGCCTTTCGTCGCTACACGCGTGCGGGCCAATCGACAGATGACATCGTTTAATAAAAAAAACAGGAGAGATTACATTGCTAGGTAGCCAATAGCTGCTGGGGAAAACAGGTTTCTGGGGGCTCGTGGGGCTTGAACAGGCCGGTTGCACGAAGGGTTCCTCAGAACTTCAGACAGATGCAGGTACAGTATCTGGGTGATCGCTGTCCGGCCTAGGGCTGAAGCAACAGCAACAGCAACAGCAACAGCAGTGCTACAAGTTACACCACATACACTGTGCCATGGGTACATGTAGATGACTGGTGAGGCGCTGGCTAAGCAACAACAGCCACACGTAATCACGATCACCGGACTCTGCTCCGATCGAACGAGCCCGTGTGCTGTGCTATGCTATCGATATTCGCTATCTCTCGTCTGTCTTCCTGGGGGCCAGTGATATTGGTGCACGGTAAATGGGAAGGGTCGTGGGGATGAGCCACCTGTCGTCTGCTGGTGCTGCACGAAGCCGAATCCCCAGGCCAGGCTGCCACCACCGTCCAAGACCTTCGTCGAATGGAGGGTGGTCTGGGGTAATGAGGCAGGGGTGCGAAGTCGCTCTCGTCAACGGCCGTTGGGGCACTACCCAAGCACGCAGGATGACGGCAAAGGGCCAATAGACTCCCTGCACCAGGATCCCCAGCATGTGCGAGGATCCCTAAGGCTTGGCTTGGTTTGGGCGTGGGACGAGTCTGGTGGAATCTCGTCCGCGCCTCATCAGCCTGGGGCAAAGCTAGAGATATCACTGCGGAATCCGTGCGAAAATTATAAAAGATCCTGCTCTCCCCTTCAATTTCGCCTTCCCGTCCTCACAGCTGCCTGCCTGCAAACAGTCTCGTATTAAGAAGCCCCAATCCGCCTTCGCCAGACAAAATCGCAAAGCTATTCCACTCCGTCAACAAGCAGCTACTCTAGCTACCCCCCAACCAGTAGTTTTACACAAGTTTACCCAAAATCTCCGAAATGCCTCCCAGCGGTTCCTCGTCTTCTCCCTCTCCTCCACCGAGGCCCCAACCACCCCGTCTGCCAACTCCAGACATCCCAGATGCTCCATCGGGAATGTTCTACAACTACTACGTATGCTCTACATATGCGGCTGTCAAGCAAGTCTGAGGATCAATCACTTACCCGAATAAATAGGCTTCTTAATACTCTGCCAGTCTCTCGTTAAATTACCTTTTTTCAACATGCATCCCACATCGATCGAGGTCTCGCACCACGCGTAATCGTATTCAGCGACGTTCCACTCATGATCACGGCCAATGCGTTTCGGATGCATCGAGCTTCTAGTTCTGCACTCCTTGGTCTATAGCGCCAGTATTCTCGTCTGGAGAATGGCGCGAGCTTGTCTTTTCGCACAACGGGGGCAGGGGGGAGGGGAAGGGAAGGGGGGAATGTGGGGATTGTGTTTGTGCGAAAAGATTTGAGGGTGGAAGAGAGCGAGGGTGGAAACGTATGGAATCTTTCCAGGAGTGTAAATCACATTGATCTGGGTATTTCTATTTTTATCGTCGTCTAGTCATGTATCATTGATCTACACAGCTAGCTACAGCGCTAGGTAGCTGGCTAGTCTTAAAGCGAGGGATAATCATTGCCTTTCTTCTTCTTCCCGTAGCGGTGTTTTCTTTCGTTTCGTCTTGGATTTCGCGAAGAACCGTGACTAAACCATGACCCGACAGCGGTTGGACCGTTGATTGCGCAGTGCAGCGCAGTGCAGCGTAGTGCAGCGTAGTGCAGCCGAAACCAAGGTGCCAGTGACGGATGATGAGATGAGGCCAGGCTGTGCGCGACGGCACGTGGAGGCGGCTTAGATGCGGCTCAAAATGATAAGGCTGACTGGTGAATCTGCCAAGATCTGTCAGCCTTGGCCTAAGCGCCTAATACTGCGCATATCGCGTGTAGCGACTGCGCTTCCTGCATGTGCGTCTATGCACCCCCATCCATCCGCAGTTCTATCTAGATGTATTTTTTTTTTTTGCCACGAGAGAGCTGAATTTGCCACCCAAGTGTTAGGCAAACAGCTAACAGAAGCTTCGCCGGTAGAATTTATTATATGACAGTGTATACATGCTCCTAAGCCAGTTCTATTTCTGCTTCGTCCAGGTTACCTGCCCTCGCAATCCCACTAGTACGGATGCGGACATTGTCCATCTTAGATAAAGAGAAGTCCGCCAAGCTAGTCGTGTAACTATGGGTGAAATTCCATATACAAAACGAGAAAGTTATTGTTAGGCTATGACGATAAACGTTCCTGAAATAGAACTTCGGATGTTTGCCAATTGGGCAGGCATATGTGCGACACATATGGTACCTGGCTAACATAGTGTGTCTTAGGCAGCGAAATTAGTATCGGCGTCCATATTACCGAATACTCTACATAGCAGCTAACTACATGTAGCCATTCGTGCTCTATTTCATGTTGAGTCTAGTCGCTGGAACAGTTTTTTTTCCCTTTAACATTGCTTCTTTCATTGTCGCTGATACGATGCCGTTTCTAGAAATCAGCTCCTAAGTATACATACCCACAGTGAAGTACTCTGACCCAACCAATTAGCTTACACTACATTCGTATCTGCGAGATGCCTCTACAGGAAAACCCAAGACTACCGCCTCACCACAATGGCAGCATTTCACCTGGAGGATAAGTTTAATCCCAAGTCTTATAGCTATAGTACATACCTCTTAAGATCGGTTTCTACCAGCTGCCCAGAACCCCCAAATATACCTGAGACACACGTCAGCCTCGCATACCTACTCATTCTCAGTCCCTCAATCGCTCCGGACGACACCTGCCGAGCAGTATCTCATGACCAAATGAGTGTGGATGTACGTTGTTTCTATCTTTGAATTCTAGCTGGAATATATCTAGCAACAATCTTAGTATCTTTAGTATCTCAGTATGCCGGATTTTCATAAGCTTGACTAACCTCCCCCTCCACCCCAATTCTTCCGCAACGAGTTCTCGGCATGCTATCAGTGCCGAATCCTGTTTCCGTCTCCGAGAAGAAAGTAAGGTGGTACTGCGGGGGGAGGTGTAGGGGTAGGGGTAAGTCTGTCACCAGATGGGCGATGCAGCTAGCACTTCTCTCGAGGAACTCAAGCTCGCCTGAATCTCCCAATTTTACCAGCCAACTTAGACCGACGCCTAGTACGTAGTATCCTCCGTTTATTAGAAAGTACTTACCAGGTCTCTCGGGGAGTTGTGGGCTGGAAGGGAAGGCTGTCTTAAGCTTCTCTTATCCGCGCCGCAACATAGTGACGGACTGACTTATCCCGGCACTCACTTGAAACTGTATCTGACGACCGAAGTACTATAGCTATAGCTATATTTTTCCTTTCTTTTCAATTATGAGGAATTGTTGCAGGTACTTGTTATTTCGATTGGGCGTGAGGTAAGCAGTACGTTGCTGCTAAACTTAACACCACTATCGCAAGCAATTACTAGAAAACTATGTCTTGGCACTATGTCTCTGTAATCTGTGTGCATATCGTCTCTTGCGAATTGACGCGTAGGTTGAACATTGGAGCGCAAGAGTTTCGAGTACTGGTAGAGTTGTATTCCTCACGTAATACTAGCTACCGTAAAATTTCAGAAGTAACGAACGGGTCTGGACTGAGACAGCAGGAGAATATCGTTTCGACACTGGTTAAATGGCCATTGAGGTTGATCGCAACAGGTGGACGGTGCCAGGCTCAACCAGAACTACCTTGAGGAGAGTGATCACTTTGTCCCTCTAACCAGTGACGGCATGGTATTATCCTGCTGTCTCAGTCCAGACCCGTTCGTTACTTCCGAGATTTTACGGTATGGTAGGCGATAGGTGTTTTTTAGACGACGCTTGACGAGTTACCTTCATGTGGCAGCCTGTGGCTTAGGAGCGAACCTTTTTTTCGAAGATGGTGTTCTGGACCTTGACACGCTTGCCCTCTAAGACTTCTCGCACCATACATGTACCGCGGGCGCAAGTGTAAGATGGCAGTGGAGCTCTTTTCTCAGTGAGCTCGTGTTCGTTTGAATCCCATACTTTTCCTAGCTAGCTTCACTTGATGTTTAGCACATAGCATTCTTGATTCATTAGATGTGTTTATCGGACCTCTCAGAGAGTCTTAGAGGGGAAGAAAAAGCCAAGATCTTTCACTCGCACCACCACCTGCCGCCAGACTTACCGCAACCAGAGTACTTTAGTCTTCACTTAGCTTTGACCACCCCTTTAACCTATAAAGGTAATTCCAACGTCTTAGCACAAATTCCGCTTATTCCAATTGGGACAGCTGTATAAAGCAGTACTCTAGTTAAACGGAACCTAGCGACGGCAATTATAGAATTTATTCCACAGCTAATAAACGGCTTGCGGAACTAATTGGCTGTCGCTGCTGGACGACATCTCACCCGTAAATCATATCGTTTACTTCTTAATCTATTGCCGTATTTAACACCCTCCTACTGTCCGTTACACAATTCGAGTTCGTATAGAGCACTTACGCTCTACCAACGTGGGGGTATGGTTTTGGCAAGGCGCTGCCACGGGACGAATTAAAGGACGTCGCCATTAAAAAGAATTATCAGGTACTTATGGTAGAGCACGGGTACTCAGATACCATATGAAGAACCTGAAGATGCATGTTCTAGGTCGTGGTTTCTAGTTGGCTGAATCTAGCTATATCAACTTATTGATTGGTCAACCTAATACCCTTGTTTTCAGGTTCCCCACGATGTATCCGAGTAATAATAAAAATTAGCGTGCTGAGCTGCAGTCGGTCTACGCAATGTTGCATAATCTAAGCATTGGAAATCCACAGGGTCGGTAGGGATTTCGAGGAGTACAGCGTGCGGTAAAAAGGATCGAGAAACATGAGACTTAAGATTCGGGACTGCTATTGGCTCCCCAGAGTTTTTGGGGGAGATCCTAGCAGTTGGATTGGCCACAGAGCCCTGTCAGTAGGCCCTGGTTTCTCGATCTTTTTTTTTTTTGCCGTACGCTGTTGAAGAAATCAACTGCACTGTATTTCCGCGGCACACGCAGAAACTGGAAACATTATTTCTCACTCGTACAACCTCGGCAACAGCCGGCCAACCAAGCCAATCTTGCTGCAGCTCAGGCCACCCACTTTCGTTAAACCACCCAGCTACGGGAATCGAGATCAGAACACTCTCGATTCCCGACGCGGACCTGCCCAATTGAGGTCGCCACAATGAGCTACGTGGACGACTCTTGATGGTTTGTGTGTGCATTTGAAAGGTACAACGCACAGTGGAAGGCGAGTGACCATTTCCCCTCTTTCGTCGTGAACACGTTACATTAGGATTGGGAATATACATTGAGCCATGAGTACAGTCTATCCTCGATACTTCCCCCGTAAAGCACGCCCTTGTTTGCGAACATCGGCGAGATGAACGCTTTCTTTATAGGTTACGTTGGCGCCGATTTCACCTACAATCCCAGAATCCAAGCGGAGATCGAGTTCAATCGTCTACGGCTCACTCGGAAATGGGACCAGACTACCCCGGAGTACAAGGGGGTGCACAGGAAGTTTCTTGAGGCTCTCGTTGAGGATCCGGAAACAACGGGTCCGGTACATGCTTTTTTTATCACCCAGCACCCAGACTTCGACTACAACAGCAGAGCCTCCCCAAAACTAGAACTCAAGCGGTTGAAGGATTTTCGAAAGTGGAAAACAGCCAGCCGTCCATACAAGCGTGCAAAACGCCTCTTCAAGGAAGCGTTCGATCAAGAGTTCGACAGCGATTTAGACGAGTATTTTAAGAGCTTCCCAGAGTTCGATTACAACCCCCGGGATGAGCCGAAAGGAGAATTTGAGCGCCTGACGAAGCTGAAGAAGTGGAAGAAGAGGGATTACGAAGACACTGAAGAAGATGAGGTCTTGAGACAGGTATACAGGGAGGCTCGCGAGGATTTCTTTGAGGCCTTCGTTAGCGTGTTTAGTTACTTTTTCGGTATTGACGGGGATTTACATAATTGGGAGTTCATGTGTGACATCTTGGGGGTTCAGCCGATTCCGAAAACTGTTGAGGAATGCCAGACTGTAAGAAACCCAGGTTATGAATACTTGTCCGAAGATAGTTGAGCTGCCAGTCGATGTTCGCTGACCAGAGACTCCAAAGAGGCTCGAGCCGCTCCATGTGAATATATACAACCTCTTGGATCACGTGCAAGAGAAAGTTCCTATAATCTTCTTTCCGGATTTGAAGGGTCTTATCTCTTATTCCTGGGGGAATAACCCAAAGAGAGACGAATTGATTTACCCATTGGAGCTTGCACAAGGAAACCAGCTGAAATTCCTGCTGCGAAGAATTGGGAAGAGAAAGAAGCCACGTGCACGGGCAGCACAGACGCCGCCTCATTGATAGTTTTATCTTTCTCGTGAGTATATCTCTTTTTTTATTAATCTCGCGAGATATATTCATCGATGACGAAAACTCCGCAGGCCCATAATCTCTAGATGCGTCACAACGCGATTGGGGGCGGTTTGGGCTTAATTTTTTATTATTAGGAATAAATGAAATTGAAACCTCTTAGCTAGCTGGAGATCGCGAAATTGCCGAATTTCCAATGTTCTTTGCAAACTGTCTGTAGGTACAAATGAATAGGAGCTGGATAAATCATCGCTTCTCACTCGCATAGTCTTGGCAATGGCATGTCTTGGTTCAGGCCACCCATGTTACCTAAAATAACTCAGGTACCAAACCATAGCTACTTATACCGCTCTGGATCTTGCAAACCTGCTATGGTCTGGCTGCAGGCACCAGGCAGACAACATGAGCGACCGGTGGATGGCTTGCCTGAGCGACTAAAATCAGTCCAGAGGCCATGTTTTAATACCCTCTGCAAATTGCAGGATAAGCCAGAACTTTTCTTTCCGTTCTCTTTCTACAAGTAGTTCTTGACGTTCTCAGGCCTACAACATCAGCACCGTCTCCCAACAACCATCCACCCAACAAAATGAATGACTTTTTTGCACAGTACAACGATAACAGGTTCACCTACAATCCGAACAACAAACCTGAGCTCGAGCTTGCCCGACTACGAGAGGCTAGAGGATGGATCCCGACCGCCAAAACGTACAAGAAAACGCGTAGGGCGTTCCTTGAGGCCCTTGTCAAAGAAACAAACTCTCCAGTTCATGCTTATTTCATCAACCAAGTTCCACCCTTCGCCTACGACAGCTTGGCCCCTCCAACGGCGGAATTCAGGCGATTGGCGGAAATCCGAGGGTGGAACAAAAACAAACTTCCCTACAAGCGTGCAAAGTTTCATTTCCAGGAGGCATTCAATCAAGAGTTCGATAGCGACCTAGACCAGTTCTTCAAAAAGTACTCGAATTTTGATTACAATCCTCGGAACGAGCCAAAATCTGAATTCAGACGCCTAGCGAGGGGCCGATGGCGTAAAAAGTCCGAAGCTTATGAAGAAGCTCATAGTGAATTCTTCAGTGCCCTCGCCGATGAGTTTGACGCACACTTTGGTGATGAGAACGATATAACAACGTGGGAGACCCTCTGTGGAGCATTGGGTGTTGATTTTGAGCCAGTTCCGCCGTCTATAACCCAATGTAAAAAGGTGAGTACTCCTGGATTATAGCTCTACGATACAATTGCGGGAATGAACCGACTCAGCTGATCAAGATTGAGCATCTAGAGACTTGAAGATATCTATGTCAACATATTCGACTTGATCAACTATATGCGAACGAAAACACCATTCGAATTTTTCGACACTGAAAGAGAGCTGAGCCAGTATACTATTCGGGAGGACTTGGTATATCCCAGAGCACTGGCTAAAAGCGGACCTTTAAAATTCATATTACGGTGTATTTATTCATCTAGGAGGTGTAGGCGTTGAGAGAGTGACAAGGGGCTTTGAGGACTGATTGCAGTCGTTCTTTTAATTCCAGCGAGTAAGGCTATATACGGGTGTATCTTTGTTCTTAAGTTTCCTTGAAGTTTCCTATTTCCCTTCTGCGAATATCATCGATCGCATACGGTAACATAGGTAGCTTTTAAAAGTGATTTTCTTTCTTTTTGTTGTCTTGTATTTACGGGAAGGAACAACTGATTTCTGGGTGCAAGATAAATACTATCACTCAAAATCCTACTTTCATATTGCTTAGGAAAGTGAAATTTAGTTGTATGCATTCATAGTCTCATAGCCACGATCATGACTGAAGAGTGGTATTTTTGTTGGTGGGTACCATGGAACCAATAAACCAATTTAATTTACCATTAAATCAATCTATTTGTTTTTAGGGAATTGAAAGCCAATTCAGACGAATCTCGACTAGATCGTTCATAAAGACCAGAGGAGCCAAAGAGAACCAAGAGTTAGAATCAGAGTGAAGCTCAATCCCTGACCCTTAGCACCGGCCAATCGCAATACTTTGCTTGCAGAACTACGGGAGATGAGCTCGGGTTACTGCGCACCATGCTGAGCACGATGGCTGATAACGCATGCAAGCCGCGGGATATCCGCTGTATTATGCAATAACACAGTTGCTTTTTGCTTTAGATTAAACCCCCTCTTCTACACCATTTAGAAGTCACGATACGATAAGACAAGCTATACGTTAGGTCCTCATTTATTTCCAATCCCTCTACACTGGACATCTTTCCAGATGTCTAAATCATTCAAGCGGCTGTCAGACTTTTTTAGTACTTTCCCCAAGTTTGCCTACAACCCCAGGCGCACGCCCGAACTAGAGTTTAGTCGTTTACAGAAGGCCCAGGGATGGAACCAGCCCAGTAAGACGCTTGAAAAGGCACGCAGGCAGTTTCTCCAGGCGCTTGTAGCGGAAACAGGCTCTCCGGTTCACAAGTTCTTCGTCGATGGATTTGAAGAATTTGGCTACAAAAGCAACACCTCTCCATGGCAGGAGTTCAAGCGGTTAGAGCGTGTTCGGCGCTGGAAGACGACGCCTCCTAACCTGGCCTACAACAACGCAAAAAGCCAATTCGAGGCAGCATTCGAAAAGGAGTTCAACAGCAAGTTGGATGTTTTTTTCCGAGGGTTTAGAGGTTTTGACTATAATCCGCGGGAATCATCAAATCTCGAGCTTACGCGCTTGATCAAGAAGATCCGCGACGACTTCTTTAGCGCGTTTGCTGGAGAGTTTGGGAGCCGCTTTGGTTCCGATGACTTTGATATACAGAATTGGAAGAACTTGTGTAAAGTACTGGACATCAGACCACTTCCGGCATCGGTTCCTGAGTGCAAGATTGTGAGTATCGCTGATGAAAAATCCTGTAGCTTGGCTGCGGCAGAATTAGAAAGTTGCTTTGCCTAACCCAGAATCTTAGGCGCTCCAACCAATACATGTCAACATATTTGATTTGCTCCATTATGCGCGAACCGGAGCGCATCTAGAATTTTTTGAAACCGAAAAAGACCTCAGTGAGTATACCCTCAAAGAGGGTAAAATTTTCCCCAAGGAAAAAGCCAAGGAAGGGGCATTAAAGTTTCTTCTACGACGTATCAATGACCCTCCAGATCCGTGGGATGTTGGAGATGAGCTTAGAGAAAGGTACCAATGGAAAAAAACGCGGTGGTCCGGTTCAGGGCCTCAGTACCGGCGCCTAAACTCCGACGGCAGGAAGCACTACTATTAGAGCCCCCAAAACACGCAAGAAGTGAGGACTTGCACTTGTGGAGAAAGATCGAAAGGCCAGTTACTGTGCTGTAGTAGGATATAGAATTTCCGGGTTCTATTTGGCTGGTTGAAAGACTTGGTTCCTTTATGTTGGAGAGGTGTAGTTTCTTCTTTTGGATTTAATTATTCTCGCTGCTGGATCTCGTTGCATTTACTCTTTTAGAGGATTTCTGGAAAATGCAATTAAAGCATTGATTGGTAGCCTATAAATCAAAGAGTGAACAAAGCCCTGACATTAGGGCTTGTTGAAACATAAATGTATATGTTCCACTGCGTTATATATTTGGGATATCTGGGAAATCATATCTATGCTCACTATATCTTACATGCCCAGAGCTTTCAATATAAAATCGTATCCAAGACCCATCAAACCTTTAAACCTCAACGCTTCAAATACAGCCCGACTCCAAGTCATCACCTCGTGAACACATTCAATAAAACATTACAATGATAGCGTATACCACTGACTCAAAAGGCCTTGAGAAAGGACCCGAAAGAAGCGCCCACACTCAACTCTAACACCTTCCAACCTCGTCTCATCCTCCTAATACGACAACCACTAGCCCCCACAATCATACTCCTCCACATACACCACATTGCCAGTAGGCGCCCCTCCAATGCCAGCCTCGGCAGGCGGTTTAGCAGGCGGAGCAGGCGGAGAACCGCTATCCGGTTTTTTCGGCGGAAAGCACTTCCCCGGCGTCGGTTTCTTAAACGGTATCTTCGGGTCCCTCGTCTCCGTAATCCTCGAAGCCGGCCCCGGATTCGGAAACAACAGCGCCGCGCCAGTCGTGCTCCTACACTCACCCGCGCCAATCTGCCCAGGCAGCGTCATGTCGCCCACAAACATATCTGGATAGGTATCGAGTGTGCTGGTACCCTTCCCAGTAATCGAGACAGAAGCACAGTTCATATAATACTCATCGCGTTGCCCCGTCACCGCTATCCAAGTCCTACAAACAACCGTCAACCATCAACTTTGACCCTCTCCTCCCCCCTCCCAAAAAAAAGACACATAACCAAAAAAAGAAAAAGAAAAAAAACCTACCACGCGAAAAGCGCATTCCCAGCCCTCGCCTCCTTCGGCACCAAGAACGTAAACGTCTGGTTCTTCCCCGCAATATTCGAATACAACGGCACATCCCGCGGACATCCGCCATGATACGAATGCAGCACCTTCCACGTCGACCCATTGTCAAACGACAGCGAAGCCTGGCAGCTCCCGCCGCTGTGCGCCGCTAACGCACCTTCGCCTGCCGCTACAACGTGTCCCAGGATCCTATTACCCAGGTCAGACGGAATATCACTAGTTGCACCTTAACGTTGCTGGAGAGATACGCTACGTACTCAAACATGCCGACTTGTCCCGCTTGCCACACCTGTGTGGGACTCTTGTCGATGCTGGGTTTCAGGTGCAGGCCTTTGCACGGGAATTCGCTGCCCAGATGGTCGAGCGGGGCGTTGTAGAAGTTGCCGCTGGGGTCTTCGGCGGGTGCGTTGAGGGGCCTGGGACGGCGGATGCGGGCGTGGCCGGAGACGACGGAGGCGAGAGTAGGGAGGAGAAAGAGCAGGGTTGAAAAGTTCATCTTTTGGGGTTACTGGTTTGAGCTGGGTGATTGGCTTGTGTAAAAAACAAAAAGAAAAGCGGAACTATGAACTCTTAAGAGCAGTTATAGAAAATTGTGGCTGGAGGAGGAATGCAGGAGTAGCATTTTGTGGCGGTGGTGGGGGGAAAGGGCGAGGGATGGGTAAGGAAGGGGCTGTCTATAGAAGGAATGTAAGAAGATTATTAGGACTTCGCGGTAGAAAAGTGAAGATGGTTGGTTGTCACCTAGTAGAACGCAAGGGTCAATGATTAATCCAACAGCCTCACAATTTCACCCAATGGCATATCAGTGTAGATCACCCACCCAGCCACACGAGTCAATAAGTCAGTTACCTTCACTACCTCTTGTAGCCATGCATGTATGTAAGGGGTGCCTAAATCTATTAGAGACATCAGCCCCCACCAACCTCAATCTTCTCGAAGAATCCTAAATCCATACTTGGTAAAACGTGATTGTGAGACAAATAAATCCCACCAGTTATTTACCACAGTGGACTCGGTAATCGGCATCAAGTTCACATTCCAAAGAAACGGCCTCTCGTAGTCCATAATGGGATAATAAATAAATAATCTACTAAGTGCAAGTGTCCACCACCAAAGAATGCCAGTCGTGATTCCACCCACTCACCCAGTTTCCCCTCACTAGTTCTCCAAAAAAATCTCCAGCAGTCCACATAACTCGTTTTTCATAATTCATAATATCATAAACCCCTCCCCCCAGAAACAAAACTGCCAAATACAAAGCCCAATAAACAAAACACGAACAAAAATCAAATCCGACATGCAGAAATACCCACACCTAAACCCCAAAAACCGAGTCCACAATCGAGTCACAGTCTCCAAATATTCGATCCCACAGCCGACTCAAGATCACTCCCTCATATCACCTATAGTTCCCATGATGTCCATGTCCATCTTTCCCAACGCAGAACCACACACTCCCGCTAATAACCTCCCCCTCTACCCTCCCAGCGTCTTCCCCAGCCCCCTTCACACCCTTAACCCACCTCCCCACCGGCCACGTCCTCTCGTCCTCCACAACATTCACACCCCTCCCTTGCACACTAACCCCACCACTCAAACTCTTCCCCGTCACAACACCCTCCCAATCAGCCGATATCTCAACTCTAACGTTTCCACTAACGCTCCCGTGCGTTGCATCCAGTCCCTTCGCACCGTCACCGAGTAGCCCCTGGAACATAACATCCGTATTACCCTGCTTCGTGTCCGTTACGAACGTAGCGTACCGTGAGCCGGTGGGAATCACGGTGGCCCCGACAGAGCCGCTAAGTGCCGAGAGACCGAGATGCGAGCCGAGGAGATATACCCCGTTGACAGAGCCGCTGATCGTGTTGACTGCTGAGGTGTATACGCGGTTTGCAGGCAGGTTCTTTGGGTCGTGTGGGAATGTAGTTTTTATGTTACCAGAGATGGTGCTGGCTTTGAATTCGGCTTGGACGGTGGGGTTATCTTGCGGGATTATGGAGGTTGTTATATCGCCGCTGGAGAGGGGGGGGGGCTTGTTAGATGTGGTGGCAGAGGGGGGGGTTCAGGGGAGCTTACGATTTGGTTTCGAGTTGGACTAGGTCGAAGAGGGCGAAGTCGCCGTTGATGTTGCCAGAGTCGACGATTATGACGGTGCGGTTCGAGTCGACGCCGTATGCGTTTCCGGCTTCAATGTTACCGGAAATAGCAGTGAGGGCGAGATTCTCAACGGCGAGATCGGTAGATGGTGTTAGCATGATGTTGAGGGTTTCGGAGCTGACAGAGAAGTCGGCGAAGGAGGGCTTGGAGAGTGGGACAGAGATTGTCGCGAAAACTTCGATGCAGGAGTAGATGTTCTCGGAAGGAGTTATATCAGTCTGTGGTAATAGTGTTAGTACGGGATGAAGGCATATTGGGAAGGCTGAAATAAAGTACCCTGAACACTATCCCTCCCTCCCTGATGTCGAAGCTGAAACGATCTCTAAGTGTTTCATCACTGAGACGGAAGCTAAAATCCACAACCAAGTCTTCGACATCTTCAACACCCTTGACAAGAACATCGCCGACGAGCTGGATATGTCCTTGCGGGTACGATCCATGCGCACGGTACGAGACCTGCTCAAAGCTGAACGACGCCGGGTTGGCATCAAAAATAAACTGCTTCTTCTCCTCGAAATTTCCACCCCTCGGCGGGCAGTGGTTGAAATGGGGTCCCTGGAGAATCACAAAAATCGTTAGAAACAGCTCTAAAAATCCAACATAGAAGCTTAACCTTTCCCCTTCCATCCGGCGGCCCACCTGACCCGCCATGCCCGTTGACATTGATGTGGAGCACCCTGCGAAGAAGGAAATAGGCAAGGACCACAAAGGATATCCGCACAAGTAACCATTTCGCAAGGTGTCTCACCGAATGTGCTTTACTCTCGCTCGGATCCCCCCAAGGGTCATAACCCCACCAGGCGAAAGGCGGGTCCTGTGACCCACCGAAGATGAACGACCGGCCGCATGGCCAAGCTGCGTATGAATTGCCCATCCCAGGTGACGAGTATGGGTTTTCGTTGTTTGAATTGCCCATATTCGCTGACGAGGCTCCGTAGTTCGTCTGTGACGAAGAGTATGGAGGTGACGGTGTGCTGAAGAGAGGGGTGTTTTCGCCCATGTCTTCTTGCTTTGGGGTCTCGGGATCTGGCAGGAACACCATTCTCTGCGGGTGATTGCGGGGACTGAAGTAACCGTCCGAGTCTGTCATGTTTATACTCCAGAAATCAGGCCAATGCGATGAAGATGGTGGGTGCAGTAGCACAGTTCGTGTTCACGTATTTGCGGTACAGAAAACTAAAGGAAACACGCGGCGGGTGCCACGACGGAGGGAGAGAGGATATGGCTATCGATTCGGCTAGCGACGCGTAAGCGGATGGAGGGGAAAGACACTTGCAGAGAGAATCGTCACCTGTTTCGTTCCCTCGCTGTCTGATCCAAAGTGGCCCATATGGCTGGTGTGGTGGTACAGAAACGAGTGAGGCTCCTGATCACGAAAACTCACTCGGGAAATACTTGATAGTAGCAGTCCAATTGCCAAGAGTGTTGCGTATACATATGCGTTGGGCTTCTGTGCTTCGACTTCGTCCTCATCCTCACCTCTTGCTGTTACCCCAACGTTTTGCAGTGGGAGACGAATACGATACGTACTGCCATTGACTCATGCTTACGCGTCTTGCACAGAGAATATCACAAAAGATCTCGATCGGAATACGATGGCACGTTTGCAGTTGTGCGAATTAACAGTACCAGTTACTTCCTTGGCGTAGGTTACTACGGCGGCATTCAGACCGTGATTGGCTCGATGGATATACTACTTGTACTCTACCCGTAACTCCTATCAATGATATCCTTGCTGCTACCTTCCTGATCTGGGTAAGTCTAGAGACAAGCATCAATTGCAGTCTTAGTCATTACCTGGAGTAGTAAGCACGTCTCCACTCCAAGACGGTGGAATCCACCTTCTGAGTACTATATGAAATGGATCCACCGACAGGCTCTATGACTGCCCCTCATGAGGCACTTTACCCAAGCACCACGTTGCGCGGTTGAATTAAAGTCACTGTAGGGGTATCCACTATCAATTAAAAACGTTCCACAACCAAGTTTGGACAGCACACACTCAAGGTCTAGGGATGGCAATTCCGACCCGAAATATCCGGCGAAATAGCTAACCAGCCAATGTATGGCGTAGGTTCGAATCCTACCGAACGCTTGTTTTTTCCCACATTTTTCGGATTCACTCCTATTTCGAGTGACAATTCGTGACTCAAGGCCGTAGCATCCAACAGACCTGCTAGAATCGGTATTTTTAGATGCCTTCCTCACACGTTTTGAGTACAGCAATCTGTACGCCTGCAGTCCTGGACTGCTACATCAACCCTCCTAATTAGCCAATGTCTGCTCCAGCCTTATTCTTCGATAGTAAAAATTAGCGAGAGCGTAATGTACAATCTACCTGACCCCCACTGGTTAGTATATGGGACGGGAGTAACCCGCCAATCGCAAGAGCATAGTCATAAATCTTGGAACAAGTATGTCTCAATGAATCCTTTCTATGATAAGATCAGGTACCCTGTTGCCGTATCACTAAGAATAAGCATGTTTACGGTGGTAGAGGTCTATCGTCTAATACCTCTATTGCAAGCGATATACCCACGTCTGTCGTTCGCGAACGGAAGATCTACTAGGGGAATAATTCGCTATCTTACCGTTGGATTGGTGGAAATAGCGGTGTGATCCTGTGCACCAATCAGAATTGGGAACTGTACTCTGTAACTGCAACCACAAACTTTTCACCGTATATGTGGCTTTTTAGTAGTCTTGGGGGTATACTTAACGGGTATCGGAATATATTTAGTCTCATTCCCGTTGTTACCACGTGCACCAGAGCTACTATTTTTGACCTTATCAGCGCTGCTTTGCAAGTAGGAAACCAACCATCAAGACTAAGAGATATCTAGATGGAGCGATACATGCCACAATCCCCAGCCCCCAGCCCCCCACAGAAGCCAGAAGCAGCATCGGAAACGGCGCCTCCACTCTCCCGAGAGCCCCTAGACTCCTTCGACCACGAGTATGCCCCCAACCTTACCCACCAATCGCTCGCCCGCCCACCCGTCCATCATCGAGTGACAGCGCATGACGCACCTAATCCAGCAGCAATCCAATACAAACCAGCACCCTGCTCCAATAACATTCCCTCCCATGATCCGCCATACATCCCGCTCACGATAAAGCCCCCCCACCCCACCCCATCACCCACCAATAGCCGTCTCAGCGTCCTCCCCCCCCACATCCACAATCGATTCTATTTCCAGCTCTATCCACTCTACCACCCACTGTCCCGCTCCCTCTCTGATATCCACACGTGGTGTCAGTCTGCTCTACGTTACTCTTTCCTCTGTCGTGCGTTATGCACACGTATCCTTTTCCGGCCTCTCCTTCGTTTTGTTCATGGCCTATCACTCCGTCTATCCTCCCACCCACCCGCGATCGGCGGTGGCCCGATCGTGGGGTACACCAGAGGCCCAATCATACGGTAATTGCTGTAATGGGAGCTTCGCACAGATACCTACTTCTGTCGGGTTTGATCGTCTGGTAGGTATGTACGTCGAACAAGATGTCGTGTAATGGAGGGTTAGGGTTGCGGTACACGGGATGGGATGGGGTTCTGTGCTTGGGGGTGGGCTGTTTTCGGTATGGTCGGGTGTTACATACATGTAGGTTGGTAGAGTAGAGTGCTAGAGGTACATGTATGTAGGGGAACAAGTCTTACGTTATTTCTATAGTGGCCTTGCTCTAGAACGAAAGACCCGGTGTTCCATCTCCACACCTCTATACCTAGTACTTGGATATGATGGAAACTTTAATCCCTAGGTGTATGTATTCTCATGCAAATTTCAGTGAGAGCAGGGATTAAGGTTTTCCGATTTTGACACCCACATCCGAGTACAGTAGTTTGGCGGCTGTGGATGGGTACTGAAGCGTGGATGTGTGCGCCTATTGAGAGATAGGTTGGGGTTAAACCCGCCTTCCGAGAAACAGATATGGTTTTTTTTAAACGGTTCGGAGATTCGGAGGTTTAGCACGTTTGGGTTGGATGCGGTTTTCTAGAATGACTATTGGGTGGGGGTTGGACTAGGCATAGTGGGCGGTGTTTTGGGTGGTTTTGAATGGGTGCTTCTTGCAGCTTGTGCAGATTGGAAACGAAACGGTGGATCTTGGCCTCGTTAATTTTGACTCTCCCAATTGCGATAGTGTTGGATATTCCAATTAGCTGGCATTGGGGAATGAAAACGGTAATCTATGGTATATCCATCGGCGCTTCCCTTCACAAACAAGAAATCTCCAGAAGTACACCCCCAAACAACCAGCAAACAAGTACCCATAACCCGCCTCCACCTTCCTCCCATTCCTACGCAAAACACGTATCTCCACCGTCATCCAGCCGATCACCAACACCACCAGGTTTTTTTTTTTTTCCCTCTCCCCTCTCTCATCTCTGATGGCAGTGGTGGGGTAACTGAGACCCTCCATGCAACACGGCCCACACACGCAACCTCGTGATCCTGGTTGTCGCCACAGCAACGCGGGTCCGTGCGTGGGTAGGTTATTTGTTTACATCGGACCCTGAGAAAGCTAGTATTTGCCGGTACAGTCCCGTTCGCAAAATCTTGGCACCCCTTCCTCTCCATTAAGCACGACTGCCAGCTGAGTGAAGCTACAGTTTCTGCAGACAGCAGTTATGTGACGTTGTTAGATGTTATTTGGTATCTCATTATTTTCTTCCTTTTTGATTTACTATTCCCTAACCCGACCTACAACTATTCGGTTTACCGCTAATAAGCTCCAGAGTGCTAGAACTTTGCGAACGCGACTGTACATGTCATACACTAGCGCGTGGAACAAGCTCGCTTTCGAGTGTTTCCCGGGATATGGACGAGTCATGAACCTGGGAAGGGTACTATCTGGCCTAATTGCCTACATGTGTGTATGTGTGTATGTGCGACCCGAGAGAACAGAGACAGACAGACAGACGGTTAGGATTAGAATTTACTGGGAGATCCCAGGCTGTTAAAACGGTCGGCTATGAGTATTATTATTTTTCTCGGGAGCGCTTCCGCAGGTCAAGGGTGAGCCTCTAGAGTAATTGAAAGGCGTTGTTGCTGCTGCTGCTGCTGCTGTTGTTGTTGTTGGGAGACGAGTGATCGAATTGGAAAATGAAGGAGGCTGGGATGCAATTCCCTCTGAAGAATTTTCAACGCCCCGACCCCAAGCTTCCCTGGTCCTATCGTATATCGTAAGCGGCAGGTACATGGGGGGGCGGGGTACTTTACACGGTCAAATCAAAGTGTGAGGAAATTTTGTGTAGACAGGGTGGTTTGGGAGAGCTAGTGTCTGACGTCTCATCTTTTTTTTCTTTTCTTCTTTCTCGCCTCCCGATTTATGGGGTCAGCTCCTTTTCTGCTATCGTTTTATTATTTTTGTGCTGGGCGGCTGTCTGATTCGTGAGTTGTGTTGGTGGGATTGGGACGAAAGGTTGTGGTGTGTCTGCTGTCTGTCGTCGTCGTTGTGTCTGGCAGCCTGCTTGTCTACCTGGCTATTCATATCTGTTGCTCGCTACAGGCAAACTTCCCTCCTTCCCTCCTGCAGACGTCAAACGAACGGCCCAAGCGAGTCTCTTCTGTCTTCTGCCTCTGGCTGACTGACTGCGGGCGCGAGAGTAAGCCGACTCAGCCGTTGCGTTGGGTGGTACTGACTGCACTGTGCTGTTGCGTGCTTCTCTGCTTTGGTCTCTGCTTTGGTCTCTTCGCTCTCCGGCTGATTCTTTGGGAGCGGACGGACGAACGAACGAGCGAAACGAAACGAAACGAAGGCACTCGATCACTCGCTGCGATCTGCCAAATCATCTACGTACAATTGGCATCTGGCCTTCCAATTGCCCAGGTCAGTCTCGCTTTCCCTATGGTATCCTCTGCCGTTCGCCGAGCAGAGCCTTCGTAATGTAGCGTAGTGTAGTGTAGTGTAGTGTGATGTTCACGCGCTCTCCGTTTGTTTACCTTGCTGATCTCGTGTGCCCAGGCCAGTAGTAGTCTTCATCCTCGCCCCAGGCCTTGGTTCCCGCCTGCTTCCTCTTCGTCCATCCCATCCCCCCCATCTAATCATATCATCTGATGGCGGCCGACCGCGGCAGCGGTCCGCCACCACCACCACCTCCACCTCCCCATAGCTCCCAGCCAAAAGACCAGCCTCCCCCTCCCCCTCGACACTCTACGAACCCCAAGGACAAACCTCCTCCGCCACCCCCTCATAAAGATTCTCCTCCTCCTCCCAAGCCCTCTTCCAACTCTTCTTCTTCTTCCCAGCACCAACAGCATCAACATCGTGTGCCAGGTATCTCTCCTGCCAACTTCGACGTCATCATCGTCCCGCAGAACTCTGGTGGTGGTGTCATATACCTTCCCAACCTGGCAGTCCACCGGAACTCGTTTGTAGCTGGTGTGCTTAGCACGCTCTTGACCTTGCTGGTGCTGAAACTACTTTCACCTGTGCTGAGGTACTGGGCGAGGAGCTACGTGGGTCTTGCGGTCGGTGTCGTGCTGGTCAGTGTCGGTGTTGGGGTGTGGCTGGGGAAGAGTGGTGGAGATCTGAGTCAGTTCTGGAAAGAAGGGAACGGTTTCTGGAGCGGTGGTGATAGTAGTGGTAGCGGAAGTGGAAACAGTAGTGGCTGGGGAGAATACAGAGAGGCAAACAACAACCAAAAGGGTGAATTCGGTCACAAGAGCTCGTCATCCTCATCATCCAAACCTCGCAGGCCAGCAGGCAAGAGCGGCGAAGAAGCCCAAGGTGCGTCCTCCTCGGGTGCTTCGCATCGTCCTCACTCCCACTCGGAATCCCCTACTCCCACTCCTCCTCCTGCTTCTACACCTAAACCTAAACCTAAATCTACACCCATACCTGCACCTGCACCCACACCCACACCCGCATCCACACCCGAGCCCATCCCTGCAGACACCACCGAAGAGGTCGTTGTAGAGGATGATGATGTGACGCTCGTCAATGAGGACATCAACATTAAAAGGCCCCAAGCTAAAGAAGATCCCCAAAAGAAGGCCGAACCCGTGCCTCTGAGCACTCCTAAACTCGATACCCCACCCCCTTCGCCGCCATTGATACCTATTACCCCGAAACGCCTGAGCAAGCAAGAGAAAGCGGAGGTTAAGGCGAAGAGAGAAAAGGTTAAACGAGAAAAGGAGGAGAGGAGAGAAAAGGAGAGGAAGGAAAAGGAACGAAGGGCAGAAGAACAAGAGCGAGAGCAGGAACGGCAACGACTGGAACGGGAAAAGAAAGAGAAGGAAGCAGAAGAGAAGCGGACTCGCGAAAACGAGGAACGAGAAAAAAAGGAACGAGAGAAACGTGAAATAGAAGAACGTGAAAAATTAGTTCGAGAAAAAGCAGAGCAAGACCACCGCGAACTCGAGACTCGAGAACGCCAGGAACGAGAACGAGCACGCCGCGAACAAGAACGCAAAGACCAAGAAATGCGCGAAAGAGAATACGCCGAACGGCAGCTCCGCGCCATGAAAGAGTCCCTCGAAAAAGACAAGCTTCGCAAGGAGCTTGCTGAGAAGGACCGGCTTCGAAAGATAGCCGCAGTACGAGAGCGAGAAGAGAAAGATCGCGTAGAGAAAGCACGATTAGAGAGAAACCGACTAGAAAGAGAGCGACGAGAAAAAGAAATGCTCGAGAAAATGCGTGCCTCAGAGCGAGAACGTATAGAGAAAGAACGCCAAGAAAAAGAGATCGCTGAAGCCAATCGTATAGAAAAAGAACGCATCGAATCCGCCCGAATTGAAGCCGAGCGACTCCGTGCTGAACAGGACCGCCTTGAGAAAGAGCGCATCGAAACCGCTGCTCTCCAGAAACAGCAAGCCGAGAAAACCCGCCTCGAAAAGGAAGCGTGGGTTAAGGAACGCCGCGAAAAGATCCGACTGGAGAAGGAGCGGCGGGAGAAGGAGAAAATCGAGAAAGAGCGAGCGGAAAAGGAGTGGAAAGAGCAGCTGGAACGGGAACGGTTGGAACGAGAACGGCTGGAGCGAGAGAGACTCGAGAGGGAGCGCCTAGAGAAGGAGCGTGTTGTGCGGGAGAGGGCAGAGAGGGAGCGGCTTGAGAAGCTAAAGGCCACAAAGGCCACTCAGGCAGCCAAAGAGAAGGAGCGGATTGCTCGGGAGGCCGCTGAGCGATTACGGCAGGAGCGGGAACGGAAGCTCCGGGAAAAGGCCGAGAAGGAGCGAGTCGAGCAGGAAAAGATGGAGAATGAACGCCTGGAAAAAGAGCGCCTAGAGCAGGAGCGATTAGAGAAAGAGCGTCTACAAAACGAAAAGCTCGAGAAGGAAAAGGCGGATCGTGAACGAAGAGCCCGTCTTGCCTCCGACCGAGTCAAGGCCGAAAAAGAACGCCTCGCAAAGCAACGTGCTGCCGAGAAGGAACGCAAAGCCGCCGAGAAGCTCGAGAAAGAGCAGAAGGCCCGGGAAGAAAAAGTCCTTGCTGAATTAGAAAGGGTGAAGCATATCCGCGAAAAGCTTGACGAGGAACGCACCACCCGCGAGGAAGCCGAGAGACGACGAATCGCTGAAGAACGTGAGGAGGAAGAGCGTCTGCAGAAGGAGCGGGAGCGACTGGCGAAGGAGGCGAAGGAAAGGATAATGAAGGAGAATGAAGAGAGTGAGAAGTTCCGCAGGGAACTAATGGAGGAGGTTGAGGCAAGTCGTGAGCAGGAGGAGCGATTGAAGCGGGAGAAGGAGGAGCGAGAAAGACTTGAGCATGAGCGACTCGAGAAGGAACGAGAGGAAAAAGAGGCAAGACAGAAGGCAGCAGCAGAACGATTACGAGTGCAACGTGAGAGGGCTGCTGCAAAGGCCGCAGAACGGGAGAGGGCAGAGCAGGAAGAGAGGGAAAGAGTCGAAAGGTTGAAGTTAGAGAGACAGCAAGAGGAAGACCGAGAACGGGAAAGACGACGGCTCGAGAATGAACGTCTGGAATGGGAGAAGCACCAAAGACTCGCAAGAGACAAGGCTGGACCGGAACGTGAACACCTCGAACGCATTCCTTCGACCCCTCGCCGCCAAAATTCCCCGACTAAAGCCTATCAAACCCCGCCCTCTTCAAGTAATCGCCGGCCTATGTCTAATACCTCTGCGAATCTCCCGCCGCCAACCCCGTCGAAAACGGCTTCTGTGAGAAAGAAGCTACCCTCCGAGCCACCACCACCACCTCCACACCGAACGGGTGTCGGCTCTACTGGACACCACACACCTCCGCCCCCACCCCCGCCTCCGCATTCACATTCACCTGTATCCTCCACTTCGCCGCAGCAGCCTGTGCGCCAACCTTACACTACTGCTGACCCTGCAAAGATTGTCCTGAAAGCTGTGTACACATTCACCAATAGCCACCCTACAAAACCAACCTCCCACATTCTACCTGGTATTGGCGGTCTTAGCGATGGCCTGATCCTGAAGATGACAACTGAGGGGCTCTTTATTGATGATGACATCCGCGGACAGGCCCTACGGGAATGGGATGTCAAAGCGTGGACCATAAAGCTCGTTGAGATTTTCTGTCCCCGTTATGTCGCGCCGCCTGCATCCAGTACTGGTTCTACTTCGTCGAAGACTAGTCACGTACGCCGTCTGTTCACACCTGGTGTATCTGGCAGTGATAAAGGCCACAGCGAACAGGAACTGGATGCAGTAGTCGATGGTATCCAGCGGACATGTTATCGCGACTGTTACCAGATGAAGCGTTCTGGTGGCGGGTTGGCGGGCATGCATATGATCCGTGCGACGATTCGTGACGCCGAAGCAAGACGCTACGTCTTCTTAGTTGACGAAGAGGAGGGTTGGAAGATTGAAGAAGGGATGAGAGTATTACGAGCTGGAAGTCTAGCGAGAGGGTTAGTAGTGGAAGGGATGGGTAGAGAGGAAGCTGGGAAATTGGTCAGGAGTGTCGCGATCGCTGCATGAGTTATTCATCTTTGCATCTTCGGTTTTCTTTTTGGCATGCGTTGGCATTTTCTAGGGCATTTTCTTTCTCTTTGTCACGGGCATGTAGCGGTTCCTTTTGCTTGAGAGGTAACCTTTTTTTTTTCTCTTTATTTTCTGAGCGATTATAAGCGTGGAGTTTTTTTATTTTATTTTTATATTGTACCTACTCTTTGCTTCCTATGGGTTTTTTTTGTGTCATGATTCACGAGTCATGGATCCCGGATTTCTTGGTCATTGGGTGATGGGGGGAGGAAGAGATGGAATGGCGTGTGGGTGTATGTCTTTTGGTTATGAGTGAGGTCATAAGAGAGCTGAGAGAGAAATTGTTTTATCTTTTTATTTATATCTTTTTATACGTGCTGGTTGGTGTTGGGTGTTTGCAGCGGTGTAGGTAGAGTAATGTATATTTAGATACCCCCTCTTACGAATAGCAATCGGTTGTTTATGGATTCTGAGGTTGGTTGTGTGGGGAAGACCGTGGCTAGGATGAAATTTACTTACTTACTTAGTCGTACTAGGGGTGTGTAAGGAAAATTCGAGTGATAGTTTATGTTGTGTAGCACTTGGTTACACCATTGTTTCCTAGCGTGCACAAGGTCACACAATATAAGCTCCTGCCTGGTATTTGAGGCCCGAGTTGTGGGTAAATATGAGTATTGATCTTTATATTCGCCGCGCGTATAATCGCATCTAGAAGTGTCTTGTAAGGCTTGAGACTCAGGGCTAGATTTATTGGCCCGCACACAATTTGAATTCTTGTGTGATGGTACCTCAATTTATTTTTTCTGCTGAGTCCACCGCCCAAGGCGATGGGTCAGTGTGCGTATTCCACATACGGAAATCTCGAGGTAATGCGCTAACTAATGTGCTTCTGGGGAAATGTACCATGAGATGCATTACCCTACACATTAGGTGATACCTTTCCCCACATACACGCCTTCTGAAGCCTTTCCTCCACACGCCACCATGCGTTACCTCAGGCGTTCGAGAGCAGTACCTCTACAGCGAAAGTAAGTGCATCAGTAAATGCATCATTTTCTCCCCCTAAAAATTTGTGTGGGTAAAGTATCAGTAAATGAATCACTTTGCCTGCAGAGGATTATGTGGGGAAAAGTATCAGTAAATGAATCAGTAAATGGATCAGTAAATGGGAGGAAATTTATGTGGGTGAAGTATCAGTAAAGGCATCAAAAACTGCCCGGGAAATGCATCTGGAAAGTCGTAGTTAGGGAAATTGGATGCCTTTCTCTCCCTTTCCCCTCCCTTTTACATGCCTTTTAAATTCATAAAATGGTAGAAAATAGTTGAAAAAAAGGAATCTCTGGGGGTTGAACACGATACCTTCATCTTACCTAGACTAGCGCCCACTCAATCCTATTGGAGCCCTACCACCTACACTACCGCTTTCTATATAAACTACACGAGATACCACTATCTAAGCGAACCCAAATGGTAATTTTTTGGGAAATGGGTTGGGAAAGGCATCAGGAAATATGTAGGAAAAGCATCAGGTAATGTGTACTTGGGAAAGGTGTCAGTAAATGTGTAGGAAAGGCATCGGGAAATGTATATTTAGGAAAGGCATCTGGAAATGTATCAAGTAGTACATTTGCCACACTCATCCCCCAAAAGCACATTTATTTACACATTTCCTCGCTTGTTTTGTATGGGTAATGTGCAAAATGATTCATTAGCCAGGGCTGTAGAGTACACGCCTTCAAACTACGAACTTCGGCCTCTGCCCATGGCTGCCCCATCCCTTTTTTGCACTCTCTGCATTGATCATGAACTTTACCTGTCCCTCGCCCTCCACCCCAAGCGCCGTCTTAAACCTCTTCCCAATACCCTCCGCTACCTCCTCTCCCGCAGAAGCCGTCCACAGTGAAATCCTATCAAACCCCTGTCGAGTTTTGATACTGAGGCCCTGGATCTCTCCTCCATCGCTTTTTCTCAGCTCCAGTGTCTCGCTGACGACGCAGTACAAGGCGTTGGCCCAGATCGCGTCGATGGAGAGGGCGTCGGGGCTTTTGGGGTATGTTTTATATTGGTATATCCACCTGCCGCCGTTCCTGTTCCGTGGGTCTTCCCATTCGGGCCGAATGCCGGATTTGAGGACGTGGTAGTCGGACTTTGATGAGAGGCTGGAGGGCTTGTAGGTGTTCTGTTTTGTTGGGTAGCGTGTTAGTGGCGTTATGATGAGACTTGGTTTGGGGGGGAGGGGGAGGGAGGGGGAAGGGACTGACGTACGCAGATTGTATGGAGTGCGTCGAAGGAGTCGAAGGAGGCGAGTTCTTCTAGACGTTCTTGCCAGTTTGATTTCTCTCCCTACAATAGATATAGCAACTGGTTAATCTTTTTTGTATTTGGCGGTCGCAATGTTTGGGCGATTGGTAGGTATAGAGTAGGTGTCGACTGGGTTTGGAGGAACGAGGTAATAGAATGGTGGACAGACTTTTTTGTTAGGTCGCACGAACCAAAATGTCCAAGTATCCTTCAGTAGGCCATTCTCGTCGGCGAATTTTGCTGAGCTAGCCATGGCGCTGGACGTTGTTTGGGGTACCGGGGGTTATCTGTATGGGGTAGTGTGCGAGGTAGTTGTTTTGTAAGTGCTGGTTATAAAGCAGTTGATATAGGTACTATGGGTTGCCTGAAAGCACCGTCTCCAATTACCGTTGAGTTCGCCCACACCTCAGATCTGACGATATTTGCACCAACGATCACTCGATGGGAATTCGGAAGCGTGCTGTTTTTGGGTTTTATCTGCGAGTGGTTACTATAAGCGGGAGTTGCTACCATACAAACCCCATTTCCCTCGCGGGTCAAAATGCTGAGCCTTTTACTACGCCACAATAGGAAAACGAAATATTATCTGGTTGAATTGTATTTACTTAAGAACTGTGTGAAGCGGTAAATAGTGATAAAACAGTCATGCTAAATACAACTCAGTCACGTCAATTTGCATCAAGATGTCGTTCAATTCATTACTATGCAACGACTTAAATATATACCATGCTGGAAAAAAAAATTAAAACAGGCCCATAATAGACTACAGGTAAATGAACAGTAGAAGAAGAATTCCGGAGCCGCTAAAAGACAACCCCAAGCTCAAGAACTACACTCAGAGACATCGCAACTAAAACGAAAGAGGAGCCGTAGTGGCGCCAAGTGCTCGCCGACCCAGTCTCCCGTACACTCGATCCAAGCGTAACGGTGCTTATGCTAGGGACGGTAACCGTAGGTGTAGTTTTGCGAACACAAACATTGCCTGGCGAGCAGAACTGAGTTTGAGAATCACAGCACGTATCTCCACAGCATGTTTGTCCTGGATAGCAGCATCCTCCCTGGCCCCCGTTTGCCCCCGGACAGCACTGGTTTCCAGCTCCGCAGCAGATGTCGCCGCAGCATTTGGTTCCAGAGGCACAGCATCCCGCCTTGCAGCAGTCTTCTCCGGAATTGCAAACGTGATTGTAGTCGTTGCAACAGACCGATCTGTGTAGTAGAACACGAGAACGTGATTCGTTATTAGCCTTTAATTGCTGATCCTCCTCCTGCCAGACGAGGAGAAAGAAGCCTTACCCGGGCGAACCGCATTGTCTTCCGTCACAGGTTTCGTAAGAGTTTGGACAGCAGCCTTGCTTGCCGTTCACGACCTCGCACTGTGTTTGATCAGTTATATTTACTTCGCCCAACGCTAGAGAAAAATGGTACTTACGGTGTCGCCTTCCGTGCAACAGAAGGGAAGGCTGTTAGGGCACTATGATAGCTAACCGTTAGTCCGAACCCCATTAGAGTGGTTGAGGGTTTGCTCCTTACACAGTAGGTGTTGGACTGACAACACTTGCCAATAACCGCAAGACATTGCACAGCTATCTCGTGTTAGAGCCATACCAATATATATATATAGAAATCTATGGCGAACACTCACAGTAAGAGGGGTCTGTGCAAACATAGGCTTGCTGCCGCGCAAATAGAGCTGCTGCCGCGCTTATTCCAAGATTGAAAGCTGGTGGTGCCTCGCTGAAGTAATTCTGGCCCGCAGGATTCGGTTCTAGCCGCTGTTGCATGGAACCCTCTCCCTCTCCCTCCCCCGCGACCGCGAAGACGAGAAGAAAAGAAAAAAGTGTAGAAAATCGAAGTAACGATGACATTGCTGAACCGCTGATGAAGATGATGTGGGGCACAGAATTGAGGAAGGAATGCCCTTTTGAGACCCCCCCCTTCGTATCCGCGGGGAGAGGGCTATTTGTCTAGAGGCCCGAATTGGTTCCCTGATTGGTTGGAAATAACCTTACTGGCCATCGGAAATGAAGTGCGCCAAGAGTGGTATGGTTTTCGGTAGGTTGCTGCAGAGGGGGGAAGTGCGCCACGGTTTCATATCTCTTATTCCAGCAATCATTCTTGGGCGTATTGTTGCACTGCAGCAGTGATCTAACGCTAAGTCTCGACTGCTACACGAAGCTGGTAGCACCTACTAGGGTCAACTGGATTAATGGATAAAAAAACGGCTCTTGGCTTCTGCAATTTTCAAGGATTCCCCACTGTCGGGGTACTGTTATCTTCCAGATAGTTAGTGATTTCCTAGTTTCGTGTGGGTCGACAAGTCTTAAGCTTTTTCTGGGGCCGTAAAGGCTGCCCGATATCATAGTAGCAAATCCACAAGTAGTAATTCTAGCAGCTGTTTTCAAAACTATGTGATCATGGAAATTTCGGCGTTTGGCTAGTTAATTGATACAAAACGCGTCATAGTGAGGCGAATTTAATGAGAGAGAAGGGAGGAGGAGATAGATGGGTGGGAAAATAATGAAGGACGGATGTATGGGTTGGAGAGTTCAGCGAATAAGGGGTTAGAGATGGGCCAAGAGAAGCGAAATGAGACGGGACGAGAGAAGGGTATCCTAGATCCTATAAAACCCGCCCACTACTCATAGACAAGCCATTACGAAGAATGTAGGTACTCTTAATAACTTTCGTTGGGATTTTTTTATAGCCATCTTTAGCTGTTACTTAGTGGGCTAACTTACCATTTGACAATGCATGGCTTAGCGCGCTTATGGGCCTCGTCAGGCGTGCTCTTACTAGAAAAATATGTGTATTGGACTGGGATCTATGACTAGATATAGTTTATTGCCCACAAAATATACACCCTTTCCTTTAGTAAGCAAGCCCTAAGAATGCAGACCACGTGGCCATGTTTTACGTGGAGAAGAGTACGGTTTCAAGCAATAACAAACAAATCTATCTTTAAACTATGGTAGGTTGATAAGGAGATAAATTAATGAGGGTAAATTTCGTTACTTTGCGTGCTGGCACGGTTAGCCAAGTATCGAATGCTCCCTGAGTGCTTTGAGAAGGATGCGCTGGGATAAAGCAGTCCCCTGTTTGTACTTACAACTTTCAAGTTTAGTGTATCAAGGATATGTTCGTGGAGATGAACCTTTTCAAAGTTAGGGTTCTTACTGGATAGGGGCCACCTCGTCGGGAGTACCCGGGTCAGACTTAAGTATTGAGAAGGGAGCTAGCTATTGCACCGAACAAAGCGCATCGAAATACAGTAGAGCACAGTGAGTTTCTACTTTGCTGCGGGAATGGTGTCTCATGCTTGTACCACCGCAAAACTACCCATTCTCGTGTTGTAACGCAAATAGTGGTCTAGCTTAGAGCTTAGTCGATTTCCTACCAAATTTAATGGTTAGTGGTTACCCCGGTTTAGTATGCTAATCGCAATAGCTGAAATAGTGATACCGCAACACAAGCCTCACGAAGCATAGTATAAAACCGTTGAATACTATCATCCAAACCCTTCCAAAACCGCCTACCTATCAAATTCTGAACGAATAAGTATTTTATACCGAGAAGCTATATAAGCTACTGGGTCTCTTGATGAATCTCTCCTTCCCAGACATATAAGTATCGGCAAGCGAGGCTAGTGGTAAGACCGCCCGTCCAATCTAAAAAGTGTCGAAGCTTAGTTATTTGTTTTTTGGATTGAATTTTCAAGGGGTTATATTTATCATGTATCTCTTTCAAGCCCACACGGGATACATCCTTCGCAAGGGACAGCAGAGATATAGAGCTGTGTGCTGGTGCACATAAATCCGAATTCAAATGTTGCGTGGCGATAAAGTTGTATTCTCTGAATCGTACTCTCCTTCAATATTCTTGTTTTTTCCGTGATAGAATTTCGATGTCATTCGGCTACTTAGCCTCTAAACTTTCTTTGTCGTTAGCTTTGTGAACATGTTCGACCGCTGGTAAATTTCACGATAACATAATGACCACTGATCTGAACCTAAAATAACACTACTGCAATCGAAACCTGTGCGCCCTCTATTGGGCGGCGCTGTTGTGAGATCGGCGAATGCTGGCTGTAATGGTAGGGAGTAAAAAATAATACGAAAAGCAACGACCTGTAGTACTTCATATATAGCCTACATTATCTGTGTGGTCTTTTAATATATCAAACTGGGGATATATTTTCTGTCATAGCCATAAAGGCTAGTCCCGCCTTGCAAATACCAACGCTCCACCCGTCTTGGTGCTGGAAATACTGATGAAAATTATTCTTGGTCTGAGATGGTGCATTTGCGGTGGGTAGTACGACTGCATTCGATGCAGTTTGACCGGATACATTAAATGCTCTCGCGTTTGGTCTTGTAGGTAACCATCATGTGTGGCCAGCTACCCATTGTGGCTTTGTGAAGTCACCTAATCGCTCCTGAAACAACATTAGCATAGCTTCGAGTGAAGGCTTCGGGGTGAAAGTAATTGGACTTCCGCAGCGTTGTAAAACTGGAACTTTATCTTCGCCATGCCCTGGACAAATTCCTTTTTAGCTAAAAAAATAAACGAATACGTTAACAATGCAGTATGACTCAAGGAGGAAGGGAGATATATTAATTTAGAGAACCACGACCCGAAAAACCCCACGCATCTACCCAACAAGAGCCTTATCGTAGAAAATGCACTGTTGTGAGATATTGTTTCCAGCTTTAATCGCTTTCCTGTGTCTAGCAATAGGTCGTGAATCGCCGTTCTCCACCGCATCGAACGCACGTGAGGTACTTCTTCGCCGTCTCTATTGCGTGAACAGCTAGCTGGTCTAGTGGGTGATACTGCAGCTGAGCTGGCCCTCAAGGGAATTAAATTAAAAGTCGGGCTCGCGGAATATTTCCGTTTTCACATAGTCCGCTGAATCTTTCTCGTCACTTGAATACTGGTAGAGAAATGTATTCTTCTAGTTGAATAGTTTGTTGGAGTTCAGCACGGTAGAAATGGTGGTGTTGGACGGTTGGACGGTTGGTTGGTTGATTGTAGTGGGGCATCCAAAGATATTTGTACTAAGCTGGCTCTCGAAGAAATTAACTTAAATTTTGGCTTGCAGTGCACCTTCATTTTCACACAGCCCGCTTATTCCCTCTCGCCACTTGAATAGGACTGGCACAGAAATGTATTCCTTTGGTTGAATAGTTTGTTGGAGGTCAGCACGGGGGAAGTGATTGTGTTGGACGGTTGGACGGTTGGTTGTGGTTGTGGTGGGGTGGGGTGGGGCGTCCGCAGATGTTTGAGACTGTCTTGCTTTTCTGCCAGTTACCCGGTGGATGGGAACTGGCCTAACGACTTGGACATAGAATGGTGTTTGTCTAGCGCTATGTATGGTGTGGCCATAGATCCCCTCCGGTGGAGTGAGACGGTGTTCAGCAGGCAGGGTGGGACGTCCCGCTCTCGCGCTTTCGTAACCGCACGTGTTGTCTACGGAGTGGTATTAGGTATCGAGCCGTTCGAGTCATTGGCTTGGAAGACAGTAAAATTATCCTTCCGTACAGCGGAGTGTGATAATAATATATTAGTAGATTATGAGAACTCCAACGTACTCTGCCATTAACCCTGTCCTATGAGGTCCCCCCCACAAACAAGTACGCTTGGATGTGGTGGTCAAGCATCCAAATCAAAGACTGTGCGAGAAAAACAAACCAGTACTCGTATAAATTGCGAACGCAAAATGGCCCATCCAAAATCCTCTCAATAAAGATACAATTTGGCACCAATCAAAAAGACAAAACACAGGCAAAAAAAACCGTAAAACCATAAAACCGTAAAAACTCAAAAACTCCCCCCATTTTTCGCTCTACTCTTTCCCCTTCCCCTTCACATCCCCCGCAATCCCCGTATCGACAATCTTGCTATTGATGCCGTCTACCCACTTCCCCAATTTCCCCAACAGCGTCTCCTCGCCCTGTCCCTCCACGCCTTGCTCTTGGCCACTATAGTAAGCCGGCCTCTCCATAGCTCCCTCATTCTGCCTATATCCGCTCGGATGCACCTCGGTGCTACTCCTCGCCGCAGAATAGCTTGCATCGATTCCCTGCGCCTGCGCTGGTCGCGACGGCAACACATTATGGTATTCCGTGGGAGTGGGCAGCAACACGCTCGAGATAGTTGTCGCCGCTCTATCTCCCTTCTCGTGCGTGCCGTCTAGCGGGAGATGCGTAGTTGCCCGTAGCTCGTGCCCGTATTGCTGCGATGCTGTTGCTGTGGTGGCGGTGGTGGTGCTCTTGCCTATGTCCCGCACGATGGGCAATGGAGGGATCCGCATCTGCGGCGGATACGGCTGTGGCTGCATCTCTGGCCCAGAGGTGGGAGTTGGTGGCAGCGTGTCGTTGGGGTTGACGGAGCTGCAGCGACTGCTGGGGCCAGTGCCAACGTAGCCGGTTTCTTTGGGGAGGAAGGGGGCCGCGCCGGGCTGCGGCATGGCGGGCGTTGGGGAGTCGGGGCGCCCTTCATCGGGGTCACTGGTTGGGGGCGATTGCAGGAATCTGGGGATGGTGCGGGTTGGGGTTGGGTGGAGGGTTTGCGGAGTGGGTTGAGGGGGGGCTGTGGTGGATGGGGTGACGCCCGTAGGCTTCTGGGCGGCAGTGGTGTTTTCGGATTTGATTTCAGTCATGTTGTGGATATGGCAGTGTGTGACTTGGGGACGTGGAGAGTGGAGAGGGAATCGAGGGGGTCTGGTATTTGTAGGAGTTGGATGGTGGATGGTGGGTGACGTAGGCGGCTCGAGCAACGTCATAGCAGTGCTGCGTCAGGAGATATCACTCGCCACGATGGTGTGACTTGTTTACTGATTCATTCGCTATTTATTTACTCGGTGTGACTTGGTGTTGTTTATTATTCGTAGCGGTGGTGGCAGCGGACAATCAGAGAAAGGTCTCTGTCTGCTGGAGACCAGGGTGGCTGGCTGTTGGTTTCACGGGTGATCACTCGGTGGAGCCAATTGCAGTGTCTGCGAGCGGGGCGTATATCTAGTCCTGTAGAATCTGCAGCCTTCTTGAGCAACCCGGCGAGCTGTAGATTCTGGAATAGATACATGTCCAGAACGGGCTCAGGTGTGGTGATCCCTTCTCACAACTGGGGATGGGTGCATGCAGTCGAGTCGGTTTCATCTGGAACGTTCTCCTCTTTACGCTGATCCGCGTGAACAGCACAGCACTGTGTTCAATTCCATATCGACGTCCGGCTTGTTGATCCGTCGTTAGACCTGAGGGCATCCACAATCACGATGAAAATAAAGGCAACTACGTGAGATGCAAGTTAAGCGACGAGGCTCTGTGTTAGATAGCAGCCCGGCTTTAAAAACAGCATATAATTACAATATTGAAGACTTGCAGGTTTTCTTTCCTTGCGGGCTTCCAAACTTGTTACGGGATTTGACTAGAGATTATAGAAAACGGGCGAATATCTGTCTTGAGCAGCACCACATGGGCTGTCGTTGGGCGTGTGGCTGTGCACAGCAACAGGTGGCGCCACTAGCTTATCCGCCACTTGGCGGCCCGTCGTCACCCTCAACGTCAATCGCAGTCCAACCTTCCTCCTATCGACCTCAACCCTCATCTCCCCACCACCACCACACCTCCAGCGCCCCAAGTACCCCCCACCTGCTACCAACCAGTCAACTCCCCCAGCTCCACCCGCATCACCGCGAATAGCAGCTACAGTAAGAAACAGCAGCGACAAGGAACGATGGCGTCACGCGAAGAAGCCGGTGGTGCTCCGAAGCTTAGCAGCAGCGTCAAGCTCGTGCTCTTGGGTGAAGCCGCTGTCGGAAAGGTTGGTCTTTCTCCTTTCTACCTGACCTTTGTTGCTGGCATGGAGGAGAACACGCACCGAGGGTGGTATCTCCCGAGTGTGAACCTCGGTTGAGCTTCTGCGAGATAAGGGGGAGTGAAAAAGACAGATAAGCCGTCACGTCATGGATTGGGGGGAGACGAGCTTTAGTAGGAGCTTGGAGCTTGGAGCTTGAAATGCTAATGCTGGCGCGTGAATAGTCTTCCCTCGTCCTCCGTTTCGTAAACGATGATTTCCAGGAAAACAAGGAGCCAACCATTGGAGGTATGCAAGATCCTGCGGCTATCCGCTAGCTTGGAGATCTGAATATGTGGACGCTAATCTAGCCCTACAGCGGCCTTCTTGACGCAGAAATGTAACCTCCCCACAAGAACCATCAAATTCGAAATCTGGTATGCCCTCCCTTCCCGTCCGCCCCATCTTACCCCTAGATGCTGACACGTGTGCAGGGATACCGCTGGCCAGGAACGTTTCGCTTCCCTCGCCCCCATGTACTACCGCAACGCCCAAACCGCGCTCGTCGTCTACGACATAACGAAACCCACTTCCCTCACAAAGGCCAAGCACTGGGTCGCGGAGCTGCAGCGCCAAGCCTCCCCCGGCATCGTGATTGCCCTGGTTGGCAACAAGCTCGATCTCGCATCATCAACTTCTATGGCCGCGGAGCCCGATGACGTCGATGACGCGGAGAATGAAGACCGTAGAGCTATTCCTACCGCCGACGCCAAGGCATACGCTGAAGAGGAAGGACTATTGTTCTACGAAACGTCTGCAAAGACAGGCGAAAACGTGCAGGCGGTCTTTGAGGCAATTGCAAATGCGATACCAGAGAGCACGCTGAAACCCAGGGGCGGTGCTGCTGGCGGAATGGGCGCTGTTGGGAGGCCAGTGGGTACCGGCGAGCATGGGCATGCTGTCAATCTCGCAGACAGTGCTAGAGCTGCCAAAGAGGGATGCGCTTGCTAGTTTTTTTTCCCCCCTTTTCCTTGAGTTTTTTATCACCAGTTGTGGGATTGAGGTGAAGAGCTGTGAATGTGTGTTCTGTGTGATTCAATTGAGCAATTAACGAATCGTGCAGTCACTTTAATTTCGATTTTCCCTGCCTTTTACCTTCCCGATTTTCTGGTCGGTTGGAGATAAACAGCGAGGAGATCCAAATGAATTTCTTTTCTTTTTTCCATTCCTGATATCGTTATTTCTTTTCTTATTCTCATTCTGTTTTTTGTTTTTTGGTGTGGCTCGGGTATTCTGGCTTTGTTCGGTTTGTTCGGTTTGATGAAGATGAGGATGAGGATGACGGATAGGCGAAGTTAACAGTGGTTTTTTTGGGGGGGGGTGGGGGTGGGTTCATGATGAATTCAATGGTGGATTTGGTTAATCCTTCCGACCTTTTTCTCCGGCGATCAAGGTTTTTTTCTTCCTTAGACCGAAAAAACTGAAGAGGGGGGGTTACGCGTTTGTAATGTCGGTTTAGCTAACGTATACGTTGTGCAATTTTTTTTTGTTTGTTTGTTTGTGTGATTGGATTGGAAATAAATTTTGCGTGTTTTTTTTTTTCTATTGCAACTTACAAAGCTTAAGTACGATGCTCGTTCTCGCGTATGAATCTGTGCTACTGCTGGCTGCTGCTGCTGCTGTAGGGAAGTTAATGGAGGCAAGTAATCTAAGACGTTGTAACCACAACCCCACTATGCTGTATTAATCCCCTAGCTCCGCCGCGTTCAGCTAGCTAGGGGTAACTTGATCCACCGCAAGTGTTTTGCAGCTAAAACCCTCCTCATATGCTCCATGCTAAAAAAACCAAAAAAAGAAACAATTAAAGTTGAAACGAGATAAAGCGGAAAAACGGAAAAACGGAAAAACGGGGTGATAGATGGTGATCTCTAAACTTAAATTGTAGTTAGCGGTCAATCCGATAGAACACGATATGTACTCTACTAGTGCAATGATTTGGTGATTCTTCAAGTGGCGCACTACATACACACACACACACACATACATGTACATACATACGTGTATCCGTGAGCTGATTTACTTCCGAGTATACTGTAGACTGTAGTACATGTAGGGATATATAATACAGCCCCAGAAAATAAAGCAAAAAGGCGATGCGTGCGATGTGGTGCGGCGGCGCAGTGCGAAAAATTTGAAAAAAGGGGTTTCTACGACTAGCTGCTGGGGTTTTGGATAACTACATGTACGTGTGGTTCTTGGAATTGAGACTCGTGATTGGATTGGAGTTGAAATTGAGTTGATGGTTGGGTTTAGTTAGCCCGTAATGAACCTTTTTTTTAAAAAAAAACCCAAGATGTGGGTAAAATGTAAAACACCCCCAGAACGCAAAAAAAAAAAAAAAATAGCCAGGCAAATTAAAATTAGGAAGGTAAGGGGGGAGGGGGGGAGAAGCATCGTATAAAAGACCAAGCAAACAGCTCAAATCCTACCAACGCCAAAGAAATCACGGAACACCACACCTCATCCCTCACTGCCCCCAGTGAGACAGACTAGACAGATCTTTCCCCTGATTACCCGTATAGTAAGATCATCAGCCAGACACCTTGGGCATTTCACGACTGGTGTCTATTTCGGATTATTAGCTGAAGTTGAGCCCATGGCACAAAAGCGTGGTGGGAGGGGTAATAGCCACAGGGAAGCAGCAGCTTACTCCGAAGTCTTTGGGTGCTGTTTCCCCAATAACAATATCAACGCAGGTCGTACTCTGGTGGGATTAGATGGTCGAATTTCGGAAATACGGAAAATTAGTTGTGTACATTTGGAAAACGCTTGTGCTAATAGGTGTCTTTGGCATTGGTTAGTTTTGATGAAGAAACGTAAGGGTTGGTGCTTATTAAGGGAGTTTTGTTGAGGGGGCGGATCGATTGCCTATTTATCTATATGCAAAAAGAGATTTAGAGCTGGTGCGCTGTACCTCACATAAACCCATGCTGATTGTATCGTGAAAAACTACTTCTCTCTTTAAGTTTACTCTATTACATTCTTCGAGGCCATTTCTTATTGTCCGCTTGTTACACGTTCATGTTAGTCACCAACTATCACTCGATACTACAAAACATACTCCCCTTTCTATCAGCTACAGCCTGCTGTTTGCTTTAGCTGCTAAAAATAATGGGATCGTTATCCAAGTACAATAGTGAGTGGACTAATAAATATATTACGGGTACACGTGTACACACTATACAGTAAACAGAAAAGATAGCGTAAATGAAATTTACTCACTTACTTACTAAACAGAAAAGATACTACTATTTAGCCACCCTTCTTTTGGAAAACGTAAGGGTTCTCTAATTAATGTCTTCAGAATTTCTTAGCCAGTCTCATTATAATTAGCTACTTAACGATTCCCCCAACAGAAAATCATACATCGCTCAGTATTATTCAACCCCCTGTTCTCGTCAAGAATGCCCCCCCTGAATGAAGGATTTGGTGGTTTTCAGCCACCCCACACGCCTTGCTTGCTCAGATAAACGTGTTTCTCCCTTTTAGAAAGCCTGTTCACCATCGGCACACTCTTTTTACCCTTTTTTCGCGACTGGCCTTTCCATATCCGACCGGACTCGGAACGCCAAACAAATGACAGACTCCAGGAGGAACATCACCCAGCTTCGCCCATTCAGCATACGTCTCATCTGAAGTCTCAATAGCCACGGTCACAAACTTGATAACGATAGAAATCCAACTAACGATCCACTGGCTATTACTCGTGCCCATAGCCTGCCGAAATTCAATCGTGCCATATGTCTGTACCGGTAGGAAATTATATTTATAGAGACGTTGGAAGCTATCTCTACCCAGGCCATTTATCACGCACAAAAGCTCTTCGGTCTTCTGACATCGATCAACCACGTTCACCTTTTCAGCATTTGTGAGCTCCCTAAGGGCTGGGCTACGCCTACAGCTGCGAAAGCAACTGCCCAAGTCATCTTCGGGGATGCGGCATTTTGGATGGCACCTGTCCATTTGCTCCTCGAAAAGTACTATAGCCTTCGCGATTCGTTTCAATTCTGCGAGCGTGTACGGTCGTCCGAGTCCAATATGAACATGGAGTCCCGTTGAATTATTGAAAGCGGGCTGAATTCTGATGCTTGGAGCAGCGAGGGAATTGATGGCTTGACACATGGCAGGGATTACCCAAGACCATGTCCCATTTCTGAGGATCGGGGTTGCAACCTCGACAGCGGTTGCAGATATGTCCTGTTTATCCCAGTAGGTGCAACTGATAGTTTCATCGGTTTTCACCTGGAAAACAGCGAAAAGATCCTGGGTTGGTACGTTTGGTTCTTTCTGCATGAGGGTTCTGAGAGGAGGGACTGAGGTGTCGAGGCTATCAGCAAGATCTCGGAGGGAACCCCTGACTAGCTCGAATGGGTCGATTCCCCAGGTATTTACCAGGACCATTTCCAACTCGATACCGATGGTGATGTCTTCTTGGCTGATGCCAGGTAGGAGGTAGGGGTCTTCCAGAGCCATCATCTCTTTGTCTCCTGGGTCATCTAGTCCCACTTCTCCTTTAAGCCCCCGTAGGTCAAATGAAAGGCGGGGATCCTGTAGAAGATCCTACTAAGGACTTAGTGCTGTGAGTGACAATCGTTAATATCTTTTGATCGACTGGAAATTACCTGACTGCTTCCTGATCGCTGCGTCTTGATGTTCTCACGCGAAATACTTGTTCTTGAAGAAGCTCTCCTTAGCGAAACTGATTTTGAAGACTCTCCCATGGCGTTACTGCTATTAGGAAGATGGATCAGTTAGTTTTCGGTGCCCTTATGTTACTTTAATAAAAGACAGCTAATGAACATACGTTCCGAAGAAGTCAGAAGACGACAGAACTCAGATCTCCTGATTTCCGCATTCTCTAAACTGAGTGACGTCACACGACACTGGACAACCCTAACCCATAGCCGAACTTCAAGTCATTAGATATCACTCGGGCGATCTTCGCTGGCCATAAAACAAGCGCTTTTCAGTTTCTATCATATGCTAGCAGTTTGATTTCCTTTTGGACTAATTTATCTCAATCAAGTCTATCTTACTAAACACGAGCTTTAGTGCAAGCCAGTAATCGCGTCGGGACATGGTTTCAACATCACGGCTTTACCCACCCCAGGCCAAACAATATCCGACACCTTCATCAATTTCGTCGTAGATCCATAGATGTAAAACATATCGCTGTCTCCATCCGCCAGCGAAAGACCGAAATTATCATCGACTGTAAAGCCACATAATACGAGAATCAACCACGCAAACTGTACTACACCACAGACTAAATGCATAGTGTGCGTACCGACAGTATGGAAAGGCTGCTGAGACGCAGCACCGAAGTCACGCACTAGCACCTTCAGGATGTAGTGTTTGTGGGCAGGTTCAGATGAATCGCAAATAGGCTCCCCGTCCCGAAGACGTAGAAGAGCCCCAAGAGCATTGAAAGTGGAGGTGGTAACAGGCACCAGCATGGTTTCGAAAAACACATGTTCCTCTCGCTCTAATCCAGCCGGAAGATCATGCTTTGGATCGAAACCAGGCAGCGGTACAAAGTACCATTGCGCCACCCCGCGAACTGTTTGGAAAGAGTAGCCGCAGCGAGTATCCGGAAATTCGACAGCCAAGATCTCCTTGAAATTGTCAGAGTGGTTGGATGGGGAAGCATACTGAAGATACACTTGAAAGGCGTTCTTTCGCAGGCCAGAATCGCTCTGCTCGCTCATCTCGATATCCCAGGCATCTTGATACGCATTGTCTAGAATTTCATTACCGGAAATGACCTGATAGATCTCGTACGCTTCTGGATTGTGATCGTAGTGACGGATACGAATACGCATGGTGAGTCGCAATAAGTGGAGTTGTTGGTAATTAAGTTAAAACAAGCTGAAGGCAGTGAGCAGGATTAGATTGAGGGATGGAGAGACACTGAAATTTGTGGTACCATGTAAGTACAGGTTTATCTGCTGATTGATAACTTTACTACGCTAAGAGTGCTTGTGGCACGCGACCATACCATAAGGGGATTACGTACATATATAGCTATCGGGCTCCGATCACCCTGCAGTCACACAACTATCAACCTTAATGATTGAGATAGATGTTTGGATGCCTAATACAATAGAGCCTTTGTCCAAAAGACTCCAGCTTCCGCTTTCGGCCTGAATCACGATGATGGGGAGATTTGTTCTCGCCTTGGTTTTATCGACCAGGCAGGGCAGAGATCAATGGTACAACAAACTGAGCTGGGGGTTGTGATGCGAACGGTGAATAGGGATCCGTATACCCTCGCCATCAGGACGGAAGTGCCGTTTTCTGGAAAGCAAAGGCTCCTCTCGTGTCTCGCTATAACGCAAGAGAAGCAAAAGGCGATGGGCATGGCAGATGTCATCACTCGGGGTTTTCATACGACTGGATGCTATTATTGTTTCATAATCATTGAGAATGACGAGACTATAAGGTCTTTGGGTCTACTGGAAGTGATGGATCTTGCTGGGCGAAAGACGATTTTCAATTTCATTATCCTGATGTTAGATACCGCCGTGAAGCGCATGAAGAGTGCCACGTCGACGAAGGTTGAATTGCGTGGTCATGGTTTGAGGGTAAATAAGTAGATAGCTTCCAGCGAGAAATTCAATTTGCGAACGAAATCTCAGTACTTGTGCTCACCTGGTAGTGATCAGGATGGAAGTGTATGCTGGGAAGGTCACTCTTTATTTTTGAAAAGCTGGTATTCAATTAATGAATCACTCAACCCAATCCCTAAAACGCCTCCCATCCCTACCCAAAAAAAAACACCTCCCCTTAATTCCCCAAACAGAAAACTTTTTTAATTTATTTGTTTCCCCCGATCAAGAAGATATATCCATACAGAAGAGAATTAGATTTTCTTTCTTTTAAAATCCCATTCTAGTACTCGCCAACAACCGGGAACTCAAAGATAACGTGCTTGCCAGTGAGTTTTCTGTAGACCTCACCGAAAGTATCGACCTTGTAATCAATGCTAGCACGCTCTTTGGCGTCGAGGAAGACCTTGATGATCTTATGGCCGTCCTCCTTGGTGCGGATACGCTTGCCGACGATCTCAGTGGGGTAGACAAGATCGGAGAGGATAGCGTCGTGGACAGAGGTGAGGGTACGGGACCTGGGGCGCTTCTGGGTCACACGGCTGCGGCGCGAGGGAAGAGGGAGAATACGGCGCTGGGCAACGAAGAGGACGTGACGGTCGGAGAATTTCTTCTCGAGTTCACGGGTGAGCCTGGGTGATAGGGTTAGCTATTTTATTTATTCCTTTGACAAAGGTGGGTAAGGTAGGCTGGGGGTCAGGATGGAAAATGTACCTCTGCTGCACCTTGTGGAAGCCAGCCAACAAAGGAACCGGGACGAAGATAACGACGGCTTTCTTTCCTTGGCCAACTTCAAGCTGCCCACCCACCGAGTACGAACCCCGAATCGTTAGCATTCCCGTACCTTCCTTCGTTCCCGTCTCCCCTCGCAACTAAGCGGGGGAACCTGGTCTGAAGGGGAGACTGGGAGACCCACTCCTTGCTTCGCCAGCGAGGAGATTTTCGAATTGGTTTTGGGGGGAGGATGTCTATATTACCTCCTTGGCAGAAGAGAACTGCAGGGGCCTCAGGGAACCCTTGAGGTCGCTGACGGATGTCTCGAGGTCATAGAGAGCCTGAGCGATGCTGGTCTCCAACTCGGAGGGGTTGGTGTGGGAGGGCGAGTTGGCCGCGATCTTGACGAGTGGGGAAGCAGACATATTTGCTGACGGGGGTTTCAGTTGGTTGGGCAAGGGGAGATTTGTCGGCTTTGGTGGAGGTTGTCGTTAAAGGTTGTCGTCGTCGTCGTAGTCGTGATGGTGATAATTTGCTGACGTTTCTGGAGTTACATCGTTGTGTGGGTGCGGAAACTTTCCGCGGGACTGTGGTAGGGTGCAACCCTAGTGCCAAGACTGTCCTGGATCATCACACAGCACTCGATAGCGCTCAAGAGCCTATTGGTGGAAAACTCTCGAGAGTAAGTTTTATTTTAAAAGAGAGGATAAAAGCTATCACTATAGATATGCTAGTTCGGCTAACAGAAATTCCTGGATGTTCGGGCTTTCAATGCCTTCCAAAACTCGTTTAGCTACCCTTTACATGTATCCAATAGCCTGCCAACTCGAACCAACCAATAAAGTGTTATCAGGACTAAGTGTTTTTAATAAGTACGGTAGGATGTAGACTTAGCCAAGCGCACTCTTATCGGCTCTTGTAACTCTTCTAAAGAGGGAAACCCAATAATTCCTACACTTCCAAGGTTAATACTTTTCTTTTCGCATCTAACTGCCGTTCCCGGAAGTGCTAAACACTTCGTTATGGATTATTTGCCGATCCTAGGCGCTGACAAATTGTCAACAAGTTTACGCTATTACTCTTCGAGATAATTCGAACACAGTGAAACAAGTAAATCGCATTATCTCCAACAAGTTGCTCAAAGTTGTTCCACGAGTATCTAAAGCGCTACTATGTAACGATCTGCCTAAACCAATTTGCAATTGGTTAGCCCTAATCAAAATCAAGAATACACCTTCTACTTCTGTAGAGTTACTAGGGAGATAGGGTGGATATATATGGCTTGGTAACAGTCACTCGCCCACCTACTTGCCATTTTACTCGGCAGATTCAACCTATAGCCTAATGGCCCGGTCTCACAGATTTGACTCGTGAAGCACTAAATTCTGAGAAGAAGCTTTAAACAAGATTGTATTGTACTATGATGGCGAGCAAAAGTCAAAAGGAAAAATTAAAGGACTAAGTCACACTGTCAAGACGCTAAGAACAGATATCGTCACGTAAAACGTAGATTAGGGGTTTTTTTTTAAAAAACACAACGAGTCAAACACCAAAAACACGCAAACACTAACAAAACACCCCATTTCCATCTCAACACTTCAAACTTGTACCTTCCGGTGCCGTACCTTCGGAGAGGAGGTCCTATTTTTCCAGCACTCTGAAGACCTAAATCTTTCCTCAATCTCTCATCTCTCTCAATAGTACAGTAGCTTCGTAGCTACTCCTGGCGTTTTGCAAGGACCTATTATTACATAGGTTTGAAACCATATGAACAACAGCTATTAAAAAAAAGAAAAATTAGTCCTCGTTCCAATCACGAAAAAAAAGAGAAGCCTACGTACCCAACAGTGTACGGACCACCAACCCCTAAACTACCGCACCAAACGCTTCCGAGCGACACTGTCTCAATCCAGACCACAATTAGAATTCCCCAGAGGTGGGAGGTGAGGGTGCTCATCCATCCCCTGGCAGCCTTCACCAAGAGGTAGAGACCGGGGCACGGCAACGCGGATATTTTGGATTTTCCGCATCGTCCGCAGCAGCCCGCTCAAAAGAAAGATTGGAAGACCGCCTTGAGGACGCAGAGCAGGCCAGAACCGGCTCCACCAGTTCTTCAGCGTCCTCACGCTCGACGTCCAGAGAAGGAGGAGGAGGAGGAGTCCTCGATTGGGGGATTGACAACGAGGTAGCAGAAGGGCAGCGGCCCCCCCGACTTTTTTTAGACTCGGGTTTGGACCCGAGTCCAGCTGCAGCCACAGTCGCAGCTGCAGCTTCGTGCTTGATGGCGTTTGTCAACGGCATCTTTTCCGCTCCCAGAGCGGACGACGAAGACTCTTGTATTCGAGGTCGAGTGCCGCGTCGAGATGGGCCTCCCAGGACTCCGCGTTCATGGTGCACCAGAAAACTTCAGCGGCTGCTGAAGATGTCCTCTCGCGTAAGGACTCCATTCTGGTTACTCTCTGTAAGAGTATTCGGAATGGTGGTTGGAGGGGGTGGTATAATATGAGAAGAGAAAGGGGCGGAGAAATGAAACGCAAATAAAGGCAGGGTGCAAGTGGGAATGAATTGCAGACGGAGAAGCTGCGTAATTAATTTTGGTGGAGGCTGGTTTGTGGGTCATGGGGAAGTGGGGAGGGACGTGGAATGGAGGCCTCCCTCAGGGTATTCGAGCATTAGGGCTATTTTGTGAGGATTGGTCGGCGAAGAGATTTACGTACTTCGTTTGTGACTGGTATACTGCCGAGAAATGATTCTACTTTGGATGAGGAATAGGTTTGTGGTGAAGTTTTATGAGGAGTTTACGGCCCGAGTGAGATATGAAGTCTGGACGCAGCATAGTCTCGCAGCCGACTTGTCACGTGACAATCATTTCCTATATTGGGTGATGATGGATCGTCTTTACAATTCACTAAATACCCAGGATTTAGCGAATGAGCGTCTGATTGCGAGACTAGGCGCAGCACAGTATCTCGTATTTCGGTTTTCATTCACCCAAGGCCATGACCGAGGGTGTTTTTATATTTGTAAATGAGAAACAAAGAAATACAAGTAAAACTACAATCAACGGAAGAAAAGCAAAAAGAAAACAACGACAAAATTAAAGAAAAAATAACTATTGAAAACACGCCCTCCCACCCAAAAAAACACCCACCCCGCCTCTTCCACCCCAGAACCAAACTGCCTCCTTCTTGATCCTTATTCAAAGACCCCAAAGAGCGCGTCGATATCAATCAGACACCGACCCTCCGTCCCCCGTCCACCCCCAGAGCCATCCGACTTCTCGGAATCTCCCCCGCCCTCGGCAGGGCTTCAAACACCGCGAACAACTCCTCCACGGTCCACCGCTTTATCTCCCTCCCACCTCCATTGGGAGCATCCACCTTAACGGCCTTCACCCTTCTCCTCTTCCCCACCCCCGCACACTGACGCTTCCCGCGGGCGCGCAGGAAGCTCACACGGTCCTTTTTGTTCGTCGTGTCAAGCTTCGTCTTGATTTCCTCTCTTTGTCCGACGGCCGGAGCAGAGCGCGGAGCGGAGGGATTGTTGCAGTGGAAACGGCGCTCGACGAGACCAGTAGTCTTCTCGAGAGGAGGCCAGAGGAGGCGACGGACAGTCCTAGGACGGAGGACGTTGATTAGGAGGGGACCGAGGAGGTCTCGGTTCCCGATGACATCGCACTCGCGATCGTCTTGGAGGTCTTGGAGGAACATCCAGGTGTCGAGGAGGCGGGGAGACATGCGGGAGCATAGTTTTTCCATTTTGAGAGGGTGGGTGAAGATGGAGGGGGGGATGTGAGGTTTAGAGATTTGGAGTAGAGGGTGATGAGTGGTGGGTACAGGGTGGCTGTGCAGCGAGACTTTTTTGAGAAATAAAAGCTGGATGCAGAGCGGTGGGATAGGTATTGCAGGTGGGGAATTGTAGCAGCTGGGTGGGTTGGGAGAAAAGACGTGCTTATATACGTAGGGGTGCAATGATTCTATGTTGATTTTAAACTCGCAAATACAGTTGGACCTAGCTCTTTTCTATGTCCACTACCCGAGCTCGCTAGCTTGATTGGAAAGAATTGTTTGAATTCGCTAAATTCTCTTGTCTTAGTTAACAGAGTACGGGATTTAACGGTTGCGGTTTTTGACGCGAGCACTGATTATAAAATTCGCCGCGCCTAACTGCGCTCGCTATAACCATCAACCACAGTCCTTTTCCCAACCCTGTCTAATTTTTTTGTTTGACACATACTTGAGGGTCTTTGCTTAGCACGTTTTAAATGGGTCGAAGCGATATGCCTGAGCTAAACAGGACGTGGGTGGTGGGCGAGATAGTAATTGCTTGACTAGCTCATGACAATTATTCCCCCGGAGGCGAGTGATATTCTATGCTGGTAAAAGCAACACCATCCAATTCGCTTAAACCTCCACCAGAAATAAATCAACGCAGAATTACATGTATAAAGTTGTCTCCATTCATAACTAACATACACCCCCGAAATACTCAACTCTAATGATCACACCCATATAATTTCCGTCCAATCCCAATGTAACCGAACCAGACCAATAAAAACGCCCGCTCCAATTGCAATGTATTTTTCTTCCTTCCTCCTCCCTTTCCCCTTACTCATCCAGCTCCACCACACACTCCTGCGCATAAATCCTCCTAGCAGCACCTAAAATGATCCCCGCTCTCTCCTCCAGCCTCGCCCTCATTTTCCCCTCCTCCTCCTGCCTCAGCCTCAGTTTCTTCGGTTGCGCCAGCTCTAGCACCTTGACTAGCACCTCTGCATTACTCGCCGCCACAGCCGCCACGCTCTTCAGCCCATTCTCATGAAAGATCCTCGCGGTGTAGCTCTTCACAAACGGAATCCTCGCAAGATCCATAAGATCGTCTTTGACGCCTAGATCGAGTCGCCAGGAATAGTGTTCAAGAAGCACAGCAAGACCAGTCCATCCCATGACTTTGCAGAACGTAGAAGAAGTAGATGCGAACCCGCGACACGTGGTAGCTAGTTGCTGGATGAAGCCGCGGGCGATGTCGTAGTTGGTGGCGACGATGTGGACGGGGTGTTCGTTGATTAGTTCGCGGAGCATGAGAGAGACGTAGAAGCGGCGGTAGACACAAGCCTTTTCGATATTGGCGGGTGTATCTTCCTTTAGGGTTCCTCCTTGCGCCCTGTATTTGTGGCGTTGTGTCAGTTTTCTCGAGTGAAAAATACGCCGAGTGATGGATCATGATGAAGAGGGGGCGAGAACAAAGAAGGCTCACATTCGATTAACAAAGCCTGGGCTGACACCTACGAATGTCGCTGCCCTGAAACCTCCCTCATCCAGCTTCTCCACTTCGTCTCTCATGACCTTCCAATTGATCTCCACGCTCTGTGTACTCGCGCTGTGTATTGGTGTGAATTGGTACACGATATGCATATCGGTCTCAAGATTAAAATTCTTTAGCGCCCTGCTTAGTTCTTGGTGTATGAACACTCCCTCGTCTGGGCTGAAACCGGAAGCGACGGTTGCATTTCCAATTTTGGTTGCTTCGTAGAAACCCGTGGGCTCATCCTCGGTTATGAGATTCTGGGCTTTGAGGGCCGCGATTGCAGTAACGATTATCGGGCGGAGAGTAGCCGCTGGGTTGGGTGTAGTGTGGAAGAGGAGAGTGGCGCGGATATAGTCGTCGAGAGAGTCTCTAGAGGTTGCGAGCTTCGTGGCTATGCCCTCCAGAAGCGCGCTGCTGGCGGTTAGCATACCAATGAGACGAGCAGGTGGGAAAATGGATACCGTTTCAATGCACCTTCCTCCTCGGCAAGACAGCTTTTAACATTCGGCATCTTCGCTTCCATTAATTCTTTAGCCGCAACAATGTCGTCTTTTCGACACACAAGATAGCTCTCTCCAACTGTGTCTTTCCCTTTTCTCCCCGCTCGACCCTTCATCTGTCGCCTTTACGGTTTTAGTATGGGGCACAAGCCAAGTGCTGACCAGAGGGCTGAAAACAACATACAGCATGGCAGGGGAGACAAAACCACGACCCATCCGCGGCGATATGACAACCCGTCTTGCTGTCGGTACACGGTATTAACTTTGCTTGGAAAGGGAATGTCGGGTAGACAAACATGGGTGCGTACCAGGTAGATTTACACCTGCCGCCATAGTAGCCGTGCAACAAATGACTTTAACAAGTCCAAGATCGTAAGCATCCGCGATCAAGTCTTTTTCCTCGGTCGTCAACCCTAGGATGCCCCCAACGAAATATCAGCCAAATTGTTTCACCAGCATCTCGCTCAATCACTCGTCTTCGCATATTCACTAACCAGCATGATGGAACGCAACCCCCGCAGGGACCGTCTTCTCCAACATAAAATCCAATCCTGTTACGGTCGTCGCAAGATCCCTCACAACCTCCATGCGCTTTTCCTTCGTTTCTTGATCACATCTTGGCATGAACTTCACCAACAGCAAGCTCAGATCCTCGCATCTCTTCCGACTTTCGCAAAATACCAATACTCCATGTCCATCCTTGACGCTCGCAAATGCCAGTGTCACAATCGCATTTGTGGCTGGATCTTTCAGCTCTTTCAGCTCACTTATGGGTATTCGCGCGGTGAGTGTGTCGTCATAACTGTACACCGCGTTGTCAACGACGTAGTGCTCTTGAAGTGGGATCGGACGAAATATGCATTCGTAGCATTGAGCCTGGAGCCATGATGCGAGTGTTTCCACATTTGCAAGCGTGGCAGACATACCAACAATCTGAATATGTTCTTCGGTGAGACAGAGGATCTTGGTTGCGAGGAGCTCAAGTATGTGGCCACGGCGTTCGTCGGCAAGCATGTGGAGCTCATCGAAAACAACGATGCCAAGTCGGTCGATGGTGCAATCCTCGATTGCGGCGTTAATGAGTCCATTTGCCTATGAGAGCAAAGTATAGCTAAGCATGGGTTCTGAATTTAAGTAGTTTATATTCTAATAAAATACAGACCTTCTCGATTGTACAAACTGCAAGATCTAGCTCCTTCCACCCCAGTCTGCTTTTCGCTCCGGAGTGGAATCCAACGACATTTAGGCCTCGCCATCTCTTTTGCGTGTCCCAGCTCCCTTTGCTCTCTGCCATCACTTTGACTTTCTCCAGCACTTTCCTCAGGAACCGTGTCTTCTCTTGCACAATAGCGATATACGGCACCACGATCATGGCCTTTTTCCGTTCCGTGATGACTTTTCTGATAGCCAGGATATCGGCAACTAACGATTTCCCTCCCGACGTGGGCGCTGTGTACACCAGATTCTGCCTTCCTGATAGCAGCCCCGGGAGCGACAGGCATTCGGATTGCCACGGATACATCCCCTCGATCTCGCATTTCCCAAACCCGATAACGACTTCCCTCTTCAGCCCCCATTTCGGGTGCGAGAGGCTAAGCGGATCATTCAAATTCCTGTATCCTGCTGGCGTCGACGTGGGCGGGGGCGGGAACGGCAGCAGCTGGGTCGAGTTCGTTCCGCCACCCCAGAATGGCGCTGGAGTAGCCGTAACCTCGTTCCCGCCCCAATCCGGAGCAACCTTAAGGCTTCCCCGCCCGTTCCTCATATCCGCCATACCTGCTTCGTTGTCGCCGTCGCCGTCGCCGTCGCCGTCGTTGTCGCTATTCAGCAGCCGCTGTCGTTTCGATGGGAGATTTGTCGTATCGACCAAAGCGCTCGGAGCAGGTGGCGGACGCTTTATATGACCACCATTCTGCTTCCTCCGCAGTGCCTCCTCCACCGTCAGAGGCAGACGATGGGCGCTGAGTTTGTTCTCCATTGTTTCTCGTTGTTGTTTGATGTTTCTGGTGCAGCTGGTGCAGCTTTCCGACGGGGGGGAGACGCGTCGGCGGTTAGCAGGATCTGTGACTGTCGCACATATCACGTGCAGCTCGCATGGACAGTGCTTAGTCGTCATGCCGCTGTCAGGGGTTGTCCCGGACTTGATTCACGTCACGTCACGTCACGTCACGCCGTGCCGGACCAGTGTCGCGATCTATGTAAGTTGACGCCATGTGAGACAGTGTGAGGAATCCCGTTTGACGGTCGTGCGCAAGTGTCGTGATTGGCAGATATGGAGATATGCGTTCTTGTTTACGCTGTGTGTTAACTCCACACGCTGGTGATATAAAGGGCTGCGTACATACAAGCACTCTACAATTGTGGGAACAGCCATGACGCCGGAATCTAATCCGAGGTAGTTTTAAAAGGTAGCCTTATTAACAATTACTACCTACCTACCTACCTACTCTGGCAATTCATATGTATACACGCGTGCAGGCTTTATATCCGAAATAACAATCAGACCAGACCACCTAAAGACTGCCTTTGACATATTTTGAACTCTATAAGTCGCAACTTAATTAACAGTAGAAATATTAACCCAGCATATATCTCTACTACCTACCCCAAAATAAAGTGAAATCCATCCCGATACCAAAAGGACCCCCCCCCCAAGCTTTTAACCGATCGTAGCAAAAATCTATTTCATGTCACCTCTACCATTACCTTCGCCTTCACCACTATTCTCACTCCTTCATCCAACCACTACTTCCGTCAAACTCCCATGTCCCCGCATGAGGATCGCACATCCATGCCCTCCCGCTCGCCTCCATGCCCGAACGAAGTCTCCTGCTTGCATGTCTTGACTCACTGTGTATATAATTGGGTCTGGCGGGCGCTTCCGGGGGCTTGAATGTTTTCCTGAAAAGCGTCTTGGTGGCGCTTAGAAGGCACATAGTTTTAGCTAGGTAGGTAGGTGTGTGGGTAGAGATGCGCAGATTTAGAGTAGGTTGAGGGAAGTATATATGGCTTTAGTATAACAAGTTGTCCAATTGCAAGTTTCAAGATGCTGTTTCTAGAAAAGATGGATATATACCTTAGAAATGCGTCATAACCGTGACTCTGATTCACGTAAAGCTAACGCGAAAAAAGATTCCGAGAACATCAAGCCAAAGTTTCAATGGTAGAGTCAACACAACGCTAGAAATATGACTGCTTTACTAGACTAACTTGGAAAAATATATATATGCGTATTCGATCTCGCGCTAAATCTAATTATAATTTTTTTTTAAAAAAAATGGAAAAAATGGAAAAAAGCCGACTGGTATAATTTTATTCTGGTTTGGTCTATGGTCTTACATTGCTAGCTTCTGCGTCTTTTGGGGCATGACATCGAGATTGTCCTAGGATCAAGAGTTCTCCAACAGTTCGGAACTCACAGAAATAGGCTAATTTTTACACAATGAAAGTTCGCCGGGGCTATGTGGGAGTTTAAATCACCCTTTCGGAATATCTTGATGAGAGTGAGGTTAACCGGACTACACCCGCAGCAAGATCGCCTGGTCAGGTTCTTGGGTTTACGCGCAAGGCTTGGCGGTACTCTAGAAACGCATATCAACAGCAATTCTCATCACGCAGAACTAACTCAGCGATATTCTTGGTTTCAATATCCACCCCCAAGCACCGGTATGAGGAAACAGAATTGGATATATTATAGTTCAACGGCAGAAGGGCTGCCATCCAGCAGTCCACAAGGAAGGTAGCATCTCGCAGCAAGCGTAGTTCTTCCCAATCGAACGACCACATTGAATCTTTTCCCGATAATTACTGTAACTCAGCTACACACGCCTAACATCTCGATAACCATGCAAGTAAATTGCCTGACTGGATCCGAGAAGCTTATAATAACATTTAACCCAAACCAAACCAACACCGACTCCAATCCCAAAACCCTCCTACTAGCTCAGTTAGCCAAAAGCGACTTCACATCCCTCCAGCCTTCATCCCCCTCCAGCAGCTTCCCAACTCTATAAAGCTCAAAAAACGCGCTAAAGTTATTGACCGTAAAATGTTCATCCCAAATAACCATAATCAAGTCCGCCAATTCCTCAAACTGATTTTGCGCCTTCGGATCAATCGGATCACCTGCATCCACAATCACCCACTTGATAGATCCCATCAGCTTAGAGCCCTGATGCTCCAGCACAAACCCAGGTGTGACAGCCCTCGCTAGGCGGTCGCAGAATTTCAATAATGCCTCGACCTGCTTCGGATGCAGTGGTTTGAGGCCGTCCCGATAGAGAACTATATATCTCGCTCGAGACGGATCTAGCCAGTTTGTGGATGGCCAGTATCCCAGGAAGGATGAAGAACATAGATTCAGATGGTTATCGATTTCGAAGGATAGTAGGAGATGAATATAGAGAATACGGATTCTGAGGAGGTGAAGTAGCATGCCAACACATGGAGAGTGAGCTCCTGGTCGTAGAGCACTGCGGGGAAAGGTACAGCGGTGGTATTTAAATTTAAATTTTGTGCAGTTGTTTGCACTGTGAATCTGTCCGTTGGGCTCATAGATAGCCTCACGATGGACTAGTACGCCGTCGATGAACTAGGAGACAGACATTCCAATTGTATGGAGTGGGGGATTGTGTTGGTCGAATTGAGCATGTATAACTCGGCTGTGTGGTGAGTGGTGAGGTTGATCATAATTTACTAGTATACAATCAAGTGACCATACCTGCAGACAGCAGATGGTAGCATACGCACATTTTTATTCTAGTTATGCATAAACTTTTAGTTTCCCAGTAAGTTACAGTTTTCGGACTTTTCATACCAAGCTTCCATGTGACTATCATCGAGTTCTCACCTGCTCACCAATCACTCAGTGTAAGTGTTCAGAATTACATCGTTGCACAAGGTGTTGAAGATCTATATCCTAGCTAGGTCTCTGTGCCACAGCCATTAGAGAACTAAGCAACATACTCCTAGGTGGCATAAAACGAATCAACCTCTCTCCAGCTCTCATCGCCACCCAACAATCTCTTATGTCTGTAAAGCTCAAAAAACGCGTGAAAGTTATCCACACTACAGTAATCCTCCCAAATAGCTTGTACTAGAACCACCAGATTCTCAAATTTACGCTCTCGTGACGGATTCACGAAACGGAACGGGTCTCTTGGCCCCAGTCCCCGCCGAAGGGTTTCGAGCCAGCCCGGGAGCACATATTCCAGAAGGAGAGGAGGAGTGGTAACAAAGCACAAACGGTCACAGAAAGCCCAAAGGGCTTCCACTTGCTTTGGATGCAGCGGCTTCAAGTCGTCTCTGAAGAAAACCATCGACCTGTCTCGAAGAGCGCGAGAATATCGTGATTTCCAGCGGTCTGCAGATGGCCAGTACCCGAAGAAGCATGCTGCATTGTCGAGATCAACCGGCCATGGAACGTCATCTGGGGGGTAAATTTGAAATACCCGAAGTCCCAGAAGCCTGCGAAGCATAGGGATGCAATCAGAGTATGTTCTAGGCCATGAGAGAGCACTGCCAGGGAAAACATAGCGATGGTATTTGAACCGCATGTGGCATTCAAACCGAACCTCGGGCTCATGAAAGATCTCGCGCTGAACAAGCACACCTTCGATGAAGCTAGGAACCGAAGCCTTGCAATTCCGAGACATTTGATGAGGTGTTCGGATTGAGTTGAAAACAATCCAGGTTCTGGTGGTTTGGTCTATCGCACGGTCGCGTGCACGTGGTTCGTGGCTCGGACGCTCGCCCCTTTCTCCGCCCAACTCGCTTGAGTACAGCAATCTAAATTGAAGTACAAGGCCACGGACGATGGGACACCGGTGCAGGCTCCTCTCTCAATAGATCGTTCTCTAGGACTGTCGAACCGAGTGTTTTTCCATCGTATTCGTACGATATCTAACCAACGCCGCGCCTATTCAGGAACACTATAGTCATTAGGCTAAAGTGCAGACATCCCTGCAATTGGACGCTGCAGGTATGCATATTGCATGCAAGCCTTAACCTTAATATAACCTCAACTACAACCTCGCCTCCCATTCGACGACCGCTACCAGTAACATCCGCCATTTTCAGATCACGCGTGTAGAAAGGGATCAAGCTTTGGAGGCATCTGTAGTTAAGCCGATAAGTCTTGCAGGCTATCCTAAGTGGTTCCAGCAAATCTTATATGTGATCGCAGTGATCTCTCTGCAACACCAGCCCAGACACCAGGCATCCAACCATTCAACCCATCAATCTCTTTCGCTGCTGACTAAACCATGAGTGATGTTCTGTGACCGTACCAACCAGGCTATGGGCCACCGAACTGAACACAGACCAACTGGCTTTTGGCTAAAAGATCAACTCGGTCCTAAGGAACTGAATAAAAGCAATTTAGGCAATATATGAGCCTACAATATACACATGGAAGGAAGATGCCGAAATATCCAGGGCCGGTTCGTCGGGAACACCCGTTAACCCGTTGACACGTTCGGAGCACCCGGATGAAGCAACCGGATCTCATTGAAGCGTGGGGTATTTCCGACCGTACCGTTCACTGAATACAGAGTAAAAAGAGGAATAGCGTACGCAATTCTCAGCCCGATTTCATTTAAACTCTTCGGAGAAATACCCCAGATTTCCGTCACATAACGAGACATTAACGGGAGCTAGGAATTGATCCATTTTCCCGGATAAATGGAGAGCTTTAGCTGGCCCTCCTCATTCGGTGGTGGGAATTAAAGTATAAATATTTGAATGAATGCCGTTCCAAACTGTTTTCCAAAGCACTCCCTAAGATCGCCAATACACTGTATTTTTCACACAATTCTTCCCTGCTCTGAAACAATGGTTGCTTTGAGCCTTAAGTTCGCTGCTCTTTTATCTTCGGTACCTTTGTTGGTAACCGCCCAACAAATCGCTTGGGGTCAATGTATGTTCAATATCTTTTCCCTCCTAGTAATGGTTACAGGATTTGAGGCGACATAGATTAACTCTTGGAAACCAAAAGGTGGCGGTATTGGCTGGTCTGGACAGACCACATGCGTTTCTGGATATTACTGTAATTATTCCAATGCATACTACTCGCAGTGTATTCCTGGTACTGCTACAACAACCGCTCGGGCCTCGACTACGGCCTCTGTTCCAACTTCAGCTGTTAGCTCTGCACCCCCCTCGACGGTTACTGGAACCTTGGACGCGAAGATGAAGGCCAAGGGGCGAAAATACGTCGGAGTTGCCACGGATAAGAACACCCTTTCTGAGGCAGCATTCGAAGCAATTGTTATTGCAGAGTACGGATGTGTCAGTCCAGAGAACAGCATGAAGTGGGATGCTACTGAGAGTAAGTCGCTCGAAGAATTCTGTCGCAGGAGCAGATTGGTAATATTTAGCAACATAGGCTCTCGAAACTCGTTCACGTTTTCGGGTGCCGATTATTTGGTTGATTGGGCGGTGGCACATGGCAAGCTCATTAGGGGCCACACTCTAGGTATGCAAATCACTCCTTGTAGGTAATTATTTAGAGGCTAACACCACTTCATCCAGTCTGGCACAGTCAACTTCCGTCATGTAAGTCTCTTTTAGTCTCCAAATCTAGGTAATGGTGATACTAATCAATTATAGGGGTCTCTTCAATCAGCAGCAAAACTGAACTCACCTCAGTTATCCAGAACCATATCGCCAACGTTGCTGGCCGCTATGCTGGTAAAATCTATGCCTGGGTTAGCCTAAACCTTATTCTTCCAACCATCCCCAGCTAAATTCTAATTACTCGCCTTGACTTCTACAGGATGTGGTGAATGAAATCTTCAACGACGACGGGTCGTGGAGATCCTCAGTATTCTACAACGTCCTTGGTGAAAGCTTCGTTGAGATCGCGTTCAGAGCCGCCAAGGCCGCCGACCCAACAGCAAAACTCTACATAAACGACTACAATCTCGACTACGCCGGCGGCAAAGTGAACGCAGTTGCAGCATTAGTCACCAAATTGAAGGCAGCTGGTGTACCAATCGACGGAATCGGCTCGCAGGCACATCTGATCGTGGGCAATTCCGCTATCCCGACCATGTACCAGCCGCTGCAGACGCTGGCGAACACGGGAGTTGATATTGCGCTCACGGAGCTGGACATCAGATTGACCCTGCCCACGGATTCCACCAAGCTTAATAATCAGAAGAACGATTATAACTCTGCATTTGCGGCTTGTATTCGGATCGCGAACTGTGTCGGTGTTACAACTTGGGGGTTGACTGATAAGGTAAGCTAAGCTAGTCCTACTGAATGCTGGTTTGTGGAACGACATAGCTAACTATTTGATCCAGTATTCATGGGTTCCAAATACTTTCTCTGGTACGGGCGCGGCGCTTCCGTGGGATGCAAACTACGTGAAGAAGCCAGCGTATGATGGTGCTTCGGCTGCGCTAAACTAAATGTGCTATGTACCCATGTTTCCTTCGTTTTACTTACTCTGATATATATCAGAAGGCTTAAGCTTTGGAATGGAACTGGTTGGGGGGGGGTTAAAATACGTAAGAATATGGTCAGAACAAAAATATATATATTATGCTGGTATATATCGAGATTGCCCGTCCAGACCAGGTTTTTGTGACCAATAGTAAGATCAGTTAACCGCATATATTGTTGTGACCTGTAGTGACCAACCGTTACTCCGCCAAAATGTAAATTCTTATGCATGACCTTCGACAGGTTACGGAAGTTACACTTATATTTCCACATAAGCTAGAACATGAATCGCGAGTTATGGGTGGGTCCACGCCCTGTGCGGCGCGGAAGTATATCTAGATCTTGTGGCTGGTTGATATTAAACGAGGAAATTGTCACAAATAACGATCGGGTCCCTGTTCACTACCTAGCCATTTAAATAGAAGCAAAGCGAATTGTTCACAACCCAACCCCGGTGTTAGGTAAGGGATTCTAGTGCTACCGATCTACCATCACTAGCATACTACATGTAGTAGGTTGATGGTTGGTTGGAGTTGTCGTCATTGGCGGGCAAGTGACTTCAGGAAACTGAGAAGCTAACTATAGTAAACTTAACCCTAATTTCAACTCTATTTTCCATTTGTCCAGTTCTCGCGCAACCGCGATCTCGTGCGAGCGCAGAACGCGATATAACTAAACTGTGGATCTTTTGCACAGCCGATGGCAACTGGCACCATACAAAGCACTGCCCCAAACTTGTCACTGCAACTGAAATTTCCTAGAGGTTTCCTAAAGCCTCTATTATACATTTAGCAGGCTGGACTGCTAGAATTCTCACAACTTTACTCGATAAAGAAAATGCCTTACCTTGAGTACAATGTAAGTACATATGTTATAGGTGTAGGCATTAGTGAGCCCTGCAACCGCCAGCACATATTACAATCATTATTACAACATCTACTAGCCAAAAAATAATGTCGTTCGGTTCGATACCTAACAATGACACTCTTCAGACGGGCTGTACCCCACCATAACCACTAAAACTAGCAGATATGTAATAAAGCTTCTTAAGGCTACAGGAAAACATATTAATAGAGGCGGGTTTTAATCTTTATGGAAAAATTGGGGTTCGCTATTGTTGAGGTGTTTTCCGTTGCTTGTGCCGAACCGAATAGACTTTATTTTTTGGCTAGTATGCATATTCCACCTAAGTGCAAGAATTTAAAGTGCGCCTATATGTGCCCCTACAGTGCAACCGAGGCCTAAGAGCAAGCCAGAAAACGGCAACCGTGTGATTTGAGACCATGTCTCATACCCGGTATGTTTTTTCCCTGGCTGCACTGACCAGATCACCATCACCATACTGTTCAAATCCCTACTCCTCTACGGAAGTTCATCCAATTCACAAAAACACTCTGATCATATCAAATTCATCTAATAGAGGTTGTCTGATCAGAGTCACCTTATCAAAATTCGATCTACTCTAGGAGGGGTAGACCAGTAAAAAAACGGTACACGATATTCGCTTCTGACACCATACTAGCGTTGAAACGAGGTCCTCCGATTTCTCGATCAGTTTTTATCTACTTGCTAAAAAAATAAAGTTTGTGACGTAGGTAAGCCTCGGCAGCAACCATGCCCCATTAACAACACAATTCCCCAGCCCACAATCAACCTACCACTGCTGTTTATTTTGTGGCTGTTCAATCTACCAATTAGTCTGTAATTTATAGTTGTCGGTGTTAAATTCCGCAGGTTGTAACCTCCGAAATGTAGATTTGGTTGTTATCCAACTTTACCCCAGGAGAGATTACGTCATCAGGTCTCAAGTACTATAGATACATGTCGTCTCTTTCGAGCTTGAGCCCCAAGTTCTCGATCATCATCAATATACACTTAATTCATCTTCTGGCTTCTTGCCAACTAATAGTGCTTTGTGCCTAAGTCAATAAGAGGAAGCCCTCACATCCCGTCACAAACCTTTTTTTTTGGCTAGTACTGGTTGTGTCGCGCCAGCGAAGACAAGAACTTTGTCCTTACCGAAAATTAAATATCCGTTCGCGAACCAATCCATTCATGTTGTCTCGAGCCAGTCTTAATTTAGGTTAGCTTGTTTATGTAATTATTTCACCAAGCCATCCCTTTGTCTGGATTCAGGTCCGAGGCCTAACACACAACCTAAGCCGACTAGGTAAAAAGCAGAGCGAAGGTGTTGTGATAGTGTGCTCTTTACCAGCGCAACTAAGTTCAGGTGTGTGGTTGATCTCACACCGTCTCCACGCCAAAAGGTCGTGAAAACCGGGAACAGATTAGGGGATTGGCTCTGGGGCAGAGCCCCAGAGTCTGGTTCGAGACAACCATTCGTGTACTAGGGGTACGAAGACAGCACAGGCCTCACATTATCCCCACGGCGAGCTCACAGAACGGAAAATCCTGGCGTTCCATCTCCACACGCCCCTACATGCATGTGCGGAAGACAAACTAAACGACGGAGTATCCACAAGGTGAGAAGATGAAACCAGGACTCGGCGATAAAGATTGATCCCAATCCACCACAAGAAATCGCAATGCTGTGTCTGCACGGCAAGGCGTGCATATTCAGTTTTACCTACATGTATGATACCCGCCACCTCCACGGTCCACCCCCTCACCCGGACAGCAGACAGCAGGTTAATAATTGGCAGAGAACTCTCGCTTGTGCAGCAAAGTAGCCGGTTGGCTGCGACTAGAAATTTTCCTATTCCCATTACCGTATAGTTTCGGGCGATATCCCCTGGGGGGTCCCATGGAACCAAGAGGGATATAAAATTTTAATTGGTGGAAATGACCTTCGGCCTCTATTATACATTTGTGGACCTCCTGGTTGCGCGAGATCCCCCCCGGGGTGAGGGGGTGTCCGGGTAGACATTGTACGCATGCATGCATGTCATCTCAAAGATGTCTGATTGTGATTCATGGTCAGCTATTTTACTTCGTACTGCTACGTCGCTATTAGACCGCTTATGTCATGTTATTGAAATTGTACTGTACTCGATCAGCCAAATGCCAGGACGGGCCAAATGCTAGAACATGGATTTTGGTAAGAAGGCATGCTTGTATCCAGCAGGGTAGCCAATTTTTGCCCAATGAAAAATACAACCGACCCTCTTAGCATTTGGACCGCCCTAGCACTTAGCTGATCAAGTATAGTAGCCGTAGTAATCGCCACCCTCTATCTCAACGCCTATTTAGGTGCACTTAAGTGCAACTATTTTATATTCCTCATTCATGGCTAGCCTCTGCCCTCTACGCTGCTTCCACGTACCCTTCCTCTAGCTACCATGTATCCAAACTACATGTACTACGGATGCCATGGTAAGTCTGTGGACAGATGGTGGTGCGGGTAAGATGTGTTAACTTTCCACACCTTCATCACTCCTTGAGACCTGATAAAAGCCCTAATAAACCAGGAATCTATGTATTGGATATTAAACAGAGTTAGCTCACAAAAGGATGAAACCCAAACAAACATGAGTCCCCCAGGAAAAGAGCTGCACCTTCACCTGTCCACAGACTTACCCTAGTATCCGTAATACTTCCGGAAAGTTCCTTTTTTTTGCACAGCAAGGTCCTAATGCTGCATAGCACAGAAATTTTCGCGTAGAATATGAATCGAATAGGCGTTTTCAACGTACGTGTCTGTCTGCCTTGCCACGTCGCAGCTAAATTCTTCAACTTTAGGCCTTTGTAAAGTGGGAAATCCCCGCCTCTCTTCAGGTCTAGAATTCAAGATTTTCCCCTAGGAATCTTTCTCGGTAACAGTCATTCCTGTCACACCCGCGCCGACCAAACCCATTTTCAAACTCGACAATTATACACATCAGCTTCTCGGGTCTTATATACATAATAGGTATATAGTAACGACGAAACATCATGTCGACAGATACCAAAGCTCTTAGTGTAGGCGATATTTCTGGGATTGTCTTTGGGGTATTATCGCTTATTGTTGCTATCCTAACTCTCTGTAAGGGATGGTTATTCCTAAGGGATCTGAGATCCACTGTAACAAACCCCCCCTCACTACATCTGAACTTTGTGACTAGCAGCCCTAAAAAATTTAACATTGATTTCCCTTCTTTGGTATCAATAGCACTACATGACCTCTAAACGTTGGTTGCTAATCTACGTGTGACTCTAGGATACCGATATAAACCATGTCCCAGAATCAGGGCCCCAAACCAGAGCCAACAATGAAACAGAGTCCTACAATGAGTACTCTATGAACCATCGCCATACGATAAATATTAACACCATAAACAGCTATCAACAATATTCCCCTCGTACCAACATCCTCACGGCTCATGAACATGAACATGAGCAGCTTCAAGAACTAGAGGCGGCGTCGGAGCAACGCTCTGAAGCAGCCGAGTAGATTTGTAACCGTTTACCTGTATTCAATACTTGCTATTGGCAAAATCTCTAAGTGAAGATTATGGGTGCACACATATATGACATACCGGTGGATAGAAGGCAGCTACGTATACACCTGTGTTGGATCGATTATCTTTCTTTTGTAGTTATTTTTATTTTATTTCCTCAGTAACACATATGTATAATTAGAAGTGAGGCAGAGGAGAAGCTTGAGAGGGTCATGGGAAAGAAGGAGCTACTCTATACTAGTGATGGAATAGAATATGGAGTGAAGATTTGGAGAGAACCCAAAATTATACAGAGGAATGCTAAGGAAGAAATTGAAAAAGAGAATAGAGAGTTAGAATGGGGGTATGGAGATGTAGAGAGATAGCAAACGATCAAGGGGTTGTTTTTAACCACGCTGCCACCAAGTTTTGGTTTAGTTTGTTTTGTTTTAGGGCGCGTTTGGTAAATCTGAGAACTGGAAACGGCGTTTTGTGAAAACCCCGTTTAATTTGCTAGTGGAAAACTGAGAAATATTGAAACGGAGTTTTGTGGAAAAAAAGTAGGTAAGAACCACTTTTTTTTTTTGAAACGGTGTTTGACCATATATATATAAACGACGTTTTCTCTTGCCTTCACTAGGCGTGCCGAACACTCAAAAAAAATTGAAACGGAGTTTTTACCCCAAAATAACTCCGTTCCCGAACGCGCCCTTATTTTCTTTTGCTAACCGCTATAACCCAATGGGTTGGATGCGAGTACAGTTCAATCGCCCTATAAGGGTTCGGCTTATAAGGGTATCTGCTCTATAAGGGTATGGACTTTCGCCCGGAGTGAACCCTTATAGGGCGATTGAACTGTATGAGTAATCTATCTATCTGCCTATCATATGTATAATTATAAAAGTCGAGTTATCTTGATCTGGTCCCTTGTCTTCCTTCTCCTTGGCGTGGGTGGTCTCGCAATCAGACGTTCATTCGCTACAACGAGAAATTTCGGTGGAGCTCTTTCACTCAATTCGTAACATTGGGAAACAGACGTGAATTGTCTTTATGACTGCCAAGACCCCCATACATACTCAGCCCGCATAAGCAGGGTGGGCAAGCGGTTGTGGTTGGGGGTTGGTGAAGGAGAAACCCTTTTCAACACCAGTCATAGCAACACACCTCGGCAATTACTTCCTCAGCAAAATCTCGCCCAGCACTCCCCGCTGCCCTCCCAATTGCTGCTAAGGCGCCTGAAATCGGCTGTTCGGGTTGTTGGATATATGGTATATGTCCATAGCCTTCCTAGTGTTTCATTGGCACGTTATCCGACGAGATACCAATACCGTTTCAGATACATAGTAGTCTCACCTACATACTAATAGAGGTCTCGGGCCGATCTACTAGTATTCGGCGCCTAAAGAACCCGCCGTAATCCTGTTTATATGACTCCATGAAGAATATATGTATAGGGGCTATATGCTCGCTCTTCTATTCTGGTTTCTCTTTCTTTCTCTACTCGATACTGCATATCATATATCTATTCGTTATATTCAACACGGGTTGCTGTAATATTGGGGCGCGTAGGGAGGAATAGAGGACTCGATTGCTTGTATTGCTTAGGCTTGCTTGCTTGTGCTTGCTAGAGGTGGGCATACGGCCCCTATCTAAATAGCTCTCTCTCGGGCGCTCGAGTGCCCGTGTGCTCGGGTACCTGTCTCTCAATCACTTCCGACTCCGAAGCCACGCCCGTGGAGGCATCCCGCATTAGGAAGCTTCTCCAACACGGGTTTGGGTACACAAATCGAGTGATTTTTCATGTTTGCTGCCAGGACCACTCTAGGTTTCACAGCAACAACCATCGCCTCAGAAGAACTGCACGTGCACACCTGTACAGTATGCATATAGTACCGTAATATCTCAGCGATGCCGAGCGGGGTTGTTTGCTGAAAGCAATTCTCGGATTGGCTGAATGCATGAAATTCACATCAGTGCCTGACTATTTACTGGCCACAATTAAGCCGCAATGCACATCCAGCCAATCCAAGAATTACTCTCATCCCACAGCCCTGTTCGGTATCGCTGAGATATCACGGTATTGTTACTTATATAGAACGTAATACTCAGAATGAGAAAACCTTTACATGCCAGTGCATAGTCTCTCCCAGCTACATGACGAAACTAGGCAGTTGACAAATAGAGGTCGGGAGAGAGAGCAACAGTGGTTTAGGATTCTGAGGACTGTGAGTGTTTTCGGTGGTAAACCCTTAAGTTGTTCGTCAACTGCCCAGTTTCGTCGTGTGGCCGGGAGAGACTGAATGTACTGGCCACAAACACCATCTAATACCAAATACAACTAAATACTCCTATCTTCTGCTATATATAGTAACTCTTTGAACGAATCGCCTCTCTAGAGTATGCTCTAGGCGCCGGGCTCCAGCTAAGCCTCGCTTAAACCAAATAAAGTTTCCCTAGCCCGCTAATATTTCGGATTGGTTGATATAGGCCTCCATAGGCACCCTTCATTCAAGAAATAATTAATACTACCATCGGTGTGCAAAAATATCGAGGGAGGAAATAAAAATCGAAAAATACGCATCCTAGATATAGCTCTTAGGGTAGAATAAGTTTGATTTGCAAATTCTGCTGAATTGAGTACGTCTTAAAGATACTCTCTAATTGGCAGGTATCTCTAGATTCCTTCTCCTCGCCATCAAGAACATAGTAGGCACTATATGCAGGTACCCAGAGCTATAAATGTATATTATCATTTTTGTTTCTGTCTCTCTCCTACTTCTATCTCCACGTCTTTACCGTGCCAAATCCCTTCAATGGATATTCTATCTCTACACAGTCCTTCTATCCGTCATTACCCTAACAATTGCGCCCTCTCCAGCAATCTCGACAACCTTCTCGTGCCAACTCAACAACACGCTCATGCCACCTCCATCGCCACGACTTGGGGCAATACCGAACTCGCGCGGGGTGCTGACAGATGAGACACCTGTTGCATGCTGAGAGATTGCAGGAGTAGTGGAGGTATTGTGACGCGCCATGCCTTTATAGAGAAATCTAGTTCCAGGGGTTTAGTCGATTTGAACTAAGGGCTGGGGCTGGGGTTGGGGTTGGGATTGGGGTTGGGGGGGTGATATACTTCATCAACACATCCAGTAACTCTGTTCCAGCAGGTCCAGAATACAGGCGTGAGAGAATTGGGGACATCTCGACTGCTTTTATTGAGGAGAGGATTTCCAGAACGGTTTGCAGATGGAGATCCTATCCACCGAGTACCATCTATCAGCTCCTTATCCTAGCTAATTTCTCACTCCATCATAGGGCTAGGGAGCCTAAGAACTTGGTACATACCTTCCCCTGCTCATCAGCACCATATGGAACATTCCCCAGCGCAACCACGAGAGCTTGCTCCTGCTCTCCACGCTGCAACAGCTGTCGACAGTTATTGGCGAGACTCTGGATCTCACCCGAGGAAACGGGTGCGAATTGAGGGGTAAGGAGGTCAGCCGGGAAGGCAGACTCGGGATCGAGCGCGTCGATGTCAATAAGGCGGTAGTTTATAGCTGCCATTTTTCGGTTCTGGAGATTTGTGAAAGCTTTTGAGGTATCTCTGGTGCTGGTGTGGGGTCTCACGGAGGCTCTGTGGGGATTCAGGGATGACGACGAGCTGTCAATACCAACCCAAAGTTGAATCTAGAATTGCGATGGTGTGAATTAAAGAACAGATTCGAGAATTAGGTATGCACTAGAAGTCTGATGGTATTGTTATTGATGATCTTCAGCTAGCGGAGCGGTTATTTGATGGTTTTCAACATCAACACAGCATCTGGCCAAGCTGCTACTCCCCGCTCACCGCAGAGCCGCATTTGAGCCTCACGGTCATAAAATATCACTCGATTGAATTAATCGCTATATAGCCGAGCGATATCTGCCTCCCCTCTTCCCTATCCCCTGTAGCAAACCCTACTTTCTACAGCTTGTTTCTTAGGGTTATAATAATGGCTACCAGTGCTGGCATCGAGAAAACTGTCAAAGTACGCCTTTTCCTCATCTCCGATACTCACTGCCAAATTCCAACCAAAAATGCTCCCATATTTCGTACGCCACTACCAAGATGCGATATATTCATTCATGCCGGTGATATGACCTTTACCGGCAAACTCGCTGAATACCAGCGTACACTTTCATGGATAAAGAACGTAGATGCAGAACTCAAGATCATTATCGCTGGTGCATCTCAGCTTTCATTCATCCCTCGTGATACTGATACTGACCCTAACCCCAGGAAACCACGACATAACCCTTGACGAAGACTACTACACCAACAACGGTCACACCCGCCACACGCATCCCGAATTCCCACACCTTTGTCAATCCCTATTCACCTCCCCCGAAGCCAAGGCCGCTGGAATAGTCTACATGGCAGAATCTACACAAACCTTCACGCTGAAACGCAAGAAGGCCACCTTCAAAGTTCACGCCTCGCCATACCAGCCCGATTTCAATAACTGGGCGTTCGCATATCCACGCTCTCTCGATCGCTGGAACTCGCTGCCAGACAATCCGAACATGACAGCTGCTGGAATACCTCCAGTGCCGGAGGATACAGATATATTGATTACTCACGGCCCGCCAGAGACTCTGCATGATAAAGCTTCGTTGAAAAATGAGCTTTCTGGGTGTCATTGGTTGCGGAAAGCGCTTGAGAGGGTGCGGCCGAGATTACATGTATTTGGGCATGTGCACGAGGGGTTTGGAGCAACGAGGCTGGAGTGGAAAGATGAAAGCAATGGAGGCGTGGAGAAGCGGAGGAGAACATTAGAACCGTTGGGGTGGACAGAGGCCGAGGAACTTGTGGAAGAGACGGGAAGATGTGGTGCATGGCAGTTAGACGTGAGCCGTACTGCTGCTGATGAACCGCTGATGGAGAAAGGAAAGGAGACGCTGGTGGTGAACGCGAGTTTACTAACTGTTACGATGAAAGTTGCTCATGGTGGTGTTTTATTGGATATGGAGCTACCGGCTACAGAGGTGTAATTGTGTTTTGTATATTGTGTACGTGCAGTATTTTGGTAGGTAGTGATCGATTATGCATCAATTTAGTAAAACAGTTGCGGGTTTTAGTTCGTGCCTCAGTGAGCACTTGCGGATGAATCTTATGCAGCGAGAAAACAGCTAGAGAGGTGCCTGGCTAATGGAAATGTCCTTCGCTAGAAATTAGTAGTAACTTACCGGCCACTTTACCTATTAAAGTAGCACTAACTTCTTAGTGCAACGTATCTCCTCCCAGTTACTGTGACTATTGCAGCCATTTCTCTTAAACTTATTATTTGATTCGGCTTCACAGTACAGCAAACCCCATACGCCTTAACATTATTGGCCTCCGACACACGCACCAATGGGCATGGGGTGAAAGATAAACGCGTTTATATGGTAGACCAGACACGTATGTCAGCTCAAAAGCCAAGAGCGAATCTAGCCGAAGCTTATAGAGGACGTGGATATATATTTGCTAAGATATAATTGGTTATAAATATTTCGCCAGTGGTATCAACAGCAGTACTAGTTATGGCGTGCTCGTTACGGCTAGCCCGGTTCATCCACTGCACCACAACCACGGCTGATAAATCGAGTGATAAATCGAGATATTTGATTTGTGATATGACTCGATTAAAACGAAAATGGAATCTTCACACAAATACCATCTTTTAATAGTGAGATTTATTCATCTATAGCTGCGGAAGAAATATGAATTTAATATAATACAGGGCTAGAACCCAACAGCATCACTAGCGGATGGTGGGAGGGGTAATGATAGGAGGTGGCCGTGGGCGTGCCTGGAACCCACATACTATCCATTACATGCAACGATGAAACCGCTCAAGCAGTTAGGTCTGCCATCGACAAACAAGCTTGCCAGACTCAATCCATCGTGGTGTCGAAAGTCCATGTAATAAGTGACTTATAAATACGCCCACACCCACAAAGAAAGAAAAAAAAAAAAGTACAAACACAACTCTTCATCCCCACCTCACTCAGTGATCCAAGATAAACGTTAACCACTGCACCCAATCATCAAGCATTATCAAAATGCCACCCCTGACTTTCCGAAAAGTTATTCAATTGCTTTCAATTCCTCTTTATGAGCTCCGAGCAGACCTCATAAAATTCTCCGTATTCCTGGTCCTACAGGTCCGTCCGACAGATCTTCCATCTGCATTCGTAGCTGGCCCCCGCTACGTCCTCAACAAGCTCTTCGGTATGAGAGAGCGGCTCATCACACTCCGCTCGCAGCTCTCGGCTGGATACGAAGAATACATCCGCCGCTACAGGAGATACGGACCGACAAGCAGTTCGGTGAAGAACGAGTTGCTTCTCACGGATCTTCGGGAACTATGCAGGGAGATCGCCGTCGGAATCGAATGTCTCCGCTTGCAGGTCCGGGAGCCGACGCTGTCGTCCGCGAAGACTTTCTATGAGGGAGAGATGGAGTTTGCTCCTGTGGAGTTCGTTTTCCCAAGGGGAAGGGAATGTGTGGTGGATGCTATCTGGGATGAATTGGAGAAAAAGGGAGATGCTTCGAAGTATAGATCGAAGAAAATGGGAAACGCTGCCAAACTCAAGTTGAAATCTTGCTTGCTTATGTAGAGCTGAAGTTTTTCGTATGGAGGGGTTTCGGTTTATCTGAGTTTGGGTATGGCTCACGCATTTGCAATTTTTTTTTATTGAGCACTGCTAAACTAATACCCCCGCCCCCGCCCCCCGCCCCCCTCAAATCTCACAGCTCGCTGTGAATTGGATCTAAACCCACCTGTAAGCGTCTGAATTTTTGTCGTATCTCCCCTCCCTTGTTTGTCCGCATGAATCTGTAGGCGATTTTGTACAGCAGCCAGTTTCGTTGGGGTTTCAGCAAGTACTCAGCTGAATCTCTAATGAACACATAATGTCAAAAGATTGTAATAGAAATAGAAACTTTCCTCGTTTGCATACCGTGGGTGATTGCTTGGTAAATGTACCCTTTGATAGCTAAGTTGGTACAGCAGAGAAGCGCAGGGCCTCATATCATCAACTACGAGCTTTCATGATGCCGCTGCACAACCTCTACGAGTACAGCCCTTGAGAAGCACTAAATCGGCCCGACCCATAAATCTTCCCGAACCCATAGCCACATGTATTCATCCGAGCATAGTGGTCCTTGGAGAAAAGTAATCACGAATCGTCACTCGAAATAAGTACTATCAAACTTATGCCTTCTTCGAATCCATACTTTCATTAACAGCATATACCTATCAAACTCGGGACAGTAGCTAAATATACACTAACAATATACGACCCCCCAAAAAAAAAAAATCCCATCACTCAACTTACAGCAACCTCGATTAACTAACTCTACAGTGACAATCAAATAACCGGATTACCCAAGCGCCAACAAAAGGAGATAGCTAATTATGTATAGTGATGATAATAATGATGATGATAATCACATATCGACTTCTCTCTCTGCATATTAATATCATATCCCTAGTTCATCTTCGCTCAACACAATAGATGTTTTCTCTGTTTTTTCAGCTATTTTCCTTCTTTTTCCTTCCTTCGCTCTCCGTCTTCGTTTTGCCGACTTCGTGAGCTTCCACTGGTGTACTGGGTCATCAGTAATTTTCCTATAGGGCGTGGGTGCAATGTCGGTTGCTGGTTTGTGTTTTGAGACGTGGGCTACTTTTCTCGGGGGCGTGGTTTCTCTTGAGAGTGTAGATTTTCTCGGGAATGTAGGTTCCCGCAGAGGTGTGGATTCCCTCGAGTATGTGGGTTCCCTCGAAGACGTGTGTGACGAACTAGCGCTGAAGCTGAGCATTGACCTTACGCCAGCAAGTGACACCCGCTTCGGGCGGCGTGGAAGCGGTGGGGGTGTTGGAGGTGGTGGGGATGAGAATGGAAGTGCTGTGTTGACGGCTATTGTGTAGAGATCTTCTGTTTCTTCAACTGCCTCTACTTCTTCGTCTTCGTCTTCGTCCTCTTCCCCAGTTTCTCCCATCACTCCATTTAGCTCCATATCGGTATCCTCGTTGAGCTCTTCCTCATCAGAGCTATCCATAAGATCATCCAATGATACCGGACCTGCACGTTTCCGTTTAGATCCCGTAGACGACGGCAGGGAGACGTTCTGTGGAGGTGAAGTATGTAAAGTATCAAGTTTAACACCACCAAGACCAAGAGTCGAAATATCGCCCTCCGTCTCCCCTTCAACATACTCATCATCATCTCCATCGTTCTCCTCTTCCTTTTCCTCTTCTTCGTCCTGCCCCTCATCATCACCCGTTCTGATCTCCTCATCGTCACTCTCCTCCTGAACACCCCTCGCCCTCCTCATAACCGGAGACGAATCTCCTCCATCAGACCACAACTCCTCACCCATCCCTCTGATCGGGCTCGATCTCAACAAACTGGATCCCCTACCAACACTAAGTTCAAACGGCTTCCTCAGTCCCGACGATCCCCGTGCCGGCGTCCTCAAATTCGTAAATATCGGACTCGACATAGAGACAGCGAAGCTCGCTAGACTCTTGCGAATCCTCGCCGTGTTCCTAGGTGAACGACGTAATGTACGCGGTGGTGTAGTGCGGATGTTAGAGTAGAATTCATCATCGTCAGAGTCATCGTTTTCGGAAGAGGAGGAGGAAGAGGAGATAGAGTGGGTGGGGGTGACAGGACGGTCTGGCTCAAAGTCTTCGTAGACTTGATACCCCCCCCTCCAATCACCGTCTCCGGCCTCGACCTCTACACAACTCATGAACACGCCCTTCTTCGCGTCGTTCGTGTTATTAACCTCATCTGTCTTCTCGGCCTCATCCGCCTTTTCCACACCATCCAACTTTGCAAATCCATTCATTTTCTCCGCCCCATTCACCTTCTCCATCTTCCCTCTCCCCGGAGTAGCACCAACAGCAACCCACAAATCCAACCCTTCTTCATACCGCCACCCTTTCCTCTTCCCCTCCTTCCCCTTCTCTTTAATCTCATTCTCCCCCCTCCCCTTTATATCCACCCTCTCTACCTCCTCAGGCTGCTCCAAAACCGCCTTAACCCTTCCCGGCGTCTGAATCTTCAACCCAATAACCTTATGTTCAAACCTCCCCAACCACCTTATCCACGCAACATCCCTCTTCACTGCATCCGCAACAGAGAACCCAACAGCCACAAACAGCGCAAGCTGTGAAACTAAATACCGCTTCATCTCAGCCTTCTCCATCTCCGGCGGTAACGCCGGTTTTCCAGGCGTGAACGTTACTACCGCTCTCCCGACCACGCGTGGTGTCTCTGGTGCCATACCACCACCACCTCCTCCGCTTGAATTATTTGGTTTAACAAGCGCTAGTAACCGTGATGCTAGAACTTGGATGTGGTCTGTTCTAGAATAGCGATCGTAGAGCGGGATATAGCATTCTGCGATAAATTCTGCGAGAGACTTCAATCCTTCTTTACCACTAATGGTACATACATCCTCTAGACACATCGCCAGTTCCTCTACGATAGCGGAATCGTCGCCGCGCCCAAGACCCTGCAGTAGCACGGCGACTTTACCCGCGACGGGCCAGCGCGGACCCCATGCGTCTTCGGTGTCGGAGCGGGTAGAAGGCAGCTGAGATAGAAAGCCGTGCACGAGGGAGCGTAGGATTTGGGTTGCGTTTGAAAGCGGGTTGCGGAGGGAGTGGAGGAGGAGGGATTCTACCATTTTTAGGACTATGGTTTCGGCTTTTGTGCCGATTCGGTAGGGCATTACGGTTGGTGGTTTGCGCGGGGGGACGGGTTCAGGCTTGGTGTTGCCCCGTGGTGGGAGTTTGCGTTTTGATGCTTGCAGGCGCTGTGCGGCAAGGGCGTTGATGTAGGTATCTCCCCAGAGGCCGAATGCAGCCTCGAGGGCTGTAGACGCAAGTATGTCGATGCCGGGGAGGGAGTCGATCTCGGATGCCGCGAGGAGGAGGAAAGTGTGGATATCTGGGCTGCCGAGCCATGATGGGTTCGAGCACGTTTGTGGGAAATTCTTGGCGATGAAACGATACTGGGTTTCAGGCGATGTAGAGAAGAACGTTTTGAGCGTAGTGATGGCGGGATTATCTGGTGATGCGATAACAGGATGGAGGTCGAATAGAGTCTGTAGTAGGCTCTGAGCTTCCTGTTCAGCCCCTACGCTCCTACAGAGCCCGATCAGCACCCCGGATATCCCGAGCCCGTTGTCGTGCCGGTTCGTCAATCCCTCGGTAGTGGCTTCACGGACTAGCTCAATTGCATGCCAGCGTACCAGCTCCCGGAGATACTCCCCGCTAGATCCGAGCTCTGCCGCCGCGTCGTACCAGATGTCGTCCGAGTCAACCTCGGAGCTGGTGGCAAGGATACAATGCGCAATTTTGCGCGCAGCAAGAATCCTTAACGGGAGGATCGGTGAATTCGGCTGAGGCAGGTTGGTAGAGAGCAGGACCGACTCAAGAGCAGTATAGATACCCAGATAAACGGCAAAGATAGAAGGATGCAGAACCGACTTCAGCGAGTGAAGAAGTGTCAACGGATTATTAGGATCCTGTGGAGCCGTCCTAACAGGTTTCTTTGGAAGCGGAGGTTCAATGTCTACTGTAGTTATGATATCGTCGCCCCATATCGAGAGATACGAATCATTGACACCTGCCGATGACGTAGTTACCGTTGCTGCAGGGGGAGGTCCACCGTTCCTTAACCCACCACCACCACCAGTAGCACTGGAATATGTTCGCCGCGGTCTAGGCCGTGCACGTGCTGCACCCAATCCCCTCCCCCCAGCAGTCTTTTCCACAACCTGAACAAAAAGAGCGTCCGGATCCGACGGGTCGCGTTTCGGCTTCGAACGAGCAGCATTCGCGCTAGTGACTGAAGGATTTGATTGTAGGATATTTTTGAGGGCCTGGATTTTCGACGCGAGAGGGCGGAGAAGACGGTGGCAGCGCGCAGTGGTCCATGGAGCTGCAGTGGAGTTGTGGATGTTGTTGGTGCTACCCTTGCTGGTTCTGGGTCTGGGTAAGGGTTCGGGCATCGCGATTTATCGGACGGCTGATGGGGAAGAGACTTGGGGCATTAATCAGAATAGCGATTGTCGATAGTGTTGATGGGAGGGTGATATTGAGGGTGTGAAAAAAGCCCTTTGTTGGATTGGACGGTGCTAGAGTGAGCTTGTGTCGTGTGTAAATAAAAGTTTTGGAATCCCGTTGCTAGGACGCGTTGTGACTGTGGCTGGTGTGATGTGTGGCTGGTGTAAATTGCTATTCTGCATGCAGTTAGTAGAATGGGTTATACTGCGAGAAACGAGTATATGCGAGAACACCGATAAGCCCTTCCTCCCCACCCCCATTCTACTCGTGCTCTAGCATAAGTACCTGAAAATGCCTTTTGGTGGCAACGTTTTTTAATTCGTCCCGCAGCAGCACTTCAAAATATGGTTGGTCAAAGTCTTACCCTTGCTTTTAGGTACCTATGCTAGAGCACAAGTAGCATCAGCATCAGCATCAGCATCAACCTCAGCCTCACTCTCGCTCATCTTCACATTCCAGGTGCAAGATACCTGTAGTTATAGGATAGAGAAATCATCATCAGAATCTGTACGATAATAGCCTGAAAAAAGCCAGTATATTCATTTCATTCATGCTCCGCTTTAACGGAAACCCATCAATTGCGGCTCTATACTCTATGGAAAAGTTCTAAAATAGACCAAGGGTCTCCCGCACGCGACGGCTTGCTATTTTAGCAGACTGGCCCCTCTGTGGCGAAGCGGGGTGTGGTGATGGGTGAGAGGAGGGGCGCTAGCGTTGATGGCTGATCATGAAGATTTTTGTTCTCCTGGGATTCGGGAAATGGGTACGGTACCGTGGACCGCTTCGTGGTACAAAATTATTGTTTTTTTAATTTTTTTAATTTTTTCATCCCAACAGAAGGAAAGAAAATGGTAAGAAAAGAAGACGTTACATGTATGCAAGGAAGAAAGGAACAACGTGATGGGTGGAAAAGAAAGAAAGAAGAAACGAAACCTCCCCCCTGGCAACGGGGATCTTTTCGTGGTATCGACAATCTCATCCCTTATCGTATACATCATACCGAGAATCCGAGATTTTAACGCCCTTGATGGTACACGCTGGATCTTCAGGCTTTTTTGTATATCCTGCCATCGTACATGTAGCCCGATTAATGCTTGTTCTTGCTTTATTCCGTAGGGCACTCTAGAGTAATTCACATGCAGCGCCAGTTGTTCCGGTCAGCATTCCGATATCGTTATTTCGTGATGGTGGGTTTCAATCCACCCCCAGGTGGTCCCTTTTGCTGTCGTAAGAAATGTCCGAAATCCAGAGCTGTCGCTCTGTGCTGCTACGACAAGTTCAATTTGATATTGGATCCAAATTGCTGCTGGTTCTCCAGATTATCGCCGCTATTGGGCGACACTGTGGAGAACCTCTATCTTTCCTCAGAAAGAAAAAACTCTCTCCATCTCCATTCGCTGAGCGCTGCCAGACAGGCCCCCCCATTCCGGCAGCCGTCAGAGATTGGTGTCTCGAAAGAAGGAATTTCGGACCTCTGGATCCCTGCTGTGGTGATGCCGCCCTAAAAGAAAAAAAAAGCCTTCCATCGGGGCGGAACGGGCAAAAAAGCCAGCCCCCAACCATACCCGATCAGGCAAAGGCAAGGGTAGATTCCATCCAACCTCTTGTTCACAACAGGGTGTTTCACCCCCAGAGCGAGTGTTTTTTTTCCCTCGTTCCTTCACGCTGCGAAAAAGAGCCAAGACAATTTTTCCCCCCGTTCAAAAACCCATCGTCCTCCGCTACTCTCCTCTCCTCTCCCTCTCCCTTTCTCCTTCACGTCCCTTTCCATCCCCCCCCACCACTCTCCTATCTCGTCCTTCTGAATCCATCGTAAAGAGTCGTTGATCCGCTCTTTACCATTACGTCTCCGCTTTAGCAAAACTCTCCCCTCTCATCTTCCAAGATGTCTCAAAAACAGCAATCTGTAAGTTATGCAAATTTTTTCTTTTTCCCCGATACGATTTATCGTCCCCCCCGATATCGATCTCAGCAGCAGCACGATTGTAGTGATCGAAAACGTGGATATCAATTGCTCTGGAAGTCTGCCTCTATGGGGGCAGGTGGGGGTAGATGGGATGCCCAAGCTTTTCGAATCCTTATCGGTGTTGCTGCTGCTGGTTGATTCGGCTGTATCCGGGATAGTTATACTATGGGAGAATTTTCGCTAACCGCTTTTGCTTTTAGAACTTTATGGTGGACTTCTTGAGTATGTTTCCACTGCATTATCATTCCCTCGATAGCCTCGGGGACAATACGACTCGGTTTTTAGGAGTTTAGTTTGCTAACCGGAGTTTTTCTGGGGCATTTATAGTGGGTGGTGTTTCCGCTGCCGTCTCGAAGACCGCTGCCGCCCCCATCGAGCGTATCAAGCTTCTTATCCAGAACCAGGTTTGTTTTTAGTCATCCTTGTAATGGAATCTTTAGATTCCGTTTTTAGCTATCCTCTGTCAGTTCTAATGTTTTTCATTCCTGCAGGATGAGATGATCAAGGCTGGCCGTCTTGACCGCAAGTACAATGGTATCATTGACTGCTTCAAGCGTACCATGGCTGATGAGGGTAAGATTTAGATATTTCTGCAAAACAAATATCAAAATTTCTAACGCATTCCAGGCACCGTTGCTCTGTGGCGTGGTAACACCGCCAACGTCATCCGTTACTTCCCTACACAGGCCCTGAACTTCGCTTTCCGTGACAAGTTCAAGGCTATGTTCGGATACAAGAAGGAGCGTGATGGTTACGCCAAGTGGATGGCCGGTAACTTGGCATCTGGTGGTGCTGCCGGTGCCACTTCCCTACTCTTTGTCTATTCCCTTGACTACGCCCGTACTCGTCTTGCCAACGACGCCAAGTCGGCCAAGAAGGGTGGTGAACGTCAGTTCAACGGTCTGATCGATGTCTACAAGAAGACCCTCGCCTCTGACGGTATTTCTGGTCTGTACCGTGGTTTCGGTCCTTCCGTCCTTGGTATCGTCGTTTACCGTGGTCTGTACTTTGGTATGTACGATTCGCTCAAGCCTGTCCTCCTTACCGGAAAGCTTGAGGGCAACTTCCTTGCCTCTTTCGCTCTCGGATGGGGTGTCACCACCGGTGCCGGTATCGCTTCGTACCCTCTCGACACTGTCCGTCGTCGTATGATGATGGTAAGTTTCTGCAATTCCTATACCAAGGCCCTTGACAGCGCGCTAACCCAATATACAGACTTCTGGTGAGGCCGTGAAGTACAAGTCTTCCTTGGATGCTTTCTCCCAGATCGTCAAGACCGAGGGTGTTAAGTCGCTCTTCAAGGGTGCTGGTGCCAACATCCTCCGTGGTGTTGCCGGTGCTGGTGTCTTGTCCATCTACGACCAGGTCCAACTCCTCATGTTCGGAAAGGCCTTCAAGGGTGGTTCCGGTTAAGCGGATCGACCTAGTCGAAATGGGAAACGAGGAGCTGCTGGTGGCTGAGTGGAATAATTTGAAGGGCGTCGAGTGTGGGTTAGTGGGGCGCTTAGAATGTTAATAGGGATAGGAGGTTCGGGATGGTCTGTCTTACGTTTTATATACTCAAAAAGTTTTGTGTGTGATGCGTTCTGGGCGGTGATTCTAAAGCTTTCTGTTTGCCTCTGTTAACAATCTAAGTGGAAAGTGAAAAAAATAAGAGAAAGATCGGAACTGGGATAAAAATGGGGTTTCGTCATATTTTTTTATTTGATTTTCCTGTTTTTTTCTTTTTAAACTTTCCCTATTTGGTTCTTTGGTTCGGGTTTCTTTAAATTTTTTTGTGGATCGGCGGTGCGTACGGAAAAAAATATAGAGGCCCGTGGTGGGTTACAGCTATTGTGGTTCCCTTTTTGTTCTCAACTTCATCACCACTCTTGCTCGTCTTATGTGAATTGTCAAGTACATAACTATCATGACGTTTTCGTCCTACAGAATGATGTTGCAGTGCCTCCTTCTACCAGGTATGAGAAACTTAAGTCGCTGAGTGGTAAGTATTTTTAACTTGGTAACACCGGCTGCTTAACTAGTCAATTTCCGTCTGCATGCTTTTGTTCTAGAGTTTTTCGCTCCCCCGTGTTCTCGTAGGATATCGTAGGAACTCTCCCAAAAACGGTTTGTGAATTGAAGCACCCGATTTGCCAAGTCTCTCTTTCAAGCTGTTTGATACGCCACTATAATCCTCTGTTTTCTAGTACAGATATCCGGTACACTCTCCGCTGGAACAGCCACGTTTGGTCCGCAATCACCATTGTTGATTGGATTGAACTGAGCATTCTGGCTATTCTTGTGCATCCCTGATCGATCTGCACTTTTGTTGACGGATTTTTTTCCCGACAGAATAGAGAGATGCCTTGCGTAAGCTCTGTCATGATTGAGGCTTGCTGTGTTTTCAGATACTCAAGGCAGACCATGGGGAGGGAACTTTTAGATAGGGCGTGGAACGAGCGAGCGAGCCAGCGGATCTAGCTGTCTAATTCGATCCGCATTGGGAATTTCTTGTATCTAACAGCTGTATCACCAGTCATCCCCCTGAGGTGGAATAAGAAACATTCGGTTCGATTGCTCTAGTAGGGCTGATGACTGTTGGTGAGGCGGTGCTGTGAGTTAGGCTGTTTCTAGAGTGATGAGGAGTGTTCTTGATTTCTTTCCCCGAAAGGGGAATTTTTATCCCTGGACTTGGAAGATTAGCGAATCGAGGCTATAGATAACTAACTTTATCCTCTCTTTTGTATTTCCATGTGTCATTGATCAGGGGCTTCTGCTGCCATAGGGCTACGAGTGACGGATCGTGAAGGCGGATTTCTGGGGTTGGTGTGGGGAGTCTTTAGCCTCTACGTACTATCTTAGATAGATTGCGTTAAAAACGGTTATCGATCTATTCTAGCTACTCTCCTTATTTCCTGTTATTTTAGATATACTCAGCTTTGCTAAACACGTAATGCTATTGCGATGCCACTGACAGACATTTTGTTGTACTCCTGTGTACATTTATGTAACTACATGTAGTCTCGCAAGTACCGGTGTATATACATGTATACATGTATCACTCACAATTGGAACGGGTTGGAGGTATTCTAATCAATATATGTATTTAGCCTATCCAGGCTGTTTTAATCAAATTCACCAGATCATATTTGTTAAGAAAATTCTTGTGTCCGTAAATAAACTTTTTTGTAAAGCCTACTACAAAGGAAAAGTCTTAAATGAGTGAAATCAAGGCCATAGCACGTCAACCACAGCAACGACATGAAAGTGAACAAGGAATAAAAAAAATAGAGCAAGAGATACAAATTCTCGTTATCCTGAGGTACGCTTAGAACAGGGGTGCATACACGAAAAATACAATAGAAACAGAGACACTTATGACTAGACAAATAACCAAAAAATCTTCGTTAATTTTCTAAAATCGGTCAGCAATAATTTCTATTTAGCAGCATTATTACAGGGAGTCTAACGTTCTCTCTTTCGGCAACTAAACGATCCCCTGTATTTTGCCTTTCGCCAATTCTCGCTTTCTCTTCTGCTGGCAGTTGCGCAGGATCGATGGCTGGGTCTCCATATTCCGCCATTTCTGGTAGTACCATACGATCTCCAGATATACTTCTACGTTTTGCGATTTCCAGTATTTTTACAGCGTCAAAGGACGAGCCTCTGCGCTCAGTTTTCGATATCCTGGTGCTTTCACTGCTCGCATCACTCTCTGGTTGGTGACTTCTCAGTCCAGAGATCGGATCATCAGGGTTCGCTGTTTCTGGTCTCCTGTTGAATAGAACTCGTAATTTCGAGCCACCGTCTGGACCAGTTGTAACTTCCATAGCTGTACCAACGAAACCTTTGGAATCAAAACTGAGGTTGAGGCCATTTTGAATCAACAGCTTCATTGTCGGGTCGTCTGGGGTTGTCACTATCTCTCTCGAGGTGTCGTTCAGAACACTGAATTGAGCAGCGCAGTGGGCACTATATAGTGAAATTGGTGCTGTCGAATTTTGGCCATCTTGTGATATCCTCGGTAGATTTTCAATTCCGGGTTCCCTTCCTATTTCCTCAACTATAGTATTGATTCTGGTTCCCCCGTGTAGCATCTTGATAGGTGGCTCCTGATCTTTCTCTGCTACTGTAGCTAGGTCAGTGGCTTCACCAGTATCACTGGCGCCCTCTTTCAGCAATAACTGCGTCGTCGAAACGTGATTACCCGATCTTGCTACTGCTAGGGCCGTGGAATATGGACAGTCCGACCGAGTGTCGATTATGGTGTCTTTTTCGAGAAGTAGAGCCACAACCTTGTCGTGACCAAATGCCGCTGCTGCAGCAAGGGCAGAGCCGTATAAGGATTTCGACTGAAGATTGGCATCAGCGTCCTTACTTAGCAATAATTCCACTGTCGACTCATGCCCGAGAGCAGCTGCTGTTGCTAGAGCAGTGCCGTGGCTAAAACCAGCTTGCGTATCGATTTCAGCACCCTTCTCAAGTAGTAGTAAAATCGTTGAGTTACGAGCGTGAGATGCTGCAGCTGCTAAGGCAGTACCATGACGGGAATTCGACTTCGTTTTAATGTCAGCACCGTTTTTAACAAGTAGCCGTATCGTCGAGTCGCGGCCGTAAGTTGCTGCTGCTGCTAGAGCAGTACCGTATCGAGTGCCTGATTGAAGGTTAACATCAGCACCCCAGTCTATTAACGACTGCACTGCCGAGTCATGGCCGTATGCTGCTGCTGCTGCAAGAGCAGTGGCATAGCAAGAGGCGGATTGAGCGTTGACTTCAGCACCCTTCTCCAGCAGTAATAGAATTGCCGAGCCGTGGCCCTTAGAAGCCGCGGCTGCTGCTTCCAAGGCATTACCATAATGCGAGCTGGACTGTGCATTGACAGAGGCATCTCTATTAAGCAGTAATTTCACCATAGGAACAAAGCCATTTGATGCTGCTGCTGCTAGTGCAGTGCCGCAACGAATGCCAGACTGAACATTGATCTGGGCACCCTCATCGAGAAGTAACCTCACCGTCGAGATGTGACCATTTGCTGCTGCTGTTGCTAAAGCAGTACCGAATCGAGAATTAGACTTAGCATTGACGTCGGCGCCTCTCTCGATCAGTAGCCGCACCGTCATGTCATGGCCGTATGCTGCCGCCGCTGCTAAGGCAGTACCGTAACGAGAGTTACACTGAGCATTCACGTCAGCGCCCCTTTCGAGAAGCAATCGCACCTTTGAATTGCGGCCGTATGTTGCTGCCACTATTAGAGCAGTCGCAAAACGAGATTTCGATTGAGTATTGACTTCGGCGCCCTTGTCAAGTAGGAGTAGTACTACCGAGTCGTGACTACATGCTACTGCTGTGGCCAGAGCATTACCGTAGTGAGAATTAGGTTGAGCATTAACGTCTGCACCCTTCTCGAGGGTTAGCAACACTGTAGAGACGTGGCCATTTGACGTTGCTGCTTCTAGGGCAGTCCCAAAGTAAGAGCAAGTCTGAGTATTGACATCAGCGCCTTTTTCGAGAAGCAATAGCACCATCTGGACGTGACCGTTTGCAGCTGCAGCTGCAAGAGCAGTTCCATAGCTTGATTTAAATTGAATCCCAACCTGGGCTCTTTCCTGAATAAGTAGAAGTACCGTCTGGATGTGACCGTTTGATGCTGCTGCTGCCAGAGCGGTACCGTAGTAAGAGCTTAACGGAGCATCGATATCGGCGCCCTTCTGAAGAAGTAATCGAACAGTCGAGTCGTGACCGCATGCTGCCGCTGCTGCCAAGGCAAACCCAAATTGGGCTTCGCAGTAAGCATTGACCTCGGCGCCTTTTTCAAGAAGTAACTGCACTGTCGAATCGTGGCCATACGCTGACACTGCTGCCAGGGCAAAGCCAAATTGAGAGCTTGACTTAGCATTAATATCGGCACCCTTCTTGAGAAGTAGCAGTATTGTCGAGTTATGACCGCATGCTGCCGCTGCTTCTAGGGCGGTGCCGAATTGGGAGTCGGATTGGGCGTTGACATCAGCGCCTCTATCTAGCAATATTTGCACCGTCGAGTCGTGACCCTCAGCTGCTGCAGCAATCAGTGCTAACTTATGACCTCCTTCCCACCGAACATTCACGTTTGCCCCCTCTTGTAGTTGCTTCTCAACCGCTGTTGGAAGGCCGTAGTAAGAGGTGTAGTAGAGTGGTGGGCCGACACTCGAAGAGTAGCAATCTTTCTGAACTGCCCAAATCCAGTTTTTGAGTTTATTCTCCTCTGCCATGAGATGGAAGGCAAGCCTTTCTAGTCTTTGACGTTCCTCGTTTGATGTATCCTGAATGTGTTTAACCCAAAACTCAGCAGCATATCTCAACAATGGGTATTCTGAAGGCCTCTCCAAATTAGTGTAATAATCTCGAACGGTTTTGAATTCGTCGAAAAAGAGGTAGGTTAGGCAAATCTCTGTAACAAGACTAGTTGCATTCTGCATCGCCTGGGAATACTTTTCAGTGTCAGGTTTTCGTATACGCTCCGAAATCAGATATTCCTTGACAGAATAATGCGCGAGTGAGACCGTTTTGCTCTCATCTGAAAATGTTACCAAGCTGCCACAGATGGCCAAAAGCTCTCGCGGTTCTGCAAATCTTGTGGATGGCTCGATATGCGTGGATCCTGGCTTTACAATAACAGCCTCGGCCAGTTCTTCAACAGTCATAGGACGAGCTGCGAATGCTAACCACATCAAAGTATTTCGGGCAAACTCAGAGTCTTCTTTCGGGATATTTACGAGTATTCGGTCGTATGTTTCATCAAGATTCACTGGTAGAGTGGATAGCGCTCGTCTGACGTCCCTCTCATTGCGACAGTTCTTGATGCTATCCAGCTGACACTGTGCCCAGCGAAACCTAGATATAACGATTTAGTACCCCCTTTTACTGCTTCAAGGATGAGGTGAACACACATTCCCTGAGATCCATCCCCTAACCTCCTCTCGATCATAGGTTTTACCTCCGGAATCCGTGACCATTTCTGAAACCTTTTGTCGTTCTCAAGGAGTTCTTTAATATAATAGCGAATGTCGGCATCTACAGCAGAATTTTGGATAGGAATTTGTTGTATTCGGAGTGAGTCAAGTGCTTCTTCAATTTTAGGCTCTCTTCGGCTAGTCATAAGGAGATTAATAGTTCGTGATTCGGATATCTTGCTGAGAATATCAGACAAGCCCCCTTTTTCAAAAATGTCAGGCTCGCATTCATCTAAGGCATCAAGAACAATATAAGTGAGCTCGAACGTTGTTGACAGGCTTTCGAGAACCGAGAAAAGTACATTCGCGGTTGGGTTTGGTTCTCTGGTTTTGTTTTCGAAAAGTAGCCGAACTTTGCTTGGTATCTCACTTTTCATATTGCATAGCTGAGATATCAAAGATCGTAGCATATTGCAAGCGCTCCGTTTCTGCTGGTCGCTGAAGGCAAAGAAGAAGTATGCCAGGCCATACGATGTATTATCGAAACAGTGCTGCTTCAATTCATTTATGATCGTTCCCCTAAAGTAGTCATGATAGAAATGGTGATTAGAGAGGGGAGAGGAGAGAGGAGGATGACAGCTTACGAAAGTATTGTTTTTCCGCAACCAGCTAGAACTCTAAGCGTCAGCATTGTATTCAATGGTTGAATAGTTAACAAGGAATACAAACGAATGCCGTGTAGCCAGAGGGGCGAATGGTCTCTATCCCTCCACGCTAAGAAATCAGGTCCTTTGGTGAACCATTCTCCAGTATTTGGTTGAAACCTGGCTCGGGCATCCTTAAAGTTGGACTCAACATCGATACTCATTGGCGACAGCCACTGAAGAATTTCCTCTCGTTCTCTTGCTGAATCCTATTATAAGTACTTTTCCGCAGCTAAGATTTTGGAATAGATGCATACCTTCCACGTCAGTTAAAATCTTTCCAACGTTTTTTTCTATTGTGGCTACCGCCTTTCTATAAAGTCTTAGCCATCCTAGAAACCATTGGACCTATATATGTAGTATACCTACTTTTGATCAATTTGTAATGCCATGGCTATCGTCTCCTTATGTCGATGAAGACCATATAAAAGTTCGGTAACCTCTTTGTGCGTGAGCGGCCACAGAAGTCTATTCTTAACTTTCTTCCAAGTCATCCAATTCTCAACCGGCTCTTTTAATTTTTTATCAAACCTTGCCAGAAGATCACTACATTCTTCTAGCACAGCTTTCATATCCTCGAAACCGCGTGGATGAGATCCCTCAGGTCTAGACTCGCCGTCCGAGTCCATGACATCCTTCAGACTATAGAGTACGTTATTGAGGTTGTATATCTCTATCCGAATTTTGTTGATAGCCTTCTGAGCATCCTTTACCTCTGAAAGATATGCGAACGCTGTCGTAAGGACTGCAGCACTTAACTGCAAAACAGAAACAACGCTTGCGCAACCGGACAGTGGGTCCCCCATGCTTTAGTATAGAATATATTATGTCGAATCAGTAAATCTGAATGAGCGGGTGGATGAATGAATTGGGCTGAGTGAATTGGGTTTATAGTGAAAGGTTTTGGGTTTTAAGCAGAAGTGTTTGGAGAATGGGAGCTATAAAAGAATACTAGAATATTTGTAGGGTAGAGGGGATGCATGAACACCGAACATAAGAACTTGCATGTGCGAGGAATAAGCAAATAACTTATACGCAAACAAGAATTGCGCACGCTCATGCCATAGGTCAATGGTGAGCACAGCCATGTCCTTTAACACCAATCCATAATTCTCTCAACACACCTGTCAAAAGCCAGCAGAAATGACACGAAGCCCATTCAAGAAAAGAAAACCCCGAGAAGGCGCCAGTATGGCAAGGCGAAGATAGCCATAAAAATTGCCCACCCCTGTAAACAGCGAGAACTTTCTAGAACGAAATCAAAAAGAGCAGACAAAAGCTAAAGAAGGTTATTTGAACATTTAAAAATTAATGCATATGATTCTCGTCAAAAAGTCGTTTTTCCAACTAGTATGTCTCAGTGATGGTGAAGCCATGCACGACGACGTTGAGTTAGGCCACCTACAGAAGCTTGCCTCACCTCAATGACCGTCCCAGCCAAATTAAGAATTAGACTTATAGCAGTTACGTGTTTGAATTTTCGATGATTTCTTCTCCTCACAATTGAATGGAATAACATATTACACTAGGATGGTCAGAGAGATCGTATAAAGTCCCAAACAAGCTATAAAGCTGTCTAAAAAATGATAGTCGTACACTAGCGTCCTATTGGCTCTTCCGCTCGATAGGATTTGCGTAACGCATGTTTCCGTCCTCCATGACGCCGATCCATATGGTGCCAGATCTGAATCCGGCCCTGACCAAGTCTGAGACCAACCTGTTGGCCTGCGGCTGAAATTCTCAGCACGTTAATTAGACACACTTGACGGTTACCTGCGGCTACGTCCCATACAACACATTCAAGAGAGCTGTGTGGATCCCGTCCGAACTATAGATGCCGAAACCAGGCATTTGAAAGAGAGATATACTGCAGAACTGTTCTTGTAGCTCGAGGTGGTGAAACAGACTTTGCCAGGAAGCATTGTGATTGAGTGGCGTCGCCCAATACAGGCTTCAAAATCGCTCGATCGCCATGCAGAGGTTTTTCCGCGGGAGTGGTGTCTCGATCTCGCAAGGTACGTGTATTATGGGTGATATAAGGTGTTTCGTAAAGTAACCCTCAGGGTGTCTCGAATGGATTATTAGTAATAATATCAAAGCCACATTTGAATACTCATCTTAATTCGCCGAAATTTCCCCCGAGGTGGCGAGGCAGAGATGGCAAGGCTCTGTGCCAAGCCAGTATGCTACTTAGCAAAATTTAGTAGAGCCTTGAATAGCAAATGCATCGCCGCCTCTATTGCTCGCACCACACGGTGGTCTCCGTGATTTTTTATCAAAAAGATATGGGTTTTATATGCTGGATTTGATGTCTGAGCATTAATTACCGTACAACTATGTACAGCTTTACAAGGCTCTCAAGGTAGGGACGTTTCATAAAATATCACTCGGCACTGCATGCAAGGTTACTACATTATAATATCACCTAGTTTAATAGATATTAGTTCATCTCACATATACTATAAAGCCACTAGGAGTACTTGGTAATAGGTTTTAGTCTCTAGTATTGACATAGTGTCATCTGGAAATCACTTATATAAACACTAAAGAAAACGTCCAATTTATATATATATCTTGATATCAAGAACAGACCAGAACCCTCGTTGATAATAAACGGTTTTATTGGCAAAGATAAGCTTCTAGGAACATGTAGTTTAATCAGCGTTAGAGTTTCTTTGTGCATATGCGCAGGAACTAGGAAGGAGCGATCCTTTATTTCTCCCGAACCCGCCACGACCGCATGTCTGAAACAGTAGCTATTACCGTATGTACTACAGGTGTCAGGATAAGTCTGTCACCGGGTGGCGGTGCGAGTAAGAGAAAACAGCCTTTCCTCTCAGTCCACAACTCTCAGCGAGCCCTGATAAGGCCTTCTAGTAAGTGAAGGATGCTATACACTAGGTATCAATCTACGTTAATTGGTAAAATCTGGAGATTCAGGCAAGCTTAGGTCCCTCAAGAGAAGGGTTGCACCGCCACTTGGTTACAGACTTATCCCGGCACCCGTAATACTAGAGAAATACGGCCTGAAAGTGCCCCGAGCTAGGCTTAATTTGGTATTGGATAATCCATTTAGAAGCTGGCTTTCCACGTGAGCCACATATGTTCTCACAAAAAATCAATAAGAAACCGCATTTCGTACCGTATAGGGCTTAGCTTGGGACACTTTCAAGTCGTATTTCCCTAGTGCATACGGTATATTCTCAATAATAAATGGGATATATCAGAAAGAGTGATAGCTTGATGTCAAGGAGAGGTAAGACAAGGGAAATGTATGCATGGTGGGTTCATGCACCGCCGCCAAAAGTTATTTTTCCAAGGACGTAAACCAAAGTAACTGCGTAGTGTTTCTTCATCGGCGACAATAGATACCAATCGTTCTATCATCGGTGACCACTAGGAGGTGGAGAACTGCAAGGCTGTGAACACCCCTAGAAAATCTATCTTTCAGGCTCATGACCAGATCTCCCGGAAGCTTATCCAGCACGCATTCCTCCATTCAATTGTATCATCTCCTAGAAGTGAGAATTACAGTGAAAAATTGAGTGCATTACTACACGTACGAACCATGATTAGGGAACGTACCCGGGATAGAACAACTCGATTTGGTGTAAGAGCGTACGCGTCCCACAAGAATGTAATCACTACGCAATTGCAGCGAATACTTAAAACGTAATAACAGTTATTTATCCTATAGAGCTAAATTATAGAATACCATAAGCGGAGAGCTAGAGAAATGTGTGGGGTTTGGGACCTAGATGGAGTGTTGAAAATTCCCTGACGAGAAACCAGCCTCTAAGAGGTGTGGGAACGCATCGGCTAATGCGTCGGCTAATACATCAATAACTGTGTGAGAAATTCGTCAGTAAATGGATCAGCTAATGAAACAATAAATGTCAAATTTTCGCTGGGGAAATGCATCGTGCAGCGCATCACTTAATGAATCAATTTCGTATGGGGGAAATGCATTTATTTTACGACTTGCCCAACTAAAAGTAGTTTTTACAAATAGATTTGCTTGGAGCAGGGATTGAACCTGTTTTATTCAGTTCCTATATCTCCTACCTTGCCTTCTTGGCTATCTGTTCAATATCAAAACCCCACTAATGCGTTATTTATATTGTAAAAGATATAAAATATGCATTTCCTGCTGACTTTCTCAACGACTCTCCCAAGTACACTTTCTCTAATACGTTTACCTACACCTTTGACTACACCTTTCCCAAATATACTTTTGTCTACACTTTACATTCACATTTTTTTACAGCTTTACTTTATACATATTCCTTGACACATTTCCTAACAACTTTCCCAATAAGTTTCCCTATAGGAAACATATCTATTACCCATTAGCAGAGCAAAATCTACCCGTTATGCATTAATAAATGCATCAGGTTTTGCGTTTACAAATAACGTTCCCTGTTAATGCCAGTGCATCTTCATGTGACGTTTCCCATATTATTTGTATGGGCAATGTGTAAATTGATGCATTCCAGCACCTTGTAGAGCAGTAGACCCTAGCGTGGATACCATATTATCTTGGTTGTAATGAACACGCTCGGACCGAACTAGACCAAAATACTTAAATAAAAATCTCCATATCTGGAGATTCGGTTGCTTATTAGTTACTTGTTCGGGAAATCATTTCTGATATTCTCAAGCAGCTTGTTGGGCTTTCTCTAACCGAACTTAGAGTATACTGTTGGCAATGCATGATGTTTCTAAAGCAGGAGGCTTCTCCTTCGTAGATGTGGAATTTCTGTTGGCTTCGATCGAAAGGTCCAAATCTAGCCATAGGCGTACAAGGATATGCTGATACGGAATCGCGCAGCTACGATTGGGGGAGCAATTCTTTTAAAATGTAACAGATAATATTTTTACCTCGACTGCTCGCCATCATATCACTGCTTATATCAATTGGGCAGAATCTTCTCCGCTGGGATGGTCAACCCCATGATCATGACCGGATATTCTCCCCAACTGTACGTGTGGCGTACGAATGATAACCTGTGACTTAAGTCGGATCTTCCGGCATAAAAATATTAAAATCGTAGCAACCAGATAATACAACTCTAAGTCTCGGTTAGCTCGGTTCCTACTATTATTTCGATCTTTGAAGCAAGCCCCCTTTAAACTCCCTGTCCAGCACACACATGTAATGTCAGAGCGAATAGCTACACGTAGGAGTGCACATCCGGAAAAGAACCGACTACTAATAAAATGCATGAGAGATACACCTACCTTAGCTACTTGTTACAATTGCTAGTTGTTAATTAAGTTATGTGCATCTGAGCTAAAGGGTTAGGGTTTATTCATCTCGTGTCCGGATAAACTCCAGCACCCACAATTAGGAACTATGATAGACAATAAAACCAAGGTTTCTAAAGTAAAGCAACCATCGCTTTCTGCATGCCAGCTATGGTGTGGAATTTCGTGGAGCCATATGACAATGCTCCTTAGGTTAAATGCAAATGCGCAACTTCGCGTTTCGGCCATGCCAACCATACAGATCCGCATACTTCCAACAAAGGAACATCTTCGGTGTGTCATGTAAACCGCATTGATCCTGAAAACAACACCTTAGGTATATTTTAATTTACTGCAAGGCTGTGGGTATATACTCGCAACAGGTATAAACAACCCGAAAATGATTTTTGCTGGCAATGATTTTTTGTTCACTCTAATCCAACACATACACGACTTTGTTGGTTGACTCCCATTTGCATTTTCGGGTTCTTTATGCCTGTTGCGGGTATGAAGTTGGTGGTTGGTGATGGCGTGCTATGGGTCTTGCTCAAAATTTCAGCCCAGGCAGCATGGGGTTTTATCGGGTAGGCTTTGCTCCGTAATCACGATGCATGCAATTGCACGTAGGGTAGGTAGCTGTTACGTTAGTACCCCCACGTCCACTTTCACGTCATGCACTTCTACCACACTAATCGACTAGCTATAATATCACTCATATGATCACGAAGGGTGTCCTCAGGAATATATGGCTAGTTTTTCACAAGGCGATCATATTGTCTGAAGGTATTTTAAATTTTTCCACCCAAGTAGTCTTATGGACGTAAACGACTAAAAAATGCAGGGCCTACTATATTTCAGAGGTTTGACGTCATCTCGCTGACTTAAGGCCGACGCCTCTTCATCCCCTGGGAAAAAGAAAGTCACTTCTTTAGCTACAAGCCAGCCTAGTGGATGAAATACACTATATAAACCTTTGACGTTAAACAATTTAGAGCCTACAAAGTAAGCAAGGCAAGAAAGAGAGAATACTCTAATGACACTGGGCACCTTAATATCTCGAGTATTAGGGAGTTAACCTGAGGCATGGTAATATATTTGTTGTAAGGCGAGTCTTGATGCATTAAGATAGGAAGACCATATGCTCATAAAAATAATTACCCAAAGCTCACCCATGTGGGAGCAGCATAAATTACAACTCCTTGTGCATACATATACGCATAGATAAGATGCATCCGGATACATCATGAAGAACCTGGAAACAAGGATATTAGGTTGACTAATCAGTAAGTTGATATTGCTAGATCCAGTCAACCAGAAACCCCGACCGAGAACATGCATTTTCAGGTTCTTCATGTGGTGTCTAGGTACTCATAATTGAATTTGAAATCTAGCCAACAAAGTAGCTATGAACACTATGGTCGCTTAGGTTAGGAGTTTTGGTCCTCATTTGAGCCTCAGAACCAGATACGCAAGTCATACACCCTCATTTCAACTAAGACTCACTACTCTATTAGCTAGAATCTGCTTCTCATTACTTCTCTACTGGTCTGCACCTATATGCGGACTCAGGCCGGTTCGGAAACGTCATCCAATTATGAGCAATAAAGTTGTAACAGGCACGAGTAGCCAAATACCGGTAAAACCCCAAACTCAGGGATAAGGACCCAGTATATTTTCACCGAGAACGAGGCATATGACCACCCTAACATCCACATCCGAATTATAAGTTGACCTCTAGGGTATCGTAACTTATGAGTTATTGACCCTTGGAAGGTGGCGGTTTTACGGGGCCCGAGAGCTCAAGCATATGAAACAGAAAAAGAAAAGAGGGAAAAAGAGAGCTTCTTCAGCCAGTTCCCATAGCAATGTGACATGTTGAAAATCGACCATCTAAGAATTTTTTCCCTCGATCGATTCTTTATTCGCTCTTCCCCTCTATAGTTAACGTGCGCATGCACATACATGCACGTAATCAATCAGCCCACACATATATGTATTGGAATGCGCAGCACTTGATAACCCCACCTGTAGTTTCTTTGGTGGATTGATTGAAAGGCTCTGTACTACAGGTGTGGGGGTAAGCTTGATAACAGGTGGCGGGGCAGGTAAGAGCTGTTGGTCTTTCTTCCCACTCCACAACTCTTCAAGAGACCTAATAAAAATGGTAAGAGGTGATGGATGCTACCGTAGAACTTGTATAAATACAGACCGTTGCCAAGAGAGAAGCTTGGAGTGCCAACTTCTCTAGGGCAACTTAAAACACATCGGGAGGGAGGGAGGGAGACGGCTCAGCTGAGGTTGTTGGAGTCTGTTTGCAGCGTATTCGAAAAGACCCCCGAATCCGCGAATCTCTCCCTCTAATTGGAATCGTATCCTAAAAGCCACCCTCTTGGCAACGGTCTGTATTTATACGAGTTCTACGGTATGTTTTAAAAATTAGATAAAATTAATTAGTAATTTAAATGAGTTGGAGTCCCACAAGAAAAGAGCTGCATCGCCACCTGTCATTAGACTTTCCCTGACCCCCGTGGTACATAGAGAGAGCTTCTGTGTATTTAATAGGATACCGATCTGCTGTGAGATTCCTAAGCGCGTTGACCCCAATGAAATAATGAATAAACTTCGCCAATAGGTGTACAAAACGTGTCGAGTGATATAATATGATTTATCTAGTTTGGTCTAACCAATCAACACCTCTCTGATCCCTAAAACCCTAATATGTTGTTCTTTAAATGTGATTTCATTCCCCATTCGCTACTTTCTACACCGAAGAATTTCTTTTTTTCGAGCAGCATACACGCGCTAACCACACTGAATGGGTGTTCCAATGCCAGTGACGGCTTGATAAGAACATCCTCAGTGGTACACCAAGATGCCGTATTTTCTCGGCCATAGGTGATGAGATTGGTTGAGGTGGCATGATTCATACTGTTTAAGCCATCAGTTCGAATTCGATCTTGGGTGCTTGCTGGCTGTAATTGAGCTTCAATGATACTTCGACCAGCCAGAATATAATTCACATCCTGCTGTCCCAGCCTGACCCCGTTCCTTATAGCTAAGCTACTACGATGGGCGAAAAGTAAATGTTTGATTATACATGTATGTAGGCATTTTGTATTCTATTTACGAGAAATGGAAGTCACCGAATGGAAGGATAGCGAGATCTCAGGCGTTCTGTACGCTTTCCCCTCTAGAATCTAACAATACTCAAACTCCCATAATCCAACTATTCACCAACATCAGTTTATCCCTCCCCTTGATGATTTTACTCAAACAAACCCAAACGCCCAACTTAGTATGCATTTCCTGGTGGTAGCTGGGAGTAAAGACAACCAAAGTGGCAATCATAGGCATGGGTTGTAAAGTAGAGCAAAAAAACCAAATAACAGCAATGGCAGACCACGAGACGGTTAAAACCATAACTTCATGCCGGTGGCCGATCACTGTTCTGAGACAACCATTCCTGAAATACACGTTCCATTACTCCTAACCTTACTTAATCTAAAGGGGCAAACACCTCAGTAAAATCATGATCTTCAATTCAGTGTCTCTGTTGAGTAACGAATTCTCATGCTCGATCATGCAAAGCAAAAATGTGCCCGTGACTATCTATTATAAATTCAAATTGTACGAGATTTGTACATTCAACGTTGGTGAGTATGCCGTTTATCGCACCCTTCTTTATACATACGGGTGAAAGGTGCTGCATCAGCCTTCCACTGCATGTTTCTTCGGGCACCCCCACTTTGCGAACCGTGTTGTAGAGGTGTTACGTAAAGTAGCGCTTGTCTTCCCTGTGTAGAATCTAAAGTTATATTTCAGTAAACAATAGGGTCATTCAATACACATACGTGGTTCTAAGTATAAAGGCTAAAGCGTCATATTAGTTACCCATGGATCTACAGGACTATTCCTTAGACCGTAACCCGGTTTCGGTCCCGCTTGGGACCGGTAATTTTGACCATATACAAGAGTATTTTCTTAGCAGCTATCACTCTAAAAAAATTTATAGTTTTTAAGAAGATATACCACCTATATAATAGCTATTTTGCATCTCCCCTTTAAAGAAGCACATTTCAGGCCTTTGATGTTTGGCATTTGTAGAGGTTTGGCATTATTTTTCTAAAACTGCGAAAATATAGAAAGCTTTGAGTCTTCTTGTACTATATAATAAGCCCTCAAGAAGTTCAAGCTTGCAAATTAGTATAGGAGCAACAAATTTAGCTAGTATGCAGACATTTTACTGTATTTGTAGATTTGTAGGTTATAGAAAATTGAGATTACAGTGGGGTCTCGATTGTAGCATACCCGATAGCAGCATATTCTCGATAGTGACATATTGTTCAATATTCCCAATGATAAATGTATGGCAAATTGGCGCCAAGATTCCACTCTCTAGAAGCATATATATTTCGCCACCAGCATACCATTTCTCATTCCTAGCCGTATGCCACTATCGAGACTCCACTGTATACCCAGGAAAAAAAACCTTCCTAATATTACACTACCATCGGTACTTTTCGTCATGATACCAAAAAACCGCTACAGTACAATCGCCCTATACGAATACGGTTGGTTCCGAAAATCATATTCTTACAAAAGAGTCATTCTTATATGAAAAGCAGGTCACACTCAAATTTACCCCTGTCAGGACTGGATTCAGCATTCTTGTAAGGCGAGCATTCTTATAGTTAGTATTAATATTCTTATAGGGCGATTGTACTGTACCTTTCTCCCATGCCACCCTACACATATAAAAAGAATAAATAGCCTCTGCCATAGAAAAATTGCGAAGCTAACCTACCCAAGTATCCTATAGCTAAGAATGGGAAAAAAACTCTCTTCTTGTGGGGTTAGAATTGCTCTAGGTACTGTTGACATAGGCTTAATTTACACCAAAAGTGCCCTACTTTCAAAATTCTCTCTGCTCATGTTGCTAGATTTAAATTGCGTCATGTGACCGGATTCTGGACCGATTCTCTATGAGAATCCAGTCACGTGACGCATTATAAATCTGGCGACACGAGTAGAGCTCTACAAATTTACTAAAAATATGGGAATTTCATTGAAGGCTAATTGTCTTCTTTTGAATCTTTCAGTTATAACATCAATGGGTATCTAGAGGGTAGTTGCTGCACAGTTGATGAAAGTCTGGAAAATAGGTAGAAATCGGTCCCAAAAGGGACCGGTTACGGTTCAAAGGATAAGAGAGGCAGTCCTTGCCAAGCCTTGACCCCTGTTCGTCATTAGACCGCCCGTGTCAGGCAATACGCAGAAACTCGAAAAATTCAGTATCTGTTTTAAGCTCGTCGCTAACTTGTAAAGGAAATTCCTAAGGCTTAAGCAAGATCTTGAGGCGTTAGCGAGAGCTGTCTAAGCTTATTCTAGGAAGTATTTAAGCCAATCTAAGCTAGACCAAGGTGGCACTGGGCAACGGAGATACCGAGTTTTTCGAGTATCCACGGTATACTCGGGTATGAGTGTAAAAACCGGAAAACTTCAATCCCTGCTCTCATTGAAATTTATATGAGAAAAGGGATTAAAGTTTTCCGATTCTTATGACCATGTCCGTGTAGACCCAGTACCTGTCTTTATTAACTAAAAAAATTCCAGGGCAAAAATATGAAAAAAAAACGCTTAAGTTAGGCGTGGCTTGGCATCACTCAAAATACCAAGCCTTGGTTGCTGGATTCTGACGTTTTTCCCAACTTCTCCACGAGTTTCAAAGCAATTATGGTCCGAATCCTATATACTAGCTCCAAAAGGCTACACTTTCTATTGGGAAGTTTTGGCGAAGTTTCCATTTTCAAAAAAAAAAACACCCTGGTCGCTGTGGTTGCCGCGCTAGGCAGTACGTAGACTTATGAGCGACAGTTTATTCTTAACCCAAGTATATCATGAAATAGTTACTATTCATTCCATGCTCAGAGTGTAGGTGTAAGTGTACTGGAAAGTATACATGACATTCTATAAGGTACATACACAAGCAATGGGGATCTACTAGCCACTACATACATATGTACTTGTAGTCACTTTCAACATTTACTTAGGAAGCCAATAAATGCTATGCATAACAAATATAGGTACGTTCCAAAAAGGAAAGAAACCAGTCGCTTAACAAGCCATTTGCAATCCGTCAAAGAACCAAAAATGGCTTATAGTTAGGTGAGATACTAGAACTTTTAAAATACAGTCGCAACTCAATATGTTGGAACCCACCGCCTCGGATCCCTTACTGTCACGTACAAATTTTACCGCTATGGGTTTCCACCATCAGAATGAATTTGCTGCCCCGGATTTTTTGTTATCTCGTGCCGTATAGGGGGTGGGATGTGTTCTAGGCCCCTACCACTATATAAATAATATTTGCTGTCACGGGTTTTCTTAGTTCGGCAGCCGGTATTTATATTTGTTGGGGGAGCACTAGTGCCTTCCATAGACTCAAATACCCTAACCCTAAAATTTATGATGCCCAGGTCTAGGAATAGTTTGCTGTCACGTACGGAATCCACCCGATACTTGGCATCCGGCATATCGAGTTGCGACTGTACAGCTTGTATTAGCACTGCTATTTCCTAGATACACCGCAACACAAGTGGAAGTTTCACCAGCAAGACTTAGCAAAGCTGAGACATTAACATCACTAAGTTCATGCCCGGCTAATTGATGCAAAACTAATAATGAATAGGGATGCTCTAATCCAATAGTATCCTGTCAGCTCTGAAAAACGCTCGTAGAAGTTTCGCTCGGGATATGAATTCGCTTGCATACTCAATGACATCCCATTTAGTTTCACAGCGCTAAATCAGTAGACTGCTGTTCGTAGACAAGGTTGTTATTCGCTCATCTCTTGGCCTTTGCTACCTGGCTCCCTAGCCGCCGTACAGGAAAGAGGAAGGGTTTTCCCGGATGCCAAGAGGTGGAAAAGACACAATCGGATCACTTCCGAGGCCGCGGAGAGGTCGCTGTCAAGAAGGTTTTGCAAAAATTAGTACTCAAAGGTAAACGCTTTTTATTTCAGCCTGTCCTCATTCCTTTAGGAATACACTATTTTTAAACTACAGCCCCCGCTAAAGAAATTCCTCGTTCAAGTTTCTGTACTCATAATATAAATTCATAACGATTCGAAGGGAAAGCAAAAATAATAATAGGAAAGGTGGCTCTGATTCGTAGTTTTTTGTTTAGGCAAGATATGTGGAAGCGCTAACGTTTCCTCCTCTGCCGGTCCAGTTGATATGGATATCCTTCCCTTCTACCAAACTCTCGCTGGCATACTCAGACTTCACGCGGAAAGTGTGAGCACCTATCGAATAGAGTTAATTAGTATTATGTATACTTCTAGCTGAAACCCAATTGCTGTAAAACTGATACTACATACCGAAGTAATCTCTCTGAGCCTGCAGAAGGTTGGCAGGCAAGTTCTTGGTTCTATAACCATCGTAAAAGCTGAGAGCAGTTGAGAAGCATGGAGTCGGGATACCAAACTCGATACCCTTGGCAACAGCTCTTCTCCAGCCGGGCTGGGCTTTGTGAATGGCAGTCTTGAAGAAGTCATCGAATAGCAAGTTCTCAAGATCGGGGTTGGCCCGGTAGGCTTTAGTGATGTCTGCAAGGAAAACAGAGCGGATGATGCACCCACCACGCCACATGAGGGCAATGGCAGGGTTGTTCAGTTTCCATTTGTATTCTTTAGCAGCCTACGAATAAAGCGTTAACTTCGTCGGGTGGGGAGATATATGATTCCCAATAACTTACCTCGCGGATAAGCATGAATCCCTGAGCATAAGAGATGATCTTGCTAGCATAAAGCGCCTAGAAACATCAAATTAGCCTAAATATGTTCTGCTAGCGGTCCGTTATATCTCCTAGAGCTAGTACTAACCTGTTCAAGGTCTGCAATGGCAGCTTCCTTGTCACCAACAAACGGCGGGATCTCAGGACCCTCCAGGAGATCCGAAGCCCTGACTCTCTCTTCCTTAATGGACGACAGACACCTAGCGAAGACAGACTCCCCGATTAATGTAACGGGCATTCCAAGGTCCAGAGCGTTAATAGCAGTCCATTTACCGGTACCCTTTTGGCCAGCGCTATCGAGGATCTTCTCGACAAGTGGGGTGCCGTCCTCAGGGTCATTGAACTTCATAATGTCACGGGTGATCTCGATGAGGAAAGAATCTAAGACACCGGTGTTCCACTTGGTGAAAACATCACCAATCTCAGAGTGGCTCAAGCCAAGCCCGCGCTTCATGATATCATAGGCCTGTTGGAAGAGTTAATATTTGTACTTCATGATCCTAATTTCGTAGAGATTTGGCATACCTCGCAGATCAACTGCATGTCACCATACTCAATACCGTTGTGGACCATCTTGACGAAATGGCCAGCACCTTCATCACCAACCCAGTCACAGCAGGGCTCACCGTCGGACTTAGCGGCAATGCTCTGGAAGATATCCTTGATGTGTGGCCACGCCTCCTCGTCACCACCGGGCATGAGAGAAGGACCATATCTGGCACCCTCCTCACCACCGGAAACACCAGCACCAACGAAACGGATCTTCTTTTCGGCAAGATATCTTGTGCGGCGGTTGGTGTCGGGGAAATGAGAATTACCGCCATCAATGATGATATCGCCAGGAGCAAGGAAAGGAAGGAGAGAGGCAATGAAGTCATCAACAGCGGGGCCAGCCTTGACAAGCAACATAATCCTGCGAGGGGACTTCAATTTTTCACAGAGGTCCTGAATCGAATGAGCTCCAACAACCGATTTACCTGCACGGAAGCTTAGAAACCGAAACCGAAACGCCTATCGAGATTTTAGGAACATACCCTTAGCTTCATTTTCAATAAAGAGGTCGACTTTAGAAACAGTCCTGTTGAAAGCAATGACAGTGAAACCTTAAATTCACAATTAGCCAAATCACTCCAACGCTAGTTGGATTTAAAGACATACCATGGTCGGCAGCGTTCAGGATCAAGTTCTAAAAAGGGATGCTTGTCAGCCAAAAAAAAAAAAAAAAGCGAAGAAAAGGAAAGCCCCTCAAGTGAGCAACAGAAGCAAACACACCTGACCCATGACAGCCAGACCAATAAGTCCGAAATCTGTTCAATCTCAGCAACCGTGGTCAGCATACCGATCTCCATGTTCCCCTCAAACATTCGTCCTCCGTGTTCCTCGGAGGTCTTTTCCGCCTAATCCTGGAAAGATAGACCTCTGGGAAAAGTGGAAAGGGACAATGCTACTAACCACCACTAGGTGCAGAATGCGCAAGGCCACCAGCGATAGCAGCCAGTCGCGCTCTAAAGTCAGCAAAATGTTCAGATCAACGTTGAGGATTCAAATTGAGTTTAAATTTTGCACATGGTCTCAGAAATATTATAGAAACCAAGCGCTGAAGCTTGAGTTCTATTGTTCTGGATATTGATAATACAAGATGTTGTGAGAAATGAGGGGTGATAGAAGTGGAAGCGGGGCTATGACGAAATTCATCGACATTGGGAATGACGCAGTTGCTTCAAGTAAACTTACACTGCTTTAGATTCAGTCATTGTTGAAAATTTGAAGTAGTTAAGTCGAAGAGGTTTCTTGAGGCGATGTCTGAAGACGCGGGAGAGTGATAAGAGAATATTGAGATGAGGGGGAAGATGGAGGAGGGAAATGAGGAGGAGGGGTTGCTTATGGAGGGGCAGACACGAGATGGCTTTATGGCACTAGTTATTGGGGATGCCGGAACGGCGCGGATAAAATAGAACTTGGGCGTCATGTTTTTAATTCGTTTTGCTTTCGTCTCGTCTAGGTACATACATGTATGTAATGGAGTGTACTCTTTTCCTCTCCCTTGCTCGCACGGTTTAGAGAATGTAATCAGTCAACTATCATGCATGGAATGTCTGGACTTCTTCTTCTCTCCCGAGGAATCCCGTTTGTGCGTGAGCGGCTCAGTCTGGCACTTGCGGTATTATATACAGCATTTGTAAACGGATCTTGCATTTGTTTGCCAGTTGTGATTCGGGCCGTTGGAAACCTGGGCGGGCAGACGACGTTGCTGCCAAGCCAAAAGCCGAGGCGCATCTCGTTTTCCCCACTCTTTTCCAGACAGACTGAAACAGGCCTCCGAGGGCTTGAGCAGGAAATACAGAAAAGAGGAGCGTGGTGCTTGCCAGCCAGTTGATTACATATGCAGACGTAGTTATTCTCACTGGGACGGTTTTTCTGGTCCTGGCCTTGCTTTTGTGTAAGGGCCATACTGCCGTTTTTTGTACCTGGGTCCCTACAGGCGGACCCACAGCTTACGGCAACTTCAAAAGATTTGCTGGCCCAAGTCCTCACAGAGCACTTTTGAACGTCCTGCATTTCATTCCCACCAGCGAAACCTCCTTCCTTCGACATCATCCCATCCTCCACTGTAGCCGCCCTTTGAGCCTTGATACCTGCTTCCTCCTCCGTCTCCTTCTTCACACAGACCCCCAGTTTCCATTCCTGAGGCTTGAACCTAGTAACACACAGCGGTACGAGCACCCACCACCACCACCTCAACCAGCATCCATGGCATCAGCAATCGCAGCCCTCAACGCCAAAATCCGGAGCAATCCGGTGTTGAGCTACGTCTGCTCCACCCGTAGGTTTTTGCATCCTCCCCAATGTTGGATAATTGCTCATGTGCTGTGTTTTGGGGGCGTTGCAGATTTCTGGGGCCCAGTGTCCAACTTTGGAATTCCGATTGCGGCCGTGATGGACATCACCAACAAAGACCCCGAGATGTAATTCTGTCCCCTCTCTCTCGGATGCTTTTCCGTGGAAAAAGAACCCACACCTGACAATGTGCTAGTATCTCCGGGAAGATGACAACTGCGTTGGTTGTTTACTCGGCGGTGTTTATGAGATACTCGTAAGATCCAGGCTATCCTTCCAACCCGCTCTGCTTCAGTCCTGATGGAGTATATTATAGAATGGCTGTCACACCTAAGAACTACCTTCTCTTCGGTATGCTATAGCTTTGCTTCGTCCCTCCTGTAGACGTGGGGGCACCTCGTGACCATCACTACGCCCCCATCTCCATTAAGCTGATCATCACTAACTCCGAAAAACATAGGCTGCCATTTCGTAAATGAATTAGCGCAAATTGCCCAAGGCTACCGTTACATCACTTACTGGAAGTACGTCTAGCTTGCCCTACCTCTGCCTCATCTATCCCCACTGACATGGAGCTCTCCCCACAGCTATGGCGGCCGTGAAATATCTCTTGCCCAGAAAGTCAAAGAGGCCGAAAAGTCCATCGTCCAACAGGCCAAAGAAGCCCTCCCAGAAGCAGTCAAAGGCGCCTCCAAATAATAGAGAAAAAAAAGAATACTTTTCACACCCATATACAACTGATATACCCTGTACATATACATAGGGTTCTTGACCAAAAGGGCGTGTTATTATTTCTATTTAGGATTCTTGTGTTTTAGATATCATTACATGTTCGGAGTGCTCTTTATTTTTGCCATTGGAATGTGGGGTTTGCGAGTGAGGTTGTATGAGTCATCACCTAGTTTGAGGTTAACATTGGATGGTTCAATTGCTGGTTGAGTTTGGCCGTAGACTTCTGTGTCAAGATTAGATTGTGAATTGATGTCCCGGGTCTCAAGAAATATAGAGCATGAGATGATGCTCCATTGCCAGTGCTGTTCCAAGCACAGAGTAATATAAGCTCGAGAAGAAAAGACTCGACTCACCAGGCGAGCAAAAAACGACCAAATGACGAATCTTCATCCCACTAAGTACCTTTCTAATTTAGTAAGGAAAGTAAACAAAATGCCTAGACTACTCTACTCAAGCCAAGTAATTGCCTTCCTGCTATAAACCAAGAACTCGTAAAACCAGTCATCACAGCAAGTTACCAACTCGGACATGAGCGATATCTCGACTCCTCCCCCCCCCATCCATGACACAGTCACTTCCTGTTCATTCAATAACATACACATACACATGCAAATACATAAAAGTAAAGAGTAAAAATACTAAAAACCGAAGAAAAAAAGATGGGGGGGAAAAAAATAAAAAGTTCCCAAATGAAACTAGAAACACATGGTAGAAATAATAAGATGTGATAAAAAAAATTAGGTGGGAAGTAGGGGAAGCAAGAAAAAAAAAAAAAACAGATGAAATCATTCAATCCCAAATAGACAAAAATTACCTCCCCCCCCCAAAATTCACCTTCCTCCACCTCCCCTCCCGACCCCCTAACACCTCTAACACCTCCAACACCCAACACCCAACACTCCACCCCTTCGTGCCTTTTCCCCTCAAAAAATCAAAAACCACCTACTCCCTCTTCTCCAGCCACGCCAGCCTCCTACCAACATTCCCAAAACAAACACAGCTACAAAACAGCACGCTCGAAACCCACGTCGCAACACCCACGCTCTCTACGCTGACCAGTCCAGCAACCAAACTGCCACCGTCTGCGCGCGGAAACACAGTTTCCGGTGTCTGGATCATTTCCGGATTGGTTTGCAGGAGAACGGCGGTGCCGGCGATGCCGACCGCGGCAGAGAACCAGAAGCCGGCGCGGGTGCGGTCAATCAGGTACCATAAGAACGGGTTGATGAGGGCGAGTGTGAACGAGACTTGGAGGGTTGATTGCCAGGGTAGTTTACGCTGGTATTTATTAGCACTCGGAGTGGAATTGGGGGAGGTTCGGGGTTTACAATAGCGTATGCGATTCCGACGAATGCGCCAATGCTGCGGACTGCCGGGTCCCAATCGATTTTCCCATTTCTTTTTTCCTTCTCTTCGCCGTCGCCGTCGCCGTCGAGCCATGGTAGTAAGCTGCCGAGTGCAACCCCGGCGAGACCCCATTGTATGTAGTACCGTAGACTGCTACGGTCTATCTCGATCATTACTGGAGATACCGTGAAGCTCTTGCTGTTGTGAAGATGGGTTACGATGACGCCGTATGCCACACCGAATATGAAGAGGGAGATGATCCGTAGTGCGCCTAACAGAAATGCGGTGCGTGGGTCTGTACGTTGTTTGTTCATCGGTGCAGCACCACTGGGCATGGTGGCACGCCGTGGCCGCAGAGGGGCGTTGGTGGGGGAGAGGTGGTTTGGGGAGCGCGCGGGCGTGGAGGATTTGAAGTCGAAGTCAGAGATGCTGAGGACGGATGGGTCCCGTGAAATTGTGGGGGTTTGCGCATCATTGTCGGTGTAGGAGTAGATTCCGAAGAGGGTGGAGGCGGTCAGGGCGATTGCAGACCTTGTGCGTTTGATGGGGTCGTCGGTTTGCTGGGAGGACTCGGGGGTGGTGGTGGGTGGTGGTGAGGGAGTGTCTAGATCGAAGGGACGACGGGGGATTGGACGGAGGAGTGGCAGGTCTGTGGTTGAGGACATTGTGTAGGTGGGAGAGGAGAGGGTAGGATCAATGATTCTGAGGAGACGGGGGAGGTTCAGAAGGATTGAGTCGTGGGTAGAAGGTGTGGATGTAGATATGGAGGTTGAGGCTGAGGCTGAGGCTGCAGCAGAGGCAGAGGAGGTGAAGATGGACACTGTGGTGGACGAGTGAGGCGTTAGCAGGTGATGTAGCGTGACTTCAGCCGTAAGAAGCGTGATGTCTGCCGAGGAGCAGCCGTGAGAGAATAGAGAATACAGAATAGAGAATAGAACACGGATAGAACAGAGATGCGGAGGGAAGGGGAGACGAGACAGGAAAGGTGTCAGACCAGCCAACAGACCAGACACAGAATCAACATACTTGCAACTCTCAACAACTATTTCTCCAATCCCCAGTTCACGGCTCTGGCAGTAATACGCAGCAACAGACCGTCCACATCTCCATCTACCTACCTATTCTATATACACAGCTACAGGCAGACAGACTCCCACTCCCAACAGAAACAACCTCCTCGGACCATTCCCCACCTGAAACGAGCCTTACTCGACTCCCCGCGCCAACTCACAGCTCTCAATCACCTCAATCACGCCTACAAGTACATCCAATATACAGTACAATCAATCCCCAGTACCCAATCTCACTCTGCTCCTTCACTCGGTCCAATCCCTAAAACCCAAACTCCGAAAAGTCATACCAGGGCCCTGACAACCAGACCCTGCCTCAACATTAATAGCGCCATCAAACAGGACCCTTGCATAACACGCAAAGTACGTAGGTACATGTAGTACCTTCTCCACAAATCTCTAGGCCCATCTACATAATGCCTGTCGGTAAGAAAGACCCCAAGCAAGCCGTTGCCGTTTCCGGCCCCGGCATGTCCCGCGATGTGATGTGGTGTGGGCTGCAACCCGTTCGATTGTAAAGCCAATTGAAGACTGCATGAGTTTGACACCCCGCTTAGTACGCGAGGGAAACACGTAGTCTCGTGGGGTTTGTTCGCTAGGTACTTATCGAGGGAGGGCTTGGACCTGGTGTGATGTTTTTTGTTTAGACGGTTTGCTCTGCGACGATTGAAGGTTCGCCGGCTGTGACTGTGATCTCTGCGAATCAAGGGCTTTGAATAAAACACAGTTTGATCTCTGTGTCCCCTCACACCACAACCCTGGCTCAATCCCGAGCTTTGCTGGTAAATAATGTTCCGTCCAAAACTCGCTTGATCCAAGCTCGGAATAAACAAACACCCCTCTATCCCACTCTTAATAGAACCCATTCGTGAACTTCCTCCAGCCCTTCCCTCCAACTTCATACACTGAAACTGATGCTCTGGCCCTCGGAAATCACCTACACACAAAGTCTTGTCATGCCCGCATACCCTCTCCATCTTATATAATTCACTTTGCCAATAGTTGAGCCTTAATTGCTATTGAAAAGTAATATCCTTAATAAAACGAGTAAGATACTGCATGTTATATAGCTCATAGCTTCAATTTTTTATGGAGCCTTATTGGACGCTGCTATATTAACCATGCTGGGTTACTGAGAATAGGTAGAAACTCATGAAACAGAGACAACCTAACCCGATAAAACATCCGACCTCGACGAATAAAACCAAACTATTTTGGTGGTTAGTAAATGTTGTCCAAAAGATGGCATGCTGAATGAAATATCTTGGTAGAGCAGAAGCAGTGATGAACTTGAATCATATCCCCCTGATGCGTTCATAAACCGGCGTTTTTTCAATAAGCTGGTGTGGAGAATGACACTTCGAACACCCATAGTCAGGCCGTGTATTTCGGGTTTTAAATAATTCGTTTCCACTCGTGTTGTTTTAGCTTCAATGTGCGCCCAACAGTCGGCTGTTACATGTTTTTGGTTGTGCTATGTAGCAAATACTCTGCGTTCCTATGCGGAGTCTATGGGTGGGTAGGATTCGTCTAATCGTTTCCAGCTACAGTATCAATGCCAGCAGTTGGAGTCCTATGCTGTTAGATATGTCATACTAAACCCTTTGCCCTATCTGGAGGATGGCTAAACCCAAAGATCGTTCCTGATCGTTATCTGAATGAAAGGGGCCAACAGGTTCGGATGGAGGATCAGATCTATGCAGAACGATATGGCTACTAATTCCATTGAAGTATAACGGGGGAATACCATCTGGTAATGATTTAGCCTTGCTAAATACTTTTAAGTTAGCACGGGTGTTTAGTTTCCTCCTTAATATATTGCACGACTCCTTCCTTGTTACCAGTGTGGTGCTGTAGCATCTTTCGGCCACTACACTCTCTCACGAATGGAAAAGAATATCGAATTACATGTGGAGAATGTAATTCGAGAAATTGCTGGTTTTGATAAATGCCTAGATTGATTGACAGCTCATGTTGTCTGCGAGTAGCTTCGTCATTAATTCATGTACCCTTGAGTTATAACTCTCGAGCTTTAAGTCTTAGCGGTCAACTTAGCGGTCAACTTATTCACAGCCTGCTAGTGAATGACAAATAGATGCATAATGGTTGTGAAGAGATATTTGTTACGAAGAATGGTTGGTGGTTGAGAAAAAAGTGTGGTTGGAGAGCTTTAACGTAACAGCGTTGTCTAAGATAAGAGGTTAGCAGTGTAGAGGATGGAGATAGAAGTCGCCGCGAAGGGATATTTGGAGCGAATGGAGCGGAGAAGAATGTAGCGAGATAACTGTAATACAGCAGTTTGGACTATGGTGAAAGGTTAGCGCGAGTGATGATGGTGATGGAAGTCAGAGGATAACACGATGAGTGATGTTTCATGAAGCTCTAGGTTTGTGACAGATGTTACAACCAGTTGATAGCAAATGTTTCACGAGGATCACATCAATTGTCGAACACGGACTTTTAATGCAAGAATCAATAAGCCTTTAAAGAATATCCGCGACGAATTGATATCGGTGAAGTGGTGTTGATGAAATGTTGATGGCGGAGTCAACAAGAGAGACAGACAGACAGACAGACGTCGTTAAAAGCAGAGCGACAGAGTCCCAAAAGCCGATCCCCACACACGATATCATACGATATCACTCGCCCAGCCATCTCATTCCGGTGCCTGCTCCGGCACGTGAACCCAAACCTGCACCTGCCCGCTGCAGATCCGCATGTCAGACGTTTCAGATCCTGATTCAGACACAGCCTCCTCTCACGTATCCTCCTAACCTCTCTCCTTCTCTCTTCATCTTGAGTAAACTCTCAAAATACTTCTTCACAATCTCCTTTTCACAAAATGGCATCACCTACGTCACCACCAGCAACAGAGCTGCTCCCGTCAGAGAAGGAACTAAGCGAAGCCGCCGCTATCCCAGTGTTTGGACAGGACGGCAAGTCCCGTCCGTTTTCAAGCCTCTATGACGACACCGAGAAGAGCACTATGATTATTTTCATCCGACATTTCTATTGTGGCGATTGTCGAGAGTAATAAGCTACCTACTACAGCATCTCAAATTATTATCCCCGGAAACTGACGCCAAACAGTTACATCCACGCACTCGCCGCATCGATAACGCCGCAAGAGGTCGAAAGCGCTGGAAAACGTCTTCTCATTGTTGGATGTGGAGATCACTCCGTTATCGCCAACTATGTCACTGTGACTGGATGTCCGTTCGAAATCTATAGCGATAGTACCGGGAAGCTATACGATGTGCTAGGGATGGGTAGGAGCCTTGCGCGGGGTGACAAACCGGCGTATGTCAAGACGGGTCTTGCGACTAGTGTCTTTACGGCCATCAGCCAAGGGCTGAAATGGGGGACTCCGCTTAAAGGCGGTGATATCCAGCGAGTGAGGTTCTCAATCTTTGTGAGAATGTTGGATGGTGATGCTAATCTTGGTGAATGTATAGATTGGTGGGGAGTGGTTGTGGGTGAAAGGGGAGCCGGTTTGGTGCCATCGTATGAAGAATACTAGAGATCATTTGGAGATCCCAGAGATTAGAGCGATCCTGGAACTTGGTCAAAGTTCTTGAATGATTAGGTGGAATTGGTGTGGTTAAGACCTTTCATATTGAGTTTAGGACGCTTAGTGCATAGTACAGTCAAGTCTATGACAATTCAATCTCTTTATATCTTTGCCTAAAGTTTAATAAATTTTGGCAGTTGAATCATTCGTAATAAATAAATCCTTAGAGCTCATCCATCAACACCTACGCTGCAAAACCCTTGTGAAGCTGTTATTGCTAATGATAGCAGAGAGAATGACGGAGCGTAAAGTACGTAGCGAGCCAAGGAATATCTTATGTCCAATCTCTCTTCGTGGCAAGATCCTAGTCCTATATATCGTCCCTTTCAATAGCGCAGTTTCCTTACCACCAAGCAGTATGCGATCATAATATAATTGACCATTGGTCCAAGTTTTGCCGTGGCTGGAGACAAAGGTGGTAAAGAAAGAAAGAAAGAAAGCCCCTATCCGAGCGACCTTACTCCGAGACGTAACTCCTGCAGTCAACAAAGACAGCAACATTGTCTGTTTATGTCATCTTGATAGGTATCATGGATCAGGTCCCTTGAATTTCGGCTAACTGAAACACGAATGTGATGTTTGCCGATGCTGGACTTAAACATGGAAGTAATCGAATGCCAAGACAAGATCATCACGTATAACCCTATCAGTTGTCTGGCTTAAGCCGTACAATAACGTACCTAGCCCCCGTACCATTATATAAACAAGCTGCAGCGTAATCTTTACTTCTCACTTTCGCTCCTCCCGCATCATGGGGAGGCATGTGAACTAAGTCATATCTTAGTAAGTAACATGGTTGCAAGGGGTTTTCAGTTCTCACATACCTCAAGACGGGAATACTAGGTAGAGCTAAAGTCAAGGAACAAACAAGGTTTTCTTCTTGATTTCACTATACCCTTCAATTCGTCTCCCATTAAAATACCTTCCACTATGGCCAGCAGTCCGTCCCATGTTCTGGCGCTCGAAAAAATTATAACATTAACTCCTCTGCAGTCCTTGGGACGGCCACATGTGCGGAGTAAAAGGCAACAAGATAGCGTGAATACTAATATTTCATTTGCATCCTGTTGTTTCTGAATGATTTACTTGATGATAGTAAGAGAAAAGAAGCCAGAAGAGCAAAGCGAGCAATATATGCAAATATAGAGTACACCAGTCTGATCTCTGGTCACGCTGACTAACTAATCACTAGTCACCAATCACATGCACGGAAGCCCAATTCTCAACACATCCCACTGGTTTTTAGAGACTAGGTACCCAGTCTTTGATCCATAACTTTAAGCTGTAGGGTCTTGATAAAGTAAGGACCTCGAGCGAGTTTACCGAGTTTCTCCCAGGGTAAAATAAGTGTAGCCTGGTAGGCAAATCTACTCTACACGTATGCTCTAATATGTCAGACACGATCCAACTATTTGCGTGTTTATTGAAGGAGAGAGCTCTGAGGGGAGGGGAGGAGATAGTGAGGACGGAATGAGAGAGCAAGCTCTCAACGCACCTCCTGTACTCTAGAGGCTACTTAGACCCACTTCCAAAAACGCGGTTTTTGGCTTGTGCGCGATACGGAATCCTTCCATTCACCAGCAACGTCAGAATACAGCAAATCGACAAACTCTGGCACAGGTCACACTTTTAGCTTCCAAGGGTTATCCGGCAGCCCTTCATGATGGCACCTCCGGAGATCTAGCAGTTCTATTCTTGAGCCGGAGCTCTTACAGGAAGGCGAAAGTGGCGGCGGCAGTGGCTTGAAGCCTTGTCACCATCTCAGGGGAGGCGTAGCTAGGTAGATAATTGTAAATGTCGTTCAGGACTTTAGGATGTATTGGTGGTTGTGATGTCTGGAGTAGGCGTGGGAGGTGACTGACTGTGCAGCACTGTTACCAGCATCTGAGCGGTGGTCTTATGCAACGACGTTGTGAGGCCGTTCGTGTTCTTCTCAATTAGAGTTTAAAATAGCGAGATTGTATTGAGGAGGAGGATGATCTCTTGACCTCTACGTTTGTACAAACTATATATAGACGTTTTCCTAGCTTCCTGCTTAGTCATCGCCACAACATCTATCCAATAAGCTAGAGTCCAGGTTTATTTCAGCTAGCGTTTATACAGATCACACAGTATCACTCGTCATCGAAAAATCTCCCTTCCAGCAGCTCAAACTTGCCTAAAACAGTTCAACACAGCTTAACGCGTCGCGTCACACCAATCACTATCATGGTGCTCCAATGCTTCATGAATCCGAGACTACATGTACCCAGTAAACATCCTAGCCACAGAGACACCACTGCTTTAGAAGTTAGTCTCTAGAACCATCCATAACCATATGTAAAAATCTCCCATCCAAAGCTAAATGAGCAAGCAGGCAAGCAGGCAAGTAATCAAATGAATTAAATAAAAATAAAAAAATCCTATTTTATCCCAACCGTATTCGCCATCCAGCAATCCCGTAAGATTACAATCAAAACCGGCAACTGAAGCCAACAATCGAAATCAAACAACTACACCTAAAAAAGTAAAGAAGAAAAGGAAGGAGGAAAGGAAGGAAGGAAGATCATTACAAAAGAATACCACTAACCTACTAACCCATGAGTAGAACTAACGATTGAAAAACTTAATCCATTCACGCAACGTTGGCCACTTAAAAAGGGCACAGTCCTTAGCCCATAGCCTGCCACACCATAACCCAACCATACTACACCAACAAAGAAAAAGAAGAAAAAGAACGAAAACTACCCAGCACCAAGACCAATCCACAAAAATGAAAACACAAAAACTGAACACCGCAACCACCCCAATCCCAACCACAACACATACTATCGCCCACTCCTCCGATCCATCACCTTCCCCTGCTTCGTATCACCTCTCCGCCTCTCCCCATCACCAACCCTAATACCCTCCCCAAAACATTCCAATCGTACGACAGCCTCCACTTCACGATCCGTCATACCGCCAATATCCCCGCCGAGCACCTTACCATATACGCTCCCAGCCTCTCCAATCCTTTCGATCATCTTCTCAACACCGCCGCCCTGTTGAACTTTCCGGCGGATTTCCTCACCACCCATATCCTCGACTACCCGTCTGATACGACGGACATGTTCTTCGTCTATCTCCTCGCCCGTCACGCCGTGTAGATGGTCTGGAGTCTGCGGGCGTAATACTTCTTTTCGTATAAAGTGACCAAAACGGTGCATTTGTCCTTCTTCATTATCTAGATTGCGGGATGCGAGAGAGACCTCAGAGCCGCGGCGGGAGATGGTTTTAATTTCGGTGGAATGTACAGCGTAAGAAGGATTATCCTGTAGATCAAGGTGCGGAGATGGAATAGACGCCGAATTAGTGGATGAGAGGGAGCCACGAGGTGAGGGTGCTTCCTGTGGTTCGGGGATAGTAGCAAGCGGGAGACGGCATTCGGGATATTCCTCCTCGAAACGACGGATAACGCGGTATAGTGTTTCATCAAGGAAGAGGAGTCGGCCTAGAAGTATAGTGTAAGTAATTTTTGATAGAACACAAACCAGCTGAATCATGGGAAGGGGGAACTCACGATGCTGCATCTCCTCCACCTGCCCACTACACGCTTTCCTCAGTGCCGGTTGAATTCTCTCCTTAATCCTCCTCGCCCTTCCCAGCAACGTCCTCGCCATCTCTCCAGCTCTCTCTCCGCCTTCCTCATCGCCTTCATCCGCAGTCATGAAGCTCCCTACACTCCCGCCCGTATCCACCCTCTGTAGCATCCCGAACGGAGTCCTATACTGACTTCCACCACTCGCCCTTCTCCCCATGTGCGGTTTATTACCCAAACACACACCAAGCGCTTTAACCACACCCGTCCCCCCGACAACATAGTTCTCATCCTGTTCCCATCCGCTTTCATGTCCATCTAAATCGTCATCATAATCGTCGTCGTCGTCAGCTGGTGATGGCGACCGTAATGAAGATTTGAGATCCATGTCGATTGTCCAATCGTCGCAAGCACCGGCTTCCATATTACGGAGACAGTAGGCTAAAACACGTCTCGCAAGTGCTTTGATCACGTCTCCAGTATTTGCGCTGAGGTCATCGGTATCCACTCTAACGATAGTCTTACTGACCTTGACGGCAGCAACAAGAGCGGTGAAAAGGGCTGCACCCTCCTCAAGGCTGCCACCATCGTTGAATCGGTTTTCGGCGTCAGTGCCGCCACTGCTGATCGGGGATGGGGCGGTTGGGAGGAGAGCGGTGTTGCCGGTTATGTCGAAGTGCGCGAGCATTGGTATCTCTGGGAGGATCTCGCTTAGCCCAATTGCGTGGTCTGGTGTCATATCGGTGTTGGAAAGTTGGAGCTTCCGGAGTGAGTGCAAGCGTGGTAAGTATTTCCGTAGAAGAGGAAGGGCATCGGGTTGCTCAGAGAAGAGGAGAGGGTTATTGGAGAGATCGAGAAGGCGGAATCGGGGCAGTATTGTGAGTGCTGGGAGTAGTGTCGATAGCGAAGCAGCTGAGAGGTTGCAATTCGATAATGACAGTGCAAGTAGCGGAGAGGTGGACGTGAGGGATGCAGATATCATATCCACGTGATCCTAAAACGCCCATTAACACCACAATTCCACCCCAAACCATAATAGAGAGATGGTTACAAACCTGTATACTATTCCCCGATAACTCCAATGCCTCACACAACCCCACTCTCTCCTCACCACCCTTAATCCACCTTCCCAACATCGCCATCCCATCCACGCTAATCTTGTTCCCCGCCAGCCCCACTCTCTTCGTCCCACCCTTCGTAATCCCAACCAAGATGCACGCTAGCTGTTCTGAACTCAACCCGCAGCCTCCGAGCGCCAGCTCTTCAAGTCCTACGCTAATCAACCTCTCACCAAGCGCACGCGAGAACAACGCAGTCGTATCATTCGCCGGTAGCGTCCGCTCCCTCTTAACACCTTTGATATGGCCTGGATGACCAGGATGCGACGGAGCATAGACACTTGGTGGTCGTGGAAGCGGTATGAGCGAGACGTCAATCGCTTTCAGTGTATGCGACATATGGATGAATAAACTGATATAGCGCCAGCCATCACGACCAATCTTCGGATTGTCCTTGAAAGATATTCGTTCCACTACGCCTCTAGCCTTCCCGTGCCGACCAGAGAAGGTTGGTTTATCCGGTCTCTCGGGCTTCTCGGGTTCTTCGCCTTTCTTCGGTGGTGGCAGATGTGGTTTTACGATCGTTAAACCACAGAGAATGACACGGACCATCTCGTCTGTCAGTGCGCAGGACTCCATCAGTAGACACTTGACCGGAACCAGTGCGAGGAAATCCGAGAGCGCGACAGCATCCGGAAGAACGAACTTATGGCCAGAGAGATCAAGAATCTGAAGGACGGCCGCGCCATTGGCAAGGGTGAGCTGCTCAGTGACTTTTGGCAACTGCTGCGTTTCGCGGAGCTGGCAGCATTGCTTGTAGATACGAGCAGGATCTGTAGTCGGTTTTATATGAATTTTCCTCACTGGTGCCACTGGAACCGACATCTTCACCCCATCATCACCAGCCTTCACATTAGGGTCCAGAGAATCACCAGCTAAACCCTCTTCGTCAAGCAACGGGGTCATCTTTTCATTCGCTCGTCGCTCCTTCTTCCTTTCTTTCCTTTCCCGTTTCTCCTCCTTCGTTTTCTCTTTCTTTGGAGCAGCCGTTTCCGGCGGCGGAGCGGGCGAACTCTCACTCCCATTACCATTACCATTGATATTGCTATTGCTACTGCCATTCACACTCTCCTTCTCCTTCTCAGCAGCCTTTACTTCCTTCCGTCGTTTCTTTTCGATTCGTCGCGCTTCCATATCCTGATCGATTGGTGCGACCTCAACATCGACACAAAATGCCACCTTCCTCAATTTCCCGCCGTCGAGCTCACTGATTTTACAGCGCTCCCTCGCCACGTCCCGGTTCAGTACCATGCGTTCGCATTTTGGGACGCACGGCGTACCGCCGCGGCCGAAACGACCTCCGGCTGTGCTCGGTGAGGAGAACTTTCTCAGCGTGCTGATGAGGAAGCCGGGAGGCCGTGACTCCGGGGGTGTGGATTCGGAGGCGGGAGAGGCGGGAGACGTTGATGGGGGTTGGTTTTCGGTGCTGGAGGAGAATTTTGAGGATATGCTGCTGAGCCATGAGCCACGACGAGACGGTGTCGGAGTGGACGCGCTGGTGCCGGTTCCGTTAGTTAGTGATGGGGAGGAGGTGGGTTGGGGGAGGGTTGGATGGTGCACATTTGGGAGGTGTGGATGGTGGTGTATGGGGGGATCACTGGGACCGTGTTTTGGTGGTGAGGAGGATTTACCAGGTGGGGAGGAGGAGGTTGGAGGGAGTGATATGGTGGAAGTGGTGGCAGGGTTTGGATTTGAGTTTGAACGCGAACGGGAGTCTGCATGCGAGATAGGAAGTGTTAGCTATGCAATGGATGGTGTTTTCTTTCTTTCCTTCCCACTACTGCGATTCTTCACGAGAGCTTTTTCAATTCGGGATTTACTGGGCTGGGCGCCTTGGAGGTGAATGGACTACCTCTGTGTGAGAAATGCATCCAGCTCACGTCACTTGTCATAACCTCAGAAATCGGCATTCGCGAGCAATGTCTGTCTGTCTGTATTGTATCAAGATCCGATGTAGATGGATAGATATATGGATGGATGGATGGATGGATGGGTGGGTGGATGGATGGATGGATGGACGATCGTTGAGCTGTCTGCACCACGCTGGGCTGGTGGCTGGCTGAAGCAATGGAGAGGAACGGGGCTAGAGTACAGCACACAGAGGACGAAGAAATGGAGGGATAAGCAGCAGTACTCAGAGAAAGAGCAGTCCCTCCACTTCACCTGACTCCTCAGATCAGGTCAGTTCCGTTTTCTGTGCTGCGCGGAGATCGTCGGGGGGGAGGTCTTGAGTGTGGGGAACCGCTACACACCTAGCTAACTACTCGCTCAACCCTGTAGGCTGTCGCTGGGCAGGGCCGGGGTGTGGTTGGGTGCAGATAAACGAATAAACGCCGATGTTCCAAGAGATAGGGTGGGGATTATAAATGTGGGAAAGCGCTGGCTGGCTGGCTGGCTGGCTGGCTGGCAGCGTTTCTACGATCGGCCGGTAGATGTAAGGTATACAGCCAGACAGCCAGACGTGAATACATGTAATCAGATAATGGTGATGAACAAGCAATGGAATGCTTCCATAACAAGCCAGTCCCCCATGTGTGTAATGTCCTGTTCCTGACTACTCCGCCATATCCTCCCTCCCTCCCTTAGTCAGGCCAGAAAATTAATACCGCGTCCGGAACATTAATTGGTTAGCATCGGTAATGACGCTTCAATCAATCAATGCTGGCCGCCAGAGTATCCAGGCGGGGCTACACGTAGATATGTGGGAAAACAAGGCCGAGACAGACTCTACCCCCACAAGGCATTGCCGTCTCCATTTCCGTTGCCTCCATCCGTTTTCAGACGAGAATCCTCCCTGTCCACGATGGTGTAGAGCCCCATACATGTAATACACGTAATACCTGTAGCCAGCCTGATAATCCATCACCATCGCCGAGGCATCTGGGAATACCAATTTCCCTCCCTTTAAACCCCGAGAACGAACGGCTAACTATAAATGAGAAAGACACCGAGTCAAAATCCCACTAAGCGAAACATGAGCAGATTATCGGATCCGGCGTTCGCCCTGAAAACCTCCCCCCGCTCAGTGCGGCCGCCACCCCCAAACAGCCAGCTGGCGAGGCTGACGTGACACGGTAACGCAGGTCTGACAGGTCCGGGTTGGGTTGGGTTGGCTGCAGGATGCGTGACAAGCGGTGAGCCAGTGCCACGGCGCGGGAAACGAACAACGAACAACAACGGGTGCGATCGAGATGGATCTGCGATTCGATTATCGCGACATCGCCAATCCAAACAAAACCAAGCCGGCAGTTTTATTTTTTGTCGCACAATCCACTGAACTGGATAAATTGGACAGATATCAGCAGTGTATTCGTTGCTGGAGTCGACCTAGTGTTGACTTTTGTTTGGTAGATTGAATGAGCTAGTCGAAACATGGTATGGTCGGTCAGGCAAGTTACCAGATCTTTCTTAATCTCGGACATGGACACCCTATCCGATCCGATCCATCTTCCAACAACGACCAGGCTCGCGTGAGTGGGAGAACCTTCCCGATTAATCATCTACTAACACCCTCCACCAGCTGCCATTCCATCCATCACCACCCCACCATCCAACTAACTTCATCAATCAACCTCAGACTCAAGCATTAGCTGGTCAAAGACATCGACAACTACAGTCTTATTTAAACACACAAACAACATACAAACTTTCAAACATCATTCGCTCATCAAATCCCACCTCCATCACTCTCCTCTAGATGAGCTAACTATCCATGCAGTTCCCACTTCCGATTTGGTCATCCTAGGAACAGACAACATTACCTTTAGCTTCTTCATTTAAACCCTGTTCCACACCTATTCAACAGAGCTGTCAAGAAATATTTGTTTGGTCGAGCTATTCACGGAATGCTCGGCAGACATACCCACTGGTGTGAACATTGCTATAAGGGCCAACAACCTTAGTCTTCACCATCCTCAACGAATATTATTATTCAGAAAACACAAAGCCTAACAATCCCACAGCTATACGATTCGTTTTACACTGATTCAATAGTCCCGCCAGAGAGCACTCGTCAGTCATCGAATTACATTGAAAGACCCTAAAGTACCATTTAAAGACGACTATCCGAATCAAGGTATTCAAGCTACCATCAATCACCCACTATCTCATCCTTCTATTGGTAGCGAGCTACATCTACAAACACACTAACCGTCAAATGTATTCAACTAGTCCACGACGTCGATAGGCGGAAATCCAACACATTCAATACACCGCTAATAACCACAGGGTTCAGATACCCCAGATACAGAATATTGAACAGCAACCTACTAACCAGTATCGGCCTCGAGTATTCCCCGATACTTAAAACAGACAAGCAGAAAATCCCATCACATTCAATACACCACTAGCAATTGGGGTTCAGTTACCTTTTCTGAGGTGATCCAGCCAATTGTTTCGTGTATTTGCGAGGCGAGAAGTTCTGGTGAATGTGCTTGATTTGGCTAGTATACTTTATTTAGCTAAATTTTACTTCTTGGTGGATCGGAGACTAGGGTGGTTGCGTATGACATTTTAGCTAGTGGGGCTGGAATGCGTGGAGGTGCTTCGTATTTTGGTCGCTAGATAATAATTCTCAACACCCTATTGGGATGTATCATCATCTATCAGGCTAGTGTTGGGCGAAGCGTGCTGACTGCTCGGGACTAGTAGTTGAGCCTCTGAACTATCAAATGGTCTTATTCGACTGGAGTGTACCGTTTACCATATATCACTGAAGACAAGGCATTCTAAGAATCTACAACTATGGTACTTACAGCCAGAAAGCCGGTTCTCCGGTTCTGTCGGGCAGATTACTAGCAAAAAAGAGTATTGAAGTAGACTATCAATAGATTTTGTTCGACTACACCTTCCTCTACTAATCAGCTAGAGCAAGGGCTGTTCCAAATAAATGGTTTATGTTTACTAACAATTGCTTAGAATACGATATTACTATCGAAAAGGCGTTACTAAACGTGGCATATCTAGTGTCATCATTGTTAGAGATGGACCAGAACCATGTTCATTCCGTATCACTCGTTCGCCTAAAGCTTCGCTGGAGCATTGGGGTTAATTTTTTTATATCGGTTTTTGTATTATTATTCGATACCGTGTTCTATGGGCTCCGCATATTGTTTTGATGCGTTAGCGGATTGCTACTAAATCTACTCAAAATCCATTGAGGATGCTTGTTACTGGTTCTCGATTACTTAGGTGTGATTTGTTCGTGGCCTCATCTAACTAGACCCGAATCAAGTTAGCCAGACTAGACAAGCGGATGTATGAGAGCAGCTTGTTTGAATATCTAGGCTGTCCGAAGGATAATTTAAAGAAACGGGAAACCACATCGCTGGTGGTTGACTGGATGAAACAAGATATTACGTTAATTAGGCTAAAGAACCTGTCTACGCATCAAATCATACCACTTATCACCATGTAAGCTCTCAGTTCGTATTTAGGCTCAAACAATGTGCGGCATTACTTAAAAGGGCTGGAGACGCTAATAGATGCCTAATAAATCTGTGGTGGAGTGCAAGGCGATCTATCGACCAATAGGAATCATTTCTCCCACTCATTAGACCGCACTATACTCTGTTGTTGCGATTTCGACACTTAGAAGCCTAAAGAGGTACTATTAATGCTCAATAGGTTGTACTAATGGACCAGGGAACCTACTATTGACTAAGAGGGCTAGGATGAGTTTAGTGGGCGGTAGTTTCCATTGAATCAACATAATTAAGATAAAGATCTGTCGAAGTCTTTGCACAAGCATCCATCACGTCCCCCGAACGTAGACCAACGACAAACCCCTAAATTTCACCATTAGTATTTCTGATATCCCAAACTACGTAGTGTATCTGGTTTTCTACTGAACCACAAAAACCCCTCTGGATAACTATATGCGGCCGGCTCGAGTTGAACGGGCGTACCTCAGCTTTGAACCAGATGTTATTGTTTTCGTAGGGCCCGTTCCTGTCGATGTGTGGTGCCTTGATAACTTCTTCATCTCTGGTTCGTATTCGAAATACTATTCGGCTGGCTCGCGCGTTTAGCGATGGCTAAGTTTTGATTTTTACATGGAGAAATGGTACATCTGGAGTGTCGTTTGGTATATCGATCTTATCGTGATGTTCGGATAGTTCGGTCAGCCAATATCTAGCAAAACTGAGGACTTTTTTTTGCAATTAGCAAATATTACTGGGTTTAATGACCCATAAGGTTGTCGTACATATCGCTCAAAGTACCGCTTTATCAGAAGTTGCGCATTATATACATATATCGGAGAGGGATAATGGATACATGTATATAGAAATCTCGTCAACCATTAAACTCCACCTATCTAGTTTAGTTTCGTCGTGTGCTCCCCAATCCAGGAGTATCTGAGTGATTTTCGTGCTTCGGTATGTCTCATCTGTCACCTCGGCGGTATCGTCAATGGTTGGCTGACCCTAGATAAAGCCCTTTGCTTTGGGATTTTGTACTCCCTTCAATATACTTCCAAGAAAAAAAAATCCACCTTTGGCGTTTGGGTCAGCGCCCCTTCGTAATAGCAGTTCCACTTTTCTTTCATCCCCATGGCCATAGTAGACAGCCGATCCTAGAGACCCCCCGCTACCTCCGAGACCCAGATCTGCTCCATTGTCTAGCAGCAGCTTAACCAATTCTAAGTTTTCGTATTTATTAACTACTGCCTGCAATCCACTTCGACCTGAGCTAGCGTTTACCTGAGCTCCGGCATCCAGGAGTCTTTTGACCAAAACCTCGCTACCAGTTGAGGCCGCTGCCTCTAGTATATTGCCCTCACTAGTACTCCTCGCTGTGGCATCTGCTCCTCTAGCTAATAATAACTCAGCTAATCCCAAAGCAATTGCAATACTCGCCCCTGGCAATACGGTTAGTTGGATAACTGATCCATTAGGGCCCTTGGATGTTAGGATCGACACCTCCATCTAGCAGAGCTCGAATTATTCTGACCAATTTGGCTCGCGCTGCACCGTGAAGCGCAGTCCCACGCTTACCTGGTGTATTATAATTAGGATTTGCATCCCGCTTCAGAAACAGTTCGACTAGTTCTAGACTTCCTCTTGATCATGAGATAACGTGGTCAGCGGCTTGCAATTGCCAGAGCTCTGGAACTCCTTCCGTTGCTGATACTCTGAAGGGTCGTAGAAGTCCATTGATTCCCAGTGTTTGAGAAATTCCATGAATATATTACTCCAATGGATCCGGTAGACGACTTTGGATAAACTTGTTTGTTCTGGGGTTAGTTAGTCGAAATACTCTAAAGAGAACCCCCGCTGTGTAAAAGCCTGGTAGTTAATTTCTTAAACAAATGGATTGGATCCCCTTTGAGGTTGAATTAGCCAGATAGAGCACAACCCAACGAGCTTTGAGACAACCATTTCGCCGATTTAGTAGCTCCAACCAATCAATATGCCAGTAGCTAGGTATACTTCATAGTAGAGCCTGTTAACCCTATACTAATATAAAATAAACTCAACATGGGCTTGGAATTTGAATTTACTCACTTTCGTCTCTTGTAATAATCATCTTCCCCTTTGGAGAGGAGATGTAGACGCTAGAAGTTTAGTGTGCTTTCTTCAACTAAGAGTCACGGTATTTGGTCGTTATTCAGCCCTCTGCTTCTGGCGAGTGATGATGCATGAATATACACACCGAAACCGAAGTTTCCGGGTAACTTATATTCCAGAGCCTCTCTGGGGATTCCATGGCAAACTGCAGGGTCAATTACAAAATGCCTAGATCGGTAGCAGAGACAACTATATTGCCTACCTAGCTCCCCCCCCAAAAAAAAGAAACCCCAGTCATGGATATTGCAGGACTTGCTACAGCCGTTTTCAACGAGGCTTTCGAGATCGGTACGTTTATTACACAAACAGTCATCGACGCAACAAATTAGGATAAAGATTTTTGAAAACTCGAGTCAGAATTCACTTACCATCAAACTATCCTCGCAACTTTTGGCAAGCGGTTCATAGAGAGCAAGCTCATCTACAGTCTCGAGACATGCTGGGTAGCCCAGATCAAGCGAATCCTGGAAGAGCTAAGGAAAGCGGTAGGGGAATATGCCCGGTTGGCTGCAAAATACGAGGAAAGCTACAGAACGATGATGGAAAATTTGGAAGAATGGTGGAAAGTGGGTGCTAGTGGGCAGCAGCTTGGGGGGAACGTGGATCGGAGGAACTTGCTTCTGGGGGCTATCGATATCCCTAAATCGCCAAAACCGACAAAACCTCCCTTGGGGCTCCGCGATCGAATCTCACGGAAGTTCACAAAACTAGAATGGGCTCTCTTTGATCGCAAAAAACTAGAAGAGGTGGTGAAAGATCAGAAGTGGACGACAAAACTCGTCGAAGTTATGAAATTGACTCTTCTACCACTTCCTCGCTTCTCAGATAGCGTTTCTCAACTCCAGGATCTCTGCAAAGACGCCAAAACGCTGGGTTTCTCGAAACTTACCAATACACGACTACTCATCTTGGATCCTACTCAGGGAAATCAACCTACAGAGATTAATGCCGAAAGCATTTCCGAGCTTACTATACCCGACTGGTACGATAAACAAGCCATTCGACAGTTTCACAGTGCAAATTTAAACGGCTCAGTAGTCTTGGTTGGGTTCAAGACATACAAAACAGAAAGCGACTACGCGTGGGCGTTCCAGGAAATCCGACTCCTTGCAAGACTCTTGGGTGTAGAAGAAGATAACGACCATACTTGCTACACCCCTCACTGCCTCGGATATTTCCAAACAGAGGCCCTCTTCGGTTTGGTCTTTAATATCCCTCAAGACTACGACACTGCTACACCGCCATTTTCCTTATACCTCGCCATTTCCACTCTCACGAAAGACACCCGACCAACTCTTGGCCAACGGTTCGGCATAGCGTACGCGATGGGGTATGCTCTCATGGAGTGGTTCCTGGTAGACTGGGTGCACAAAAGCATCAGCAGTCAAAAGGTCTTCTTCCTCCAGAAAGCGAATAGGGAGGGGGTGAGCGAGCAAGGCTGGGATTTCTCTTCGCCGTATCTCTGCGGATTTGAGTACTCCAGACCAATCGCAAACCCCTCAATCGGGGGGGGCCATTATCACGTAAACCTCGACTTTGACACTGATATCTACCGTCACCCGCATCGCCATGGTCTTCCAACTAAACGTTTTCAAAAGGAGCACGACGTTTATGCCTTCGGTGTCATGCTTCTTGAGATCGGGACATGGATGGTTGCTCGTGAGTTTTTTACAGAGAAAGTTAAATCAGGATATGCTATTAAAAATACACTAGCTAAAAACCCGCGGGAAAGATTAGGTCATTTTATGGGTGAGAAGTATCGAGATGCGGTGTTGTTTTGTTTAGAACCACCAGTAATACAAAATGACGATGCGCAGGAGTCGAAGCTCATGGCTGCTTTCAACGAGAAGGTGGTTGATGTTTGCAAGGCAGGGAAACAGATTCTTTGATGTCTATGCAGATTTCTAAGTGAAAGTTCTTTATGGCTGGCTTTCCTCCCTGCTTTCAAGACAGTTTGCGATGAGAAAGGGGTAATATGACGAGATTGAGAGTTCTTTCTGCATCTACCAAAAATTAGGGCTATCTGTGACTGCATGTATTTATATAGAAGGTCTCTCTGTTTATGCCATATCTCTTGCTAAATATAGCCAGAGATTGCGATCTTTCACTAAGCTGCGAACTGGAATCAATCATGAGCTATCACTCTCGCACTGACGATATTGTTTTCTTGTCCATAGATTTCGAAGGGGCCCACAAAACGACCTGTAGTAGATTCCTTGAGTACGTTAGTTCTCTAGATCCGCCTACAGGCCAAATGGCTATCCAACAAGCCCACGAAAGACAATAGAGTCGTCGGACATCACATGATTGGACCGCATGCTGACATAAGCCCCGAAACCGAGCTGCCCCGACTTTTTTTTTCTGTGCATGAATTCTTGATTATGGTGACGCACCTTACAACACCGACCACACCGCTCAACCCCCTCCATCACCGGCCCCACCATCCCACCACCTACTATCGCCATCTACCCAACGACGGGGCATACAAGTCGAGCTATATAAGGAAAAGATGCAGACATCGACGCTGGTAGTGACGGGTGTGGCGACGCTGGTTGCGGTCGGAGGTGGTGAGTTCACCATTCTGTGGTTACCGAAACGCCCATTCTTGCCTTGTTTTTATTTTTGTCTTTTTTATACTTCTAAGCTCGCTGTATGCTAATATATAATTCGAATTTTTGGTCAATCACAGCCTGTAGGTTTTCCCTTCGATGAAAACGCCAGGCTCTCTCGTTTTTTTCATTTTTTGCGCCTCGAACAGGGTAACTAACCCGGAACAGATGCATTTTATTTCGACTACAAGCGCCGTAATGATCCCGAATTCCGCAAAGCTTTGAAACGCGACAAGAAACGCCATGCCCGTAGCCAGAAGGCACAGGCTGAAGCTGCGCACGCGGAGCAGCGACGGTTGCTTGTTGCGGCCGTACGGGACGCACAGCTAGAGGGGTTCCCAACGGATGTGGAGGAGAAGGAGGCGTATTTTATGAACGAGGTTGCTCAAGGAGAGGGATTGTGCCAAGAAGGTTCGCTCCTATATGAATTTGTTTTTTTGGGGGGGTTATGGTGTGTTATAGGGGAAAGATGAAGGAGGGAGTCAAGGGTAGAAGAGAATATTTGGAAGAGGGGAAACGTTGGATGGATGGATATTGATACTTCCGGTGGGATAACAGGACCCGAGAAAGCCCTTGATGCTGCATTGTGCTTTTACAAGGCACTGAAGGTTTACCCGCAGCCTAAAGATCTGATCAGCATTTACGACAAGACAGTACCCAAGGTACAAAGAATCTTAAACAGCCTTACAAAAGTAGCAATAATACTAATCGACATACCTATAGCACGTCTTGGACATCCTTGCAGAAATGATTGCCCTCGATGGCTCGATTGCGTTTGGCGGATCCTCTGTGGGTTCTGGAGCCGAGCATAGTGCTGGGGTCGAATAAATCCCCCCCATCCCCTCCCCGAATCCCTCCGGAATAAAATAAATAAAAGAAAACCAGAACGAGCTTACTTGGCCAAACACCACCACGAACCTGTAAACCTACCTACTTGTATTTTTCACACCGAGACTGTTGACTACAAACTTCCCAACCAAAATCAATCTGCGGAAATCCTTCTCTTTCATTTGTTTTTTTGGTAAAAAAAAAAAAGAATATAATCGCAACTCATTACACTGGGAGAAGCTGATTGAACACGGGATGGTGGGGGGAAGCGTGGGAGGGCGCCGGGTAGGAGAAGTCGTGTTTCTACTTTTCTGTGTTTGTATGTTGTAAATAGAACTCCTTTCTTTTTATGTTTTCTTTTTTTTCCCCTTCGAGCGGAGGGTAGAAGAATCAAGATGCAGATGGTGATTTTCTGTGATTTGTGAATTGTGTAAGATCACGTCTTATCACTCTGATGCCCCCTAGACTAGTCAACACACTATTTTCCCTTGCTGTGCGCAATGTGCTCTGAAGAATCGTGAGTCCTGTATTGGGGATCCTACTCTCGCTTTGGCAAGGTACTTACATGTTCTTTGAGCCCTACTTGGACTCTGGCGCCCTATCTCCACGCCATATAAAACCAATACAGCACAGAAACCTCGACCACACCGCTAACCATATGCAATCCTAGAAGCCTTATTCAAGCGAGTGATACTTAGAACCTACGCCCACTTCGTCTGCACCCAAACCCCTTATAAGACTAAACAGAAAACCCTTCATCCTCGCCCCCATCTCGACCAACCTCCACAGTATACGCTGGATACGACGAACGGCCATCACGTTGCTTAAACCCATCGGATGCGCCGATAACACGATATAACCATTCATAACCCAGAACTCTGATACCCACAAAACTACACAGTCCAGCGGCACGCTATTATAGTCCGCAACAGCAACATCCACCAAAGCCGACATTTGTACTATCACCATCGCCAACGTCTAGAACTGTTAGTCCTCGGGTCTCCCCCTCCCCCCCAAATTCGTCTAGTAATCGTAGTTTGAAAAAACGTGGAGTTGCAGTTACGGTTACCCCGTTAATAGCTCCCTCTGATATTGTTGGTCCAGGGGAGTGTTGGGTTGAAGTTTGGAAACCGGTAGCTCTGGTAATGGGGGGGGTGAGCTACGTACTTGCGGACTCGGCGGGGTCTTTGGGGATTCTGGATACTATTTGTTTGCCTGGAATACAATAACTGTCGAAGTGGTGCTTGACATAATCGATGCCTGTGTATATATCAGAACAGGCATTTTGTCCGCTGGACTGGGTTTGGCGGGCTTTTGTAGCAGTAGGCAATACACCTGGGTTGCATTATGAGCACTATTCCCAGTTAAGATCAATTGGGATAGAAGGAAAGGAACGGATGAGACGAAAGAGGTTAGGTTGCAGTAGAGCACTCTACACGCATGTAGGTTCCCGTTAATGCTGCGTAACGAGGCTGATGTAGTACAATACATTCCCAGTTCCAGATCATTGGGTTCTGGCAAGAGAGACACTAAGTACACGTAGCCTGAAAATAATAGTACCACTAGATACAACCATTCAGCGTCTTCCTCTATTAATCGTCTTAAAGAATACTCACTTCCATTGCCCCAGATAATCTGTCTTTTCCAACAAGCTATGCCAAGACCACCATCATCGATCATTGACCCAACCCACTCGCCAATCATAGGAATCAAAATCAAAATTATCAACACGCCAAAAACATAAATTTAATCTCCCAGTCATTACGACCCCACCACAGCTATAACAACCCCAGCAAAAAAAAAAAAAAAACTCGACCGAAACTCCCCCCAGGATCCACGTTCTTCCTGGCCATATCCTAATAGTACACCACCATTCGCCCACAGAAGTTGAAAAAAAGAAAAAAAGACGTGTTAGTCCAACGACTACACCATTTTCAATATTATTAATTTTTTTCGATTATTTTTTCGGCTTCTCTACTAGTCCTACTGTCCTTTACCTTTCCCTTCACCCTCACCCAACTCCCTAACAAAGATCTTAACACTCTCCGGCGGACATGTTCCATCACCTTTTCCGTCCTCGAATCCACTGCTGCTACCAATTGCCAAATATTTTCCATTATTGCTAAACGACAATCCCGCGATACTAGCTGGATATTTCTGATATTGTCGTAAACGACGTTTCGCCATCCCGTCCCAGAGAGAAACGATACCGTCGCCGCCACCAGATGCAAATGTGCCATATCTACCCCCCCACTATTAGTACGTTAATGGGGATAAGCGGCATAGTAATTAGTACTCACATAGGGTGGAACGCAAGCGCATTGACTGGGTATACCAGATCCATGCCGTCTTCGACTTGCCGATGACATTTAAATGCATATTTCCGCTTCTGGCTCTCGTCACTCGCGTCAAAGAATTCGACTGCGACTCGTCCTTCGATACTGCTACTTGCATATCCTTGGCCGTTCGGCATGCAGCGCACTGTCCTCGTCATGAATTTGAGAGAGCTCTCGCGACGTTGCCACGGCTCTGCCATGTTGCGTACATCGTAGAGGTAGACGGACCGCGAGGCCATCGCGACGACGAGCGTGTGGTTGATAGTTGATGTGGAGAAGATTTTGTGGGGCTGGGGGTGCTTGGATGTTTGTCCGGGGGAGCGGGGATCGAAGAGGCGTACCGTGTGGTCCCAGGAACCAGAAATTAAGGATTCTAAAGAGGTTAGTGGGGTTCCGGAGGGGGCGAAAGGGAAGACGAACTGATTTCAGTGTTGTAACAGATAGACTTGACGCCGCCATCATGGGTACCGAGGGTTGTTTCTTTGCCGGTTTCGGGGTCGAATCTGTAGACGGTCCAATTCCACAATGTCAATAAAGAGCTCTTTTCTCTTGGGCGCCATTTCATTTCTTGGGTGGTAGCGCACAGTTTAACCAGCCAGTCCAAACCCCCACTAAACAAGACGCCGTCGCTCTCTCCAAAACAACAGTCCAGCACAGGCGCTGCGTGGGGCAAAGCGGTCAGTTTCGAGCCATTCAGGCCAGCATTCGTGTCGTAAAGATGGACATACTTGTCCCAGGAGGAGACGAGGAGACGCGTAGGATTCCGGGGGGAGAAGGTGAGGGCTGAGATGGCGTCTTCCGGAGGGCTAAGAAGCTCGAATTGGGATGCTGAGATTGACTGTGTTAGATTTTCCTGGAAACGGAAAGGAAATAGAAAAGGTGATAAGGGGGACGAAGGACAAAAGGAGCAGGATTGAGCGAAGTTAGCGCTTACTGTACTTACCTTGTGTCATTGCGTCTGGCGTTGTGCTTGGAGGTGGTCGTGTTGGTGTTGTTTTTTCCGGGAATCCGGCGAGCTTTGTTTGGTTGCTTTCAGTCTCACGGGATCAAAAGCTTGACTTGACTTGACTGGAGGTGAAGAGGCTGAGGATAGAGATCTGATAACAAAGCTTGGCGGCGTGCAGACCAAGGGTTACCCTGCCCGGGCGAAGAAAATGCTGCATTATGAAGAGATGGATGGATGAATGAGTAAATGGCGGGGCCGATCCACGGCTAGTCTCTCGCCTGCAGCTGCAACACTGCTGAAGCGAGGAAAAGGAGAGGGGAGGAAGGAGAGGAAGAGAGACGGTGTAGAGGAGAAGAAGAAGAGGACGATTGCTCTCCATGCTTCATTGAACTCTTGTCCTTTGAGTCTCTTGTCCTTGTCCTTGTCCTGCTCTTGCTCTTATCCTTGTTCTTCTCTTCTCTTCTCCCTCCTCTCCTCCTCTCCAGCTTCTCCATCTGTCCTTTCATCTCCTCTCTAAAGTAATCCATCTCCTGTGAATATAACAAACCATGAATATATAAAATAACATACCCCCCAGACCTTATCTCTCTATCTGCACCGAATCTAGAATCCCCCAAGCCCACGCTGTCTTTGGCGTTGTTGTTGGCAGAAAGCACAGACTGCACACACAGCCAGATCACTGAGACACAGCATCACAGCTTGTACTTTTTTTCCCACCTCTTTCTCCCAACGAACGTTACCTACCACCACCTACATACCTCCTCCTGCTCCAGCCAGCAGCCAGTTTAATCCCCCCCTGACGACCAAGCAATCACCCCTCCACAATCCCCCAACCCTATCCTATCCCCCACACTTCATCAATCTCTCGCCAATCAGCCAATCAATCCCCGCTGCTGTCCCAATCCACATCTACAAACCACCACCCCCCTCCCCCCCATCTCCCAACTGTGCTGCAACTCTCCCATGCGCTCCGCTGCCCGGAGAAGGCCGTCATGAATACCGTGAATATCCTAGCTCCCCGCCAAAAGGACGAACTGTGCGTTTCATCTCCCTCGCTCGTTCGCCTGTTCTCTCTTTTCCATCTCTCGCTCCTCCCATGCTTGTCCCGTGTGTCTCCGTTCGCTGATCCTCGTGAACCTCCGGAGTTTACAGGCACAAATCCATCCTCGCATACTTTTCGTCCTCCGGTCTGCCAAATTCATGTGCGGCGCTACGGGAAGAGCTCGGCGTGGGGGATGAGTTTCTAGACATCGACAAGATGAAGAAATACGAGGGTCTGCTGGAAAAGAAGTGGACCAGCGTGGTCAGGTTGCAAAAGAAGGTATGTCGCGCATTCAGCCCTACCTCCCTCAGCGTTATAGCCTATCCAGCCAGGAGCTCTCGTACGAAGCCACAATCTCCCCTAACCCTATCTCTAGATAATGGAACTCGAATCTCGCCTCAACTCCCTCCAATCCGAACTAGACACGGCCACCCCCACTTCTCTGACTCGCCGCAACGTTGATCCCTCTACATGGCTCCCACGAGCCCCTGCGCGCCACACCCTCATGGGACACCGCAGCCCGGTGACATCGGTCGCATTTCACCCCGTCTTCTCCGTTCTCGCCTCTTCCTCCGAGGATTCGACTATCAAGATCTGGGATTGGGAGCTCGGGGACCTGGAGCGGACAATCAAGGGACACACGAAGGCTGTGCTGGACGTAGATTTCGGTGGGCCGAAAGCGGGAGTGCTACTGGCGAGCTGCTCGAGCGATCTCACGATAAAATTATGGGATCCGAATAACGAGTACAAGAACATACGCACACTTACCGGTCACGATCACTCAGTCAGTGCAGTGAAGTTTATACCAAGCGCGGCGGGGGAGTATTTGGTGAGCGCGAGTAGAGATAAGACATTGAGGATATGGGAGGTTGCAACTGGATACTGCATCAAGACAATACACGGGCACGCGGACTGGATTAGAGATGTAGCACCATCATTCGATGGCCGATGGCTGCTGTCCGCCGGGAACGACCAGGTTAGTCACTGAACCTCCTCTAAAGAACTATAGTGCTAACATTGGCCCCCAGACAACTCGAGTCTGGGACGCCTCAACCGCTGAACATAAAGCTACCCTTCTCGGCCACGAGCACGTGATTGAATGCTGTGTCTTCGCCCCTCCTACCTCCTACCCCTATCTGGCCACTATCGCCGGCCTCAAAAAGCCTCCACCCCCCTCTTCCTCCTCTGAGTTCATTGCGACTGGCTCCCGCGACAAATCGGTGCGTCTCTGGGACTCCCGAGGCACCCTCCTCAAGACGTTGCTTGGCCACGACAACTGGGTGAGGGCGCTGGCGTTCCATCCGGCTGGGAAGTACCTGCTGAGTGTGAGCGATGACAAGACAATCCGATGTTGGGACCTAACGCAGGATGGGCGTTGCGTCAAGACGGTCGACGATGCACATGCACATTTTGTGAGCTGTCTGAGATGGGCGCCATCAGCGAAGGAGGCTGTGAATGGAGATTCAAAGACGAATGGGGCTGGGGGTAAGAGGGAGGAAAAGGCAGTAGGGGTTAGATGCGTTATAGCAACGGGGTCAGTCGATATGAGTGTTAAGGTGTTTGCGTCATAAATCGGGGACAAGGGCGTCCGCAGTGGGGGCGGCATGTTTTGTGTCTCGGTTTTTTTTCGTCGGTTACTGGATATGCTTGCTTGATCACTACATGATCGCTTCACCGATTAGCCTTACCTTATAACTTTTTTTCCTCCCTCTTCTCTTCACTTCACTACTTCTCGTGTAACTTTTGTTTTTTTTTGTTTTACGGAGTTCAGAATTGTTAAATTAGTTCCCACCCATCCCTTCTTAAACAAACTTTGATATTCTTTTTGATGCTTCTTCTTTTTTTTCTTCTTTTCCTATTCGGGGGGGGGGGTTTAAATGGCCATGTAGTTTTTGATATGTGACACATATCCCACGAGGGAATGAACAAAAACCAGAAAACCCCCGAGTTAGGAATTAAGGAGTACATGTAGGTACGAAAGTGTGACAATCAGGGCGAGATAAAGAAGAGAAGAAGATCGAGGGGAGGTGGATGAATGGTGTGAGGGTGAGGGAGGGCGGGGTAGGACTGGGTGGACAGATGTCAATCTAGGGTACTTTTTATTTAGAGACTACGTTCTAATCCTTCGGAGCACTGTGGGTGTTAGTAAAGCTTTCGTGTGATTCTGGCTCATGAACAGTGGGGTGCATATGGTATCACTCGGTTTTGAACGCGGGTAGGAAGGCGGCGGTGGTGGTCTTTGGTGTTGCTCGACTCGGCTAGGGATGGGGAGGTGGCTGTGTCTAGTGGTGATTAGTGGTGTTCATGAAGGGTGTTTGGAGTGTGTTTGGTATAGCTAAGTGGTGGTATACTAAGGGAGGGGTTTTGGGGGGAAGAGAGCGGAGTGTATTTAGCCGTGGGCTGTAGTCGGGAGCTTTGATACGGCCACGGTGCTGGAGCGGAAGATGTTATTCTGCTTGTGGGGCTTTGCTTTTGTAGGCTCTGTTTAAGGGGTGCAAAGGCTCAAACCAGATATAGGAACGTTTTTTTCTTTCCTTGTTGCGTGATAGATGGCAGAGGTGATGGGCCTATGTAGTTAGAGGCGAAGAGTCTGATGTGATGGGACTGGGCGGCAAAAGAAGACATTCTATACATGTAGCCCTTCTTGGGACATCCAAGCCAGAATTTCAACTCCGAGCCATTCTCTTCTCAAAGAGACAAGAGACACGGAACCCTCCTTGATCAAAAAACTTAAAAATGCGAGTGATAAAATATGATCTCCGGGTAACTTTTTATCGCCGTGTAAACATTCACCCGGAACCTTGCCTGCTAGCTTTGCTTCCGTTACACTGGGTACATGTATTTTATTGGAGTTTTCGGGGAAATGTCTTGGGTGAACGGGTGGTTACTACGGTGGATGGCTCTTTATATGCTAACACATAACTTCCAAATGGCCGGCTCCATGGCTATCCACACTAACAGTGTTTCAATATGGGCATCCAGAATGCCTTGAACAAGCGAAAAAGGTGCAGTTATCAAGCGATGCGGGTAGGGCTGTAGTCAAGCATAAGTGCTGTTGCCAGGGAAAAGAAAAAAAGTCAGAGGAAACACTGTGAGAAATCTGTCTATCGTGAACGAGATATTCCTGGGGTTCAGATAAGGGCTTCCTGCTACGGATAGACTTCGAGATAAATGACTGCTCCGACGCCAGAAAATGCCGCTGGGTTCGAAGCAAATGTCGGAATATATAATAGCTCGGTGTAGACGTTAATATTCATGGAATCCAATCCCAACCAGAGCGCGAGTGAGACATGTTCCTGGATGACCCAGATCCGTTTGGCAGCCGTGATGCACAGCAATAAAGGCATCAGATGCCTGGCGATCAATGGACATGTTCCGACGACAAGTCGCTTAAGCTGGGGATTCGCGGGGCTGCAGCTGAGGTTGCTGCCCTGGCGGTTATGTCATGTCATGTGCAGTGATCATCGGATGGGCGGGAAGAGCCGCATTTCTGACCCGAGGTTGGCCAGAGTCCATTGTCCAGCGAATATCGATCCCCCCCCCGCGAATAGCCACCACTATCCACCATCGTCTCCGGTCCCTGACCCCGGGTTTCGACTGCCATCACACACCTCATCCCCCCGTTCACCCCACGTTTCACTAATACCCTCCACGGATCCACGGATCCATCCAGTTCGATTCGAATCCACCAGCTTATTATCATTACACTCTGGCGGGAATGCCAGAGGCGGTGTCTTTCCAGAGTGGCCATGGGGAGGCGACAGCAACTATAGAGGCGGCAGCACCAAAAACCAGATCATTGGTAGGAAAGACGCATGATAAACGGAGTATGGACTATATCCTCCGCAGTGGCGTCGCTGGTGGTTTCGCTGGGTGTGCTGTAAGCTTCCTACACTCTTTTCTTGTCTCGAGATTCAGCTCAGCGAGCTAACACACATCCCGTAGGCAAAAACCCTGATAGCTCCCCTCGACCGTGTAAAAATCCTCTTCCAGGCCTCCAACCCGCAATTCGCAAAGTACAGCGGTTCATGGCTCGGCGTGGCGCGCGCAATGCGGGACATAACCCACAACGAAGGCCCCTCCGGACTGTTTCGTGGGCACTCTGCAACGCTATTACGAATCTTCCCGTATGCCGCGATTAAGTTCGTCGCATACGAGCAAATCCGAGCAGTGCTCATCAAGACACCCGAGCAAGAGACACCGTTGCGCCGACTGATGTCGGGCAGTCTGGCTGGAGTGACCAGCGTCTTCTTCACCTATCCACTCGAAGTGGTCCGAGTTCGTCTGGCCTGGGAAACTCAAGCTTCAGACCGCTCCACACTTCGTTCTATCTGTTCGCAGCTCTACCACGAACCCACGTACTCCTCGACGCCATTAGCGGGGCTTTCCAACTTTTACCGTGGCTTCTCGGCTACCGTCCTTGGCATGCTTCCTTATGCTGGTATCTCGTTTCTCACGCACGATGTGGCGGGCGACTTCTTGCGCTCTCATATTGTGTCTAAATGGACAACACTGCATAAGACCGATGAGGCCGGGAGACATGGCGGGAGGCGACCGACCTTAAAAGTATGGGCCGAATTGGTCAGTGGCGGTTTTGCAGGGCTGGTTGCGCAGACGGCGAGTTATCCACTAGAAGTAATAAGGAGGAGGATGCAGGTCTCCGGGGCAGTAGGAGAGGGGCGCATGATGAAGATTGGGGAGACAGCGGCAGAGATTTGGAGAAGGGCAGGGTTTAGGGGTTATTTCGTGGGATTGAGTATCGGATACGTAAAAGTGGTGCCAATGGCTGCGTGAGTATTCCATTTTTTTTGTTTTGTTTTAGGAGCAGGTTTACTAACTTTTGGGACACAGAACTTCGTTTTATGTTTATGAGCGATGCAAATTATACCTTGGGATCAATTAGAGACTACACCTCCCAACCAACCGCGCACCGGGTTTCGTTTATCTTATTGCTCGTATATTTCTACATCTCTTTATTATTCTTTCTGTTTCTCACTACATTCGATATATATGGTTAGCCTGCGTCTGGGGGTTTTTTTATTTCTGTGATGTTGATGGGTACACGCATTTGTTTTATCTTTAGACTGGTACGGATAGTACGGGCGGGAAAGAATTTGCATCGGAGTTCTGTTTAATTGTTTATTTCTCTTTGTCGATGGATTTGTTGATATCATGCTTTTTTTTACTTTCGGCTCATGGCTTTACTTTTTGTTGGAGAGGAGTAAGGAATAGGTTTCCTTTGGGTTGCGTTTCAAGGGGGGGTTACACGGAGGCGGGTATCTAAACAGATCTAGAGTGTGCATGTGTTTTCTATAAGGAATGAGATGAAAAAATCTACATGATCAGCTGCAGTATCAAGGTTTAAAATTACTCTACGCATACATAAACCGAAGATACGTGTAGTTGGGATTGGATATAAAATATGCGCGTGAGGTATTGGAGCGAACTTAAGGGTGGATCACGAAGTCGTTTTCTAGAGTTCTTTTGACACAGGGATGGGGAGGTCGTGTAAACTGATCACGGATGCTCACTCGAATATCTAGATCCCTGTCATCTATAGTTAGTTTCTTGTATTAACGACTCTCCCGGGGGGCTTACTTACTTTGAGAACTATCACCCCCCAAAGGTTACCCTACAAATAAATAGTGCTTCCCAAAACCGTCAAGAATAAATAACCCATCCCGAGAATTATCGAAGACTATTTTCTTACTCCATGGCTTTTCAACTTTCTACCTCCTCATGATTAAACCCTTCCTCTTCTCCCTCCGTCTCACTCCTCAATACCCATTTCGCCTCCACACCACACCAGCCTCCAACCTTGTTATCCCCTCCTGTCCCCCACAAACATCTGTTCCTGGAAACTTCATATCCACACATCATTGACTTTTGACATTTTTCCTGCCTCTAGACATGTACACTCATCCCACAGATCCACAGATCCATACTCTCTCCTTCCTCCCTTTCCGGCCCTATCAGCAAAAAACTTTTTCATTGGGCCACGCATACTTTCCTCCTACTCAATTTATTTCCACTTTATCTGATTGCGCCGTCTTCTCCCGTCTAGTAAACATGCTCTCGATCTTACTATTATTATTTCCCAATTTCCCAATTTTCAATTTTACTAAGGGTGGTATGTAGGAAGAATCGCGAAGGTACGGATCCGAACTTATTGCATCGAAGGCGAGTTCAGGAGGCTATAAAGACAGCCTTACGGATCTAGATCGAGTAGAGTAGAGTAGATACGTATGTATAGATGTATAGATGTAGCCCTCCACACCACCACCACCACCACCACCACCACCACCACCAACAATCTATCTACTTGAGGCACATAGTCACAAATAGCTACTCTATAACCAGCCTTAAGCATATTAGGACGGCTACCCAGAGAAAACACCCCCTGTGGAGCTGAGTGAAAGATCCTAACGCAGAGGGCATGTATCCCTTTTGGCGTAGGATTATAATCTTTCTCCCCCTCCCCCCAAGTATCAAAGCCCACGGAAAGAAAGAAGAAGAAGAAGAAGAAAAGTATAACGAGTGATGTACTCTACCCGGATCAAGTATGCGAAAACGGAACTGGATCGAGAGAGCCGGAAGGATCCCGGCTAATTCGCTTAAGTACATGTATGTACAGTGTGATGTAATTAGCCGTGTTCCAGACAGACGGAGGATAGTTTACCGTTGGGGCTACTACTATCACACCTAGCTAGTTTAGCTGGATGTATCCACACGGCTCCCTCCAGAGGAAAACCCACCCACTCAACCCACCCAACCCAACCCAACCCAACCCAACTCACTTAGTAAACTCCAAAAGAAACCCCTGCTGTACTAGTACTGCATAGAAAAAGTAGGGTTTTATGTATCACGTATTTACTCTACTCTAATCTACTCTACATGTATCTCCGCACTACGCTTTTTTTTTTTTCAGGAACCCCTCCCCAAAACGTCATCCGGGTTGGGCCGGCTCCAAGATGTGGCCGGCTGGTGTGTTAGCTATAGAGACACTAGAACTAAATCGCTTACTCGAACGGGACAATATATCTCTGCAAGCCGCTTATGCCGATAGATAGGCAAGCCAGCTTAAAAGGGAGTTGGATTTGCAGTACGCGGTAAAGTCGCTCTGCCGCTCTACTACTTCCCTACGGCCATCATGGCGCTTCCCAACAATTATAGTGTTAGGGATCTCGAGCCCAGTACTAAATTGGCTCCCCCCACGATGCTGACGTAGGCAAAATCACCTTGGGTTATGAAAAACGGAATGACTATATATATATGTATTCCACAGTTGTCTATGCCAGAAACTGTCGCATCAGTCAGAATTTTGTTCATATTGTCGGGGCCGGAATTCGATATAGCAACTTATACATCACAATGTGACATGATTCTTCAACCCCCCTTTAAGTACTTATTGAGGCAGAAGATTGGTCCATGAAATATTCATATATGTTAGAGATTTATCCTACTCTTTACCTTAATTTTATAACTACATTTGTAGCTGTGTAGTTGCATCGTGGTGTATTATTCGTTGCTACGCCAAAGGCTATTTTTGACCCCCAATAATATCAACGAACAAAATGGAGACGCGGGGAATCGAACCCCGGACCACCTCTAATCCATTTGGATGCCAATGACGTTCACATGCTAAAGAGGTATTATACCACTAAACCACATCCCCACTGAAAGCATTGCGACTACATGATCTCATAAACACCAAGTATATGAAACTTGAATTCAACAAAATAGGGTTATCAAGTGTATCTCTATAAATTTATGCACCTCCACCAGTTTAATTACACGTAGACTACTGTTAGCCCATGCTAGTAAAAGTATATAGCGTATATAAAGCTAAATCAAGATTGAATTATATATCTTGTCGCGAATTTTGTCGCGACACCTTCAATTACTTATCAGAGTATTTATTCCATGTAGTTACCATCCCGATGGGCAATGCATACCGCCCTAAAGAAGAATTTTTAACCTCGCCGGTCGGGACACAACCGATCACGAAGATTCGGTAGATTATTAAGGATTTAGTAGTTATCCAACACCTACTTTTCTACGCAACTCAAGCCTCGTGAAATTAAAGTGGTTCAAGCGTCGCCGTTCCATGCGTTGTCGTCTCCGGCTGGTTAGTTTTTCTGGTCTGCCCATACACCCAGTCCCAGACAGCTGGGCAGTCAGCTTGGACGCATTGCGGCAAGCTACACATGCCCGTTTGCTGGCGTATGGAAAATTTCCGCCATCGTGGTTTAGGGAAAACCAGGTAGAGGCCCATGCGGAATTAAAGGAGGCCCATGCGGGCGTGACAAAGACGAATATTCGGGGTGTTGGGTCTTCGATATGTCCAACATCCCACGACCCGTCTCGCATGATCACGCGTGATCACGCAACCTATGTAGCCTTTGCGCGGATTTTACCAACAGGCGCTCTGTCACGGAATTCAAACAGGTACTGATTCCCCAATCTTCAAATGTGGGAAGTACTAGCTGTCCCAACTGATTCTCCCACTGTCCCCTATAGAGTGGCGGAACATATACTAGTATATAACCCAGCTTGGATTGATGTATATCTATGCCCAGCCGGGCCAATGAAAGGGGTACAGGTGGCTGTTGATGGGCAAAGGATACCGTCTCAAGAATCGAGTGACAGCTAGTGATACAAGGGGCGTGAAAGAGCAACGCGATATCTATCCTATTGGTCTGTGACCCAACATAAACCCTCAGCTCCTGCATAGAAGGCATAATCATCCTCTGCGGTTTGCCCGAGCCACAAAATCACATTAATGTTCTGCAAGTACCCCCTTTTCAACCACAAAACCATCTTTCGTTACTGACTAATCGCTCCCAGGGCATAATTGCAGACTACAGAGTGCTTACAATTCAGAGTCAGCATGTACATATGTTGCAAGTCCTTTGTGCAGCGTTACTACAGCTCTCTCTTTCGGCGCTGCAATACTAATGCCCGTTGCTAGCCATGCCAATCTTGACTTATTCTGTCAAAGGTGTAGTGGGCATAGATATAAAATAGCCACCTACCTGAATTGGATCTGGAGCAAGGGCTACTATGGCGAGACGGGAAACGGGTGTGTAATATCGGTTCTACTCGGGACCAAGAGCTGTCCGGTTAGTTGGTCTGATGGCAGCTTCAATAGAAAAATACATTAACCAATTAAGACGTATGGTGAACTAAATCTTGAACGGACAAGGAACACAAAACCGGTGCTATTATTACCACTAGGATCAGGTGAAAATAAGAGTTCTGTACCTGAGCTTCGCACATATGCATGGTCACACAATCATCGGTGGAGCTAGCATACGGGTATCTTTTCAGAATAGGCGAAGTGGTAGGCTTGTTCTAAATCCCGCTCGCTCACCGCTGTCTGCCTGGCTGCCTGCGCGGCAAGCGATGTGTGATTATATTTTGACAGACTATCACTCACGTCGCATATGCATCAATCCTAGTTTAAAGCATCACGACATATCTCGTATCTCTCTCCGAGCTAGCTTTCTTGCTTTCTTCCTTCCCCGTCCAAAGATATCTTGCCGATTGATACTAACTTATGAGGCCATATTTTCTAGTTTGCTCGGCCGCGGTGAGCGCCTATGTTCCGCGGCTTCGGGGAACTTGAAATTGCTTCTCGCGATCGCTGAGTGAACTCAACCACAGAGCTGCTTATCGACCGCGCCCGCTAAAAAAAAAAACCTAAGATGTCGCTAACCGTCAATATCTCATAGACATTAACTATGGACTGACACGACCGAGGGGGGAGATGTACACAGCCGCACGCCCACATGATAGGATGGCTGAGCTTGATTCCCCCCTTCTTATCTCGTCTAGTCTCTTGGGGGTCTCGATTCGCAAGTTCGGTTGAGTGAACAAACTTAGAGGGCTACCTATTATGATATCTCATTCCGTCTGGCATTGTGGGGGTTTTTTTTGTGATGATACGTACTAATCTTTCTCTGCTGGTCCTCGGCAAGAGTGAACTGGACCGACCCCACACGTGTCAAATGATTCGACCAGAGATCCTCTATATTAAAAAACCAGCTAACAGGGGTCTTCTGGTACCTTTGGATGTGTCTGTCGATGGAAATCCTCACAGAAATGTATGAAATAGATCAACGAGAAAATTTGTTCCTGGCGCTGAGGAAGTAGTATCTTTGGGTTCTGGGAATCCCGCGGCCGGCGCCCTCGGCATATGTACGCCATGGTGCCAACTGTTTACTATTTTGATGTAGCTAATATGTAGATATTTGTAGGTTTGCTTATCGTTTGCTTCTTACGGGGGTTTTGTTCTTTAAGCTTGGGAGGGGCAGCCTGTGGAGCCTTTTTGAGTGATAATGAGCTAATGAGGTACAGCCGCTAACTCCGGATTACTGATTGTACTAGGTCTGTAATTTTGGCGAGTGATGTCTTATGCTTTATGGTTGCAATAAACACCCCTGGCTAAATGTAGTTTCCGCCGGTGACTTTGGAGTTTACATGAAGATAGCAAGAAGAAAATCACTAGGGAGGAAAAGCGAGTAATCTTAGGTAACTACAATGTAAATCTCTAGAGAAAATGAATATGTAAGAGGAAAATCATAAATTATCACTCGAGATCGCTGGTCTGTGCGTGCGTTTCGCTTTCCCCAAACCGTATGTAGAGTTGCATAATATTCCCAACTAAGAGCAGCCGGATAGCGCTTATACATTACAGCGGCTATAATGCCCTAATTTTACCTAGGCAGTGGACCGCTGTACGCTGCGGTTTAGAACTGATCGGGAACATATGATCGAGAGTTTGATGGCCTATCTGGTTACACGGTTGATACTTCTGCATCTATTTCCAGTTGGGCATAGCTGCGGACGTGTGGGAAAACGATCGTTGGTGCTGATGGCTGTGTTTACGATACTCCCCAGGACCATGAATTCCACTAATAGTTGTGTCTTAAATCACGTCTTTCTCTGACCCATTAAATAAAGGTGACTTGGATGTAGTTGTGTGAAACGATTAACAAGCAGTGGTTTTCCATATATCGGGATACCCAGTTCGACATCAATTAGATGTATTATCTGCTTTTGCGGGGGACTGATTCAAATCTACGGAACTATTGGCTTGTCAGGATTGATAGACGCAAACTCTGAAAAAGCAGCAGATGGTAGACACAGATTCGACTTATATCGGCGCGTAAATCCACGAGATCTATCAAACTCACTTGCCTAGTCCTATCTTTCATCGAGAATCCGCTCCGAGTCAGGTCTCAAGCCAATCGCGTCGATAAGCGACACTCCGTGAGGCGGCGATCTCTTTGGGGATTATTATATGGTGTCCTCGGGTTACCGAATTCTGAAATTTTTTCGCCTGTTCTTGATAGAAGAATACTTTGGCGCCAACTGATGCTGCATAACGAAAAACCCCATCTCGATTTAGATCAATAAACTGGGTGACCCCAAACTGTCATGACACATCTGTGCTTTTATGTATCATAATTTGAAGCAAGTGCATATTCGATACTAGGGTACATGTATCCATCCCTCGGGCTTTATAAAGCAGCTAAGCCATGGCGCATTGGTCTGTGCAGCTTACAGCCATCCCTCCCTAGCCTCTCGGTTCCCTTTTTTTCGTTCTTTTAGAATTATTCCTGGGTGAAAGGATAGTACTTAGATGATTATGATAAAGGTTGTGATATATACGTACATTAATGGTACTTTAAAAATTCAATCTAATCGAGAAATAGCCACGGAGATTTACGTTTCAACTTGGATCGTTTGGCCCCCCGTTTCCCGTTTCTGCACTTAAGCCTGCCTCTTGGTATTTTTGCTTTTTACTTGCCTTTTCTTACTTTTTCTACACTTTCTTGAGATCCGTTAAATGGTTGGCAGAGAGGACTATAACGTGGAGATAAAAGTTGCCCCGGGCTCGGCAGACGACCGGCCATTTGCTTTTTTTTTTTTTTAGCCATGCTCTGTCATATCGCGTGTTCAGTCCTTGACCTTGCATACAGAACCAGGAACCAGCCCTTGAACCAGGAACCGTAGTGCAGGTATACGTAAATTTTGAAAACTACAATTACGTATGGGAAGAGGAATCTTTGCCTATTTACCTGACATCTAGTCGCTCAAAAGAAGGTTGAACCGCTGGGGAAGAGATCCCAAAGACCTGGCTAGTGGAAAATTGCGGGTGTGATGACCCAAAGATGTGGTTTTGACTCTTGGTGTGGGGAAGTATGCCACCTCCACTGCATAGCTAGAGCCACATCCATCCCACGCGAATGTGCGGCAAGCACTTATCGCACCTAACCTAATCTGATTGGAGGATCCCCATAATCGGTAGCTCTCGGAGGGGGAGCAGACGCGTCAGTGGCGTTTACAAACTGCGCTAAAATATCCTCTGACGTTCCCAAAACCGCGTAATGCCGGAACGGTTAAAAGCCGCCAGCTGGCGCACAGCAAACGCTACCCGCCGCCTGGGGGCAGAATTACCCGAAGAATTCACAATTGCACGCATAGGATTGGGGAGATTAAACTAGGAAAAAGAAACATGGGACAAACGCTGACAATCGTGGATCGGGCTTGGTAGAAATTTCAAGTTAAGGGAGCTGGCTGCGGATTCCTGGGCTAACTAACGATATTACGAATGTTGGGATCTAAGAGCTGTAACCTAGCTTAAAAAGCAAATTGGGGAGGGATTCAAGTTCTGGAGGCAAAGTTCAGATCGTGCACGCCAGTTGAGCTTCAGATGAGACGATACCTAGTGTAGCACCTTTCCACCTGCAGATTAACACGACAGACTCTCAATAGCCAACCTTTGGAAAGAGGGGGCACCACCTCGATACCTGAAAACGGATGATAATGTAACCTCCACGCGCGGCAACGCGGGACTAACGACGTCTCTGATTACTTGTACGGAAGTTTAGCCAAAGTCAGCCAAAGCACATAAGTATGCTTAAGCTTTGTGTTCCGCTTACTCTGCTCGGGCTCCTGTACCGCTGTCAGATGTGGCAGCTTCCTCCTGTACGCGTTGGCTTAGCCTGGGTGTAAGATTCACACACAGAGACACTGAATCCACGGGAACTGAACTACCTACCCACCTACTTACCTGTATTTTCTCGAGACCGAGGGTAATATTCTCGGCGCTCGGCGTTGACAATTGCCTAGACTTCCAAAACACTGCCCGAATAGCACTGATTTTGGCCGAAGCAACCGACTAAATATATATCCGCGGCCACTTCTGGCTCCGAGTCTCACCAAATACACACTATCAGAGCGTAATATCATCAGCAATGTGTGTAACTCAGTCTCTTCAGAGGATTTGTACATGTGGCGATCGTGCAAACATTCCTCATATGTCTGTGACACCATAACCCAAGGTCGCCGTCAGCGTTGGTGGATGAACTATGTATGCCCCAAAGATTCTAAGCTTTCTCGTAACTGCATGAGGTACTGTGTGTACGTTATCATGCTAGAAAAGATGTGTTAAGGACCATGAACTATAGTGTATTACTACAGCAACACATATATCTAGGTGGGGAATAGTAAGCTACGTGGGCAAGAAATCGCACGATGAAGATAGTATTATCATCACCAAAATAGTAATTCACTGGTGGATCTCAACACACAGGTACCAATTCATCATAGCTGATTAATACCAATCGTCGACCCATTAAGAGATGATACGATTACAATCGAAGGATTTCGTAGAAAAAACATACTAGCGAATAAATCACATTTTCCCGCTTAAGATGCAATGGGGTAGGCTGCAGCTGGGACCTGCTCTAGTTGGTCTGTAATATTTCTAGCAGCAGTGACATGGCAGCTATAACGCTAATCCCGGGGTACATGACGCACGAACATAGAAATTTATTCTGCAGAAGAGAGATCATCGTTCTTGACCCACAGCCATCTCACCTCCAAGCCTTCGGTTGGAGGAAGAAGGGCTTCCGATATCGGTCACAGTCAGTGTTGATAACAAAAATCATAGTACTAAGCTCGTATCCATATTAGCTCAAGCAGGCACCATCGAACTGTTAGAGAATGATCTCTATAAAACGAACAACTAGAGAAGATCTCAACTAAAAAAAAAAAAAGCTTACGTGCCTTCCGAGGGTGATTATAGTATAAGCATCTTGTGGGAGCCATGATAATATGATAGCCAATGATTGGCTAGGCTCCACATCTATGCATTTTAAAAACTGGATCTTCTCATCGTCATTCACGTCGGCGGCAAAGGTAAAAAAAAAAAACTTTGGCGATGCGCGCCTACGGTTCAATTGACCTACCGATAGCTCATCTTGGACTTAATAGCCTTGACAACTACAACGGTTAGCCCCTTGCGCAATTACCAGTACTCCATCAATAAAACCTAACTTGGAAAAAAACCGCCACAAAGAATTCTTGCATTAGCGCCGTGTATTATTGGATTAGCTTTACCAATGCCATGTCACCAGCGTCGCCATGCCACCACTAGGAACTTCTTTGGCTTCCTAAATACTCTAATATTACAGGGAAAAATTAAGACGAGCGGCATCTGACAAGGGATAAGTTTGGTGGGGCGTTTAATGGATAGTCCTACCCTCGGGTGATAGCTTCCGGCGGTAATAGTGACGGTAAATTACATGATAGTGGAGAACCGACTTCCTCGTCCGAACACGTGTGGAGATAAGAAAGGATACGTGATATTTCGGAGTCAATCTCATTTAGGAGATGAAGATGCTAAGAATGAGGGGCAGCCTAACATGACAGCTCTTCCCAAACCTCGATCATCCTAGCTGACATGTGTGGCCTCCCCCCCACGCTCCCGGAAAATTCAAAGCTCTTTTGTGATTATTCTTCCCTAGAACGCAATAGTTACATGTAAGTTTAGCGGTTGAGCAAGCCTAGTGTATGCAGATGAGAAAGCCACATAAAAGCAAATTCTATAGTACTGGATTACTTACTCTCCACACATAGAACTTCGCTATTTGACTTCCACCTAGTCTCTACTATAAGAGAGGGGCCCCTTCCAGCGAAAAACATCATCAGCCTAGTCACATCTACCATCATCATCATACCAAAAACCTCCGACATCTACCTCCTTTGTGATACTCCCCTCCTCCTCTTCAACAAACGTTTTTTCTGTCCATTTTTAAAAAATGGCCACCATGACGATGACAATCAGTGAACCTAGCGAATATCATCCATGCTCTGCAACCATGATCCCAGCAAAGTTGGAAGTTTCTCACGAAGCTCTCAGAAATCGGTTCAGAAATATGGATATTATCGTACCCAACTTCTACGATCTGATGCCTGGCTGGGTCCCAAAGGTGAACGAAGTGTATAGCAAAAAACTTCGTGAGAAGACTAATAACTGGCTATTTGAGTAAGTTTTTCGAATTGGGGCTTTGGTCCGTCCCTAGCATGAATGAAACTGATCAGTTGTTCGGTATAGCCGCATTGCTTCGAACCCAAAGCATCGTAAGTGGATTGAAGGTGTCGATCCGTTGCTCCTTAATGCCTGCTTTTATCCGGATGTTCCTGAGGAGGCTTGTTATCAAATGGCCCTTTATACTGGATGGGTAAGCACCTTTCTTCAAGAAACTGCTGTTAGCTTCTTTCAAGTTTTTACTGATACCAAATCAACAGTTATATCTTTGGGACGATGGTAACTATTGATCTATGATGAAGCTATGTTTCACAAAGAGATTTTATTAACCATAATTTAGAAATCGACTGCGGTGCACTCGCCAAAGACACAGAAGGAACAAAACGTGTCCATAGAGAAACTCATGCTGCCATGTCCTACACCCTTGGTCCATCGCGATTCTCCGGTCCTCCTCCAAAAATGAGTCCCATAATGGAGGCTTACTGTGATGTGGTCACCACAATCCAGGCATCTTGCTCTGAGTGTAAGTCTAACACGTGACAACCTGCGAAGTGTTGGGTCTTGTGTATTAATTCTGTTTCCCGACAGCTACTCAAGTACGCATTCTCGATGAACTTCGCCAGTATGTTGATGCAGTTGTCAGTATGCAAGCAAAATACAATGAGGATCTTCCAGACTTCAAGACCTTTAATGCATCACGGCGCCATACCGCTGCAGTTGGCATCAATGTTGGCCTTCTTGAGTGCGTTTTACCAAACAACCCCCCATACGAGTGATTCTGTTTTTTTTTCTAACTTGCGCAGATACTCGTATAATCTTGATATCCCGGACTCGTTCTTTGAACACGAAGCTGTTCAAATTATCATCGATAAAACCTGCTTTTTGATCCAAAAGTTAGTTTTCTGATCAGTTTCAAGTAGGCGATTCTTGGGGCTAACATAATCACAGTATCAACGATGTAGCCTCGCTAGCCAAAGAGATTAACGATGTCGGTGGTCAGCTTGATAATGTCGTTGCAGTGCTTGTATATCATCACGGACTTGCCCCACAGGATGCCATCGACTTTACGTGTCAACTTATTGCTGACGACCACGCTGCCTTCGAGGCTGCTAAAACTCGCGTCCCGATTCCTGAGGATAATCCTAAGCTGGCGCAGGATATCCACACCTGGATCAAAGGCTGTGAGGATATTGTGATCGGGATGACTTACTGGACGTGAGTAGCTACGCACAATCTTTAGAAGACGAACGTGAAGGCTAACCGTGATACCTTAGATACCAATGCAAACGCTACTTTAAGAACCCGCAGTACCTTGGTGATAGTGGTGATATTTTGGTTCATATCCCTTAAGGGATCGTAAGAGGGGATCTTTCAGTAATTTTTTTTTTCCCTTGGGTATCACTTATTGTCAGCCTTTTTCTTCCCTTTGTGAATGGAGTTATTGGATGTGATATAACGAATTTCTTGGAATTAATGTTTTAAATTTCAATATCTGGGTACGACACGACTTTCCTTTTAGTTAATTTAGTATATATCCTGCAAATTTTTTAAGACCTGCTATGAACGTGAGCGAGATTTCGTGAAAGTTTCAAGAAGCCCAATATCCGTAGGAGCCCACCAGCTTAGTGGTCTCAAACCTATTCGCAAGGCTTAACGCAAATTTACTCTTATTTTAATATAAGTATCCATTTTCGAGTATAGCCCTGTCAAGATTAGAAGCAAGACTTTCGTCTTTCGTGGAGAAGTGGGTGTTGTGTGCACTTAGAGCTAGTGCTAACAAATTGGCATTTGCCGTAATAAGAGCTAGAACTTTATTCTAGCGATTGGGACGGAGTAAAGGTCAAACGAATTGATTTCTATCTATCATCTAGCTTAGGAAGTGTTGTATACGGAATTATCTAAGACATGTGTGGAGAACCTGTCCCTCAATAAACAGAAATCATAAACCCCTCTTATTTGAGTTATCTGGCTAATTGTTTTTAAACATAGTAGTTGGCTAGGATCTTTACATTCAAGTTACTTCTAAAGTACCAATTTCTATAGGGTAGCTGTTTGAGTGGGATTTGTGAGGCATATCAGGTTATGGAAAGCTTTTCTGACACAAATTCCATCATAATAAACCATGCGATGGAGAGTGATTGGTAGAGGTGTCGTATGCTTCCTGTGGCTAATACGTATGAACCATGGGTATTGCTGAAACATTGAAACATCTTTCGATGTTAAAAGTAGGTTTAGCGTGCCAAGTCTCATCAATAGTAACCGCCTTGGCGCTGCCCCTGCATTTAGACGGTGGTGACATGTTAAATATCAGTAACTTCCTCGGGCGCTCTTGAGTATCTCCATTACCGCAGCCCATGGCGCTCCAGAATCTTCCAAGCGAACTCCTTCTACGCATCGCAGAAAATTTCCAACGCCCAAAAGATGTCCACTCGCTCCTCCGGACCAACCGTCGTTTCGCTCGCGTCCTCATTCCACTCCTAAACCGCTGTGCAATCCGTTCCGAAAACGCAATGGTAGCTCTCTTCTGGGCAGCAGCAAATCAACAAGAAGCGGTCGTTAAAATGTTACTGGAGCGGGGAAATCAGATCGAAGTGATTATGAAAGATCCGATTCACTGGGCAAAAAGAAAACTGGTGCATAAAGGACCCGAAACGTGTACCCAAGCAGAAGTCAGATTTGTACTGGATCAAGGACCGAATCTTGTCCTTCGAGACACCCGTCGACGATCACTGCCGGCATTGCATTATGCCATACGTAACGGGCATGAAGGACTATTTAACCTATTGCTAAAGAAGGGTGCTTATATCGAGGCCCGGGACGACTTTGACTTGAGTCCACTCCACGAGGCTGCGTGGCAGGGCAGGGAGATAGATGTCATGGTGCTGCTGGAGAGAGGTGCAGATATTTCTGTGAGAGACTTCATGGGAAGGACACCACTCCATATGGCGGTCGAGTACAGACATGAAGGGACAATGAGACTACTGTGTGAAAAGGGCGCCGACGTCACCCTACAGGATCACCAACAAAGGACACCGCTTCATATCGCAGTGAAGATCGGAGATGAGCGACTGGTCAGGTGTTTACTCGAGGAAGGAGCCGATGTCACTGCTGAGGACCATCTAAGACGGACACCATTCCAGATGGCATGTCCATCAGTTTTGCAACTGATGGATAATATAATCAAGGGTGACGAGGAAAGGCACGGGTGGCCAGGCAGAACTTTGTGGCAGATGTTTCATTTGGCTTTGAGGAGATTAAAAAAGCGCGAGTACCAACAGAAAATGTATTATTTAACAAACCCACCTGATGTTCCTTTTCTTCGCATCCCCGGCTTATCGTATTCGCGAACTATTTAAACTATATGTATTCTTAATATCAAATTCCTTGTTAAGTTGAAAGTTTAAGTCATGGTAGAGATTTAATCCTCTTTCTATGAAGGGTACATATATAATGTCCAGAACCAGGAACCTTTAGCAAGGTGTGGAAGATAGCCAGAGGCACATTTGATGCATCAAGAGCCACAGAAGATATGTGAAGGTTATCGGAACATAGAACCAGCTAAAGCGAGGTCGCTGGCGTCTTATAAATTAAAAATTTAGAGTTTATATTTAATACTATTATTCGTTGTTTCTATTCCATACGGGTGAGTTTATTTTGCTGGGTCACTGTTTCATTATTTTAGGGTACAAGAATGTTACATGCAGCAGAAAAACTAACGGCCTTAAACTAGGTCATAAAGGTGCAATAGAACGTTGCTGTTGTTGTTTATTCATTTGTGATGGAGCATACTTGTTGGTTAATATTTTTATCTTGTTTAGAGATAAATACAATACAGTACGTATACTAACTTGATATTTTTAAAAAAACTCGCTAACAACCTTATCTATTCACTCACTCCGCGTACCCATTCAGAACTAGATAGTAAGCACTTTACTCCTAGATCCATACTCATAAGAACGTGAAAGTAGCCTGGGGCTGGGAGTTCGACGGCGATGTCTGCTAAATGCCAGCTTGGCATAGAGCAATGGCTGTTAGAAAGAGTTAGCAGTAGAAATCCGTATGCCTCCAACGAAGCGATCTGATCGGCTGTGCCTATAGCGAATCATCAAAAAGATTGCCTGCTAAGTACCAGTGCCAAATCTATCCTGCCGCATGGAAGATCAAGATCTTGGTGGTTGATCTTCGGAAGTGGCGCATGGAAGGTAACTACCGGAAAAACTATTCGCCGTCGAAATCAGAAATTCAGGGTTCGTTCAAAAAGCAAGCATAAGGCTCTGAATTTCTCCCAACCCAATCAGCCATTTAACTCACGATGACGCGTATGATTCGTGGAATTCAATTACCTGCACTTTGGGTGTTAAACAAAAAGAAATAAGTTTCCACGTAAGCCCTCATGTAAATGCCAATGCTAGAAATAGTCGCGCATAGATGCCAATACTTTGGAAAATAAAATCTTACCACCGATGAAGGTCCTCCCGAACATTCTCACCCTCGATGCCGCTGCTTAGTTCAGCCGAGAAGGCCGAGCATCGGGCACGAGCCCCCTGACAATGATCTCCCGAAACATCCCCCCAGACTGGCCAAGGCATGACCAGTTTGGACAGATTACAATTTCCTGCTCCATACCCTCCCTGTCCCCCCTGAATTGAAACAGCGCTACAAGAAGCATCACGGCCACCAAGCCTCAAGTACTTCTCTCACAGCTTGTCCAAGCTCTTCAAGCTATACGGTTAATTATTGCAATCCCTTACAGGCCAAAACGACGAATATGCCCCTCCTAAGCCTCCCAAACGAGCTCCTCCTCCCAATTGCCGAAAGCTTTGAACATGCACACGAAGTAAATGCTCTCATTCTCACAAATCGTCGTCTTGCGATCTTGCTTACGCCACTGCTCAACGAATTCGCTCTTCGCGCTAAATATGCCATGACAGCGCTGTTCTGGGCAGTAACAAACGGATGTGAACCGATGGTCAAGCTTCTACTCGAGCATGGAGCTGGAATTATCGTAGTAGAGGCGCCCAGCGGTAAAGGTGCAACAGTTGTATTACACCAATCGCCTGGGAGCTGCAGCGAGATGTTACTCAAATTCGCCATGGCACAAGGAGTAAATCTTGCGCTTCAAGACATTCGCGGGAAGAACTGGATACCGCTACACTGGGCTGCAAAGAACTCAAATTTTGCGATGATTAAGCTGCTCCTTGACAGGGGTGCTGAAGTGGATACTCGGGACCATCTTAAAAGAACTCCGCTTCATCTTGGATCATGGTTCGGGCCAGCCGTTGTCGAATCACTATTGGAGAATGGAGCCGATATCTCCGCACGTGATAAGGATGGGAGCACACCATTGCACACGGCGGTACGATACTCGAAGGAAGTTGCGAAAGCGTTGCTGGGCAAAGGCGCGGACGTGAATGCGAAGGACGGCAACGGAAACACACCATTACATGTGGCAGCTGAGTCGTCGAGGGGAACTGTGGGTTTGTTGCTGGAATATGGTGCAAATGTCGCTGAGAGAAATAGCTTTGGGCAAACGCCCTTACATCTGGCCACACGGTATGCTGGAGGCGCAGAGGATGCGAGATTGTTGCTGGAAAGGGGAGCAGATATCATGGCGAAAGACAATATGGGAAATGCAGTGCAGTTATGGGCGACGACTAGACAAGCACCACCGCGTCGTCTTGTAGATGGCGAATGATATTTAATGCTGCCTTCTATCCAGCTATAATGTTTTTCCCTTAGGTATGAAGTTGGTATTTGGTGGTGATTTGCGAGTCCGTGTGATTTATTAGATGAGTTTTCGTATTTTACTCTAAATTTCGCTTTTCATATTAGTAGTTGCTATAATTTTAATATATCCTTTGCTCGGGGGGGGTAAGGAAACCTCACTACTAGACTAATATTGAAGAAAGAAATTCAGAAATAATGGTAGAAGGGTACTAGTGACCCCTAAGATGAGTTTATGAGTGAAAGCAATTCAGTCCACCTCTCGGCACTAATTTGGGAAGACGAGAGTTCTCGCCTTATGTTGATGATAAAATCACCGGATAGGTCCCACGGTAGAGTAGGGCGAGACTGGGGATGACGGGAACCCAGGCTACCCATGAGGCGGAAGGCGTTCAAAACCACTTGCTAGATAGAGTTTTTCTTACCCATAATAAGTAAACCGTCGGTCCCAGATATGAACATTTGGTTAGAGCAAGATGCTGGGAAATCAACCAATTGTAAAGTAAACCTACTAATGTTGCCATCGCCATCCTCACCATGCGCTCTTTAACACGCGTCAATCTCATCTGCAGCATGTGGGTTCCTGAGCGCATATTTTAAGTGCATGTATGTTGCACTATATTTGCAATATGTCAGTATATGTAGTCCGTTTGGGCGCGAGCGATTTCTAAGTTAGCCGCAGCCGTAGTACGCCAAGAGCGCTCGGGCCTCGTTTAGTTGCTAGTCACTTAAAGGCTTAGCATTTTCATGATTTAGGTGCTCGTACATACTTAGATACTACATGAAGAACCCGAAAATGCATGTTCTAGGTCGGGATTTCTGGTTAGCTGGATCGGGCTATATCAACTTACTCATCGGTGAACCTGATACCCTTGTATTCAGGTTCTTCATTAGGTATCCGTGTAATCTCATAGTGTATTCGGTACAATCGCTCCTGGGTCAACGACGAGACTGGACCAGTGCCGAACAGGAATCTGGGGAGTGAGTATTAGTTTCCTAGGCCGGCTATTTCCTACTGTTCAGACCCCTGTTCGTCGCTGGCCTAGTCTCGTTGTTGACCCAGGAGCGACTGTACCAAGTGCGCAGGCCGGCCACTTACGCGGGTGTTTAACAACTTCCCCGACCACTCATTTCACTCCCCTCACGTGAAGAGAATAGGGATATGTAGGAAAAACTAACTTAGAGAGGAAATTTCCCACTCTAGGAGTGGTTTTCTGCCTATCAGAATCTCTTTAGGACTAATCGTTGTCACTTACTACACCCAGTCGTATACCCTGTCTATGCGTGTCCCATAACTAGTTACCGAATATACTACGAGATTACTGGTATACCTTAAGTAGGAGATCGCTGGTTCTAGGTTCTAGGATATGGCGCATTGATAATAAGGTGGGTGACAATAGGCGAGGTTCTAGGGTATTATAGCGCGTCTTTTAGCTGTTCGAGTAGCCAGGGAAGAAAGAGAATATCTATAGGTAGCTCTCTACCTCCTCTATTCCCTCACACGAGGTGAGGAAACCTATGCTATGCGTTCAATGGTGACTTTGGCTAATATAGATATCCTTTAGAGGATACTATATTTGACTTACGTGTAAGCAAGATAATTCCACCACAGCCTTCAAATTGCATGCACTTGGCCGTAGTGAGCTAATTGAAACCCACGGCATCGTTCAGTCACGGAAGCCCACCTGAACTTTACAATCGTTATGCGAATAAATTACCGCAACTCTATGGCTATAATGGTGAATTAGTGTGAATAAAACCCGCAAGAACTATTTGTACTGGGAGTACTTTAGATGAGACAAATTATTACCACCCGTCCTGTTACGATAACGCACCACCCGATCGGTTAAGAATCTGGCACTTTTAGTCTTGTCTCAGATACTACAGATGTCGAGATACCTGCCTTTGTTTCTGTGATATTAAAAATGGCCAACGAGCATGCTGGTAAACTTGGCACTTCGGGTGGTTGCGGCCTTGAGATCAGAAAATTCAGTGATAATCCATGCATAAATTTCCTGACCAGTCTTTATATCCGTCTGGTTGGTGGATATAATTAATATTAGAATCTCTTTTCGCTACGATATAAAACTAGTATAGTAATATGGTCTCCTTATGAAGACTTAGACTGTGAGAATTCTTGTCTTATAAAGATGTGTATTCCTGGTCCTGGCGGACTATTTTGCCTTCTCTAGACCTTTTCTATATGAAATCCTACTCGACGAGGGTAAGAAGTTTCTATAATTGAATATCTTTATAGGTAGATTGGGCGTTATATAATTTTCATGTTTGATAGGCCCACCAAGGCTTGCCGATCGCTATATCGAAATTCCCATGCTGTAAGCCTGTACACGCGTGATCCTCGATCAATCGGCGCATCGAGCGTGGGCTTAAGATTGACAGTTTTATTGCTCTCATTGGAAACTTTCTTTTCTTGCTTGCTCTTTTGGAATTAATCTTGTCGTATTTTCCTGTGGGACTTATTAGAAGGGGAAACCTACATTGATGGCAACACCGCAGAAGATTTTCACACCAGCATTTGCAGGCGATGCCTCTGGCTCGGAGAAGTGATGGAATATTGAAGGAAAATACCTTCAATTTTGAGCCTGAAAGCTCCTAATCCCTGATCAAGTGGCTAGTGAATGCTAGTATCTCTAAGTCTTCCTCGTGAGGAATTCATTTCCTCTAGGATGGCAGGGAAAAGGCAGAGATAAATTGTCTCATATCCCATCTGAACTACAATCTCATCGAAGAATAGTCTATCTTTTTTCCTATCCCCGGGGGGTTTACTTCTCCTGTATGTCACACAATCCGAAGATCGGGGAACGCCGTATTTCCCCACAGCTGGTCGAAGCTGTCAATAGTCTTCCCAGCAGCCAACTCAAGTTTTTGAGGCCTACCCTCACTTCGTCAGCATGCTACCTACTCACTCTAGGTAGACCTCGTAGACCTCGATGGGTTGAGACTCACGTCCTCCTATCAATCACCTTTGGGACGGAGATACAGTCTAATTGAATACAATCTAGTAAGCAAGGTGCATTTGTCGTGGAGGGGCTGACGGAAGCGTGGGTCTATGAGTCAAATAGGTCTATTCTAGTTAGGACGTGACGTTGCCTCAAGAGCCATCTCTGCGGTGAATATTCCCAGTGAATTAGCATGATAGATTTCATCAGGCGCAGAAGTTGATTCCAACCAACATTCGGCTGAAGAAGCATGTTCTCGAGGAAAGATAGCGATTATTTGACGTTTGTTGTCTTCGAAAGTCCCAACAAGGTGTTGGTGACGTTTCTGACAGGAACATGACCGAGACTAAGGCTCCACCAAATTCAAGAAATCTCCAACCAAGGCAGGAGCATTCACAGGACAGAGAAATTTCCTAGAAGCAATATCTAAGCTACTCGTGAGGGTCCTCTGTGATAATGGCGGTGATGACGGTAATGATAACCAATGATAGATGAAGAGGGGAAATGTTGGTAATGGAGAAAAGCGAGGGAAAGGCGGTATTTAAACCTCGCCAACACGGGAGAAAGCGAGCCCCAAAAATACTATGGCGACCCATCTAATAAACGGCCAAACCTTTCACAACTCGGTAGGTCTTAGATATTATTGTATTACGTCTAATTCGCCATCCTTGGACGGATACACCCGTTACTACATATATTTCAACCCCTCAGGAGATTCTCAGGCCACCACGTAAGTTATAAAGTAGAGAAGTACATGTAATCCGTAACCGTGAATATATTAATCTATTAGAATCCCAAATTAACAAGGCCTTGATCACTACATCTATCTTTCACATATTGACCCGCGTAGCTTGGGCTAAAAAAGATTTCATTGGCTTGCGCCTCTACTTCTCTACCTCTACCCTCTCCATCAGTCCGAAAGCGATAGATCACGAATTTCAACCACTACGCGTACTTGTCAAACCGCTGCGCTAAAACAGGCAGCTGCAACTATACGAAGAAAAAAAAGCTTTTGAGAAAAACTAATGGATGAAAAAAAAAAGAAGAAAAGGCTTAAGCATGCTAGGTATCCTGCTTCATATACCCTCCATAGAAATGACAAAAATCGCTCCGAACGACAATAAAATGGAGTGGAGAAAGAAAAATATAAAAGGAAAAACAAAGCAGGAGCTAGTACGTAATATTAAACCGGAGCATGGTGGAAAAGGAATGATACGCTCTCGCCATTATGAGTTCTCCTACAAGCTTCCGCAAGCTATCACCAGAAGTCAGCAGGGCCCGTTTCACGCAGTGAAAAGATGTACCAACCGTTGGAGCGATATCAATAGTATCCAGCTTTGCGCAGCCCTTCTTCTTCTCCGCATGCGGCACGGTATTCGTTACCACAACCTTACTCAATTTGCTCCCATTGATCTTCTGGCATGCAGTACCAGACAGTATCCCATGTGTGACGATTGCAACCACTTCCTTTGCCCCATTCGCTACCAGCACGTCAGCTGCTTTGACTAGCGTTCCGCAGGTATCTGCCATGTCGTCTACGAGAATTGCGATACGTCCGTCGACGTCGCCGACGAGTGTCATGCGTGATACTTCATTGGGCTTCGAGCGTTCTTTATGTATGAGTGCAAAGTTGAGGTCGAGGCGGTCTGCAAGGGCTGTAGCACGTTTAGCACCGCCAGCGTCGGGCGAGACAATGACAGCATTTTTGTAATCGAAGTTTTCCCGGATGTACCGAAGGGTTGCGGGTTCTGCGTAGAGGCTGGGAGAGTGTCAACGGCTGTATAACAGGTATCTCGTATCCCACTTGGTATAAAAATAGCTTACTTATCTACCGGCACATCGAAAAACCCCTGAATCTGACTCGCATGGAGATCCATTGTAATAACATGGTCACATCCAGCACGCTGCAGCATATTCGCAACAAGCTTTGCACTGATGGGTGCTCGACTCTTGTCCTTCTTGTCCTGTCTTGCGTATGGAAAGTTCGGCATAACGGCCGTGATGCGTCGTGCAGATGCTGTCTTACATGCTTTGATGATAATCAAGAGCTCCATGAGGCCATCATTAAGCTCTTCACCTGGCCTCGTTGTTTGCAAGATGAATACATCTTCGTCACGGACAGACTCGCGCATTACGACGGAGGTTTCTTGGTTAGAGTATTTAAAGACCGACATATCGAGAAGGTCAACGCCGAGCCTAATCGAGAATTATTAGTATTGGAGGATGTAAGGGGAGGGAGTTTTTTTACCTGTCTGCGACCATTTTTGCGAGCTCGGGATGACTATTGCCCGTGAGGAGCTTGATGGAGTTTGACGTCATTACTGCCGGTGATGGTGATTTAGTCTCGGGAAGTAAGAGGGATAGTAGGCAGTAGATGGTAGTTGTTGTCGTAAAGGGAATGAAGGATTGAGTTGTGGTTGAGGTCACCAAAAACGATCGCGTGAGAGGGAAGAGAAAAAGTCAGAATGCTTACTGGTCTGGTCTGGTGGGGTCAGCCTTATCGATTAGAGAGCCTTGGCACTGGCCAGATCCGTCAAATCTTCTCCTACATAACAGGGAGCCAGAGCCTCAACGGAACTGGCTTTCCGATTTGCTGGAGCTGGCTGGCCTGGAGAGAATAGAGCAGCTTGTGGCCATGAGGCCCAGGTAATAGATATCTGAAATGCGGTTTGCGAGATGAATTTCAAGTTGCAATTGCCTGATTGTCTAGTGAATCGGAACCAGCAATGATTCCTCATGTTTCCCTGTATGTATATAGAGCGTTAAGGGAGCATATAAATCAGCAGATAAAGCTTCTCTACGAGAAACCCCGCCCAAGAATTTAATGCTCTCTCGACTCTTCTATAACTATTCCGGGTTTAACTTGCCCTCTCGTTTTAGCTGTCCTCTTTCGGCCGGGTAACATCTTGATCCAGGGACAGATCCAACCCACAAAGTGAACGTCGCCTCAACTCCAAACACCAGATATCGTTAAATCAACATCACTCCATCAACAGCTGCTGCAAAACCCCAATTCCTTCCCCTAAGCTTCCCAAACTATCCTCTGCTCAAAATGGTACCTAATCTCACCTTCAGCTAAAAGGAGCCCGGAATTTCAGATACTAACGAAGCGGCCAACTATAGACACAACTATCGAACCTCCATGATGATATGATCGTGAGTTCCTCCAGCATCCTAAAATTTACCTATCCACTGTACTGACTAGCCATTTAGCATGACTGCGCCCTGGACTACTACGGAAAGCGCCTCGCCGTTTGTCTCCCACCAGCTCCCATTCATCCCTAAACCCGCTAATACCTCCTAGACCTGCTCCTCCGACAAAACCATTAAGATCTTCGAAATCGACCGTGATAATCACCGTCTACTCGAGACTCTACGCGGGTAAAGCTGCCACACGTACCCCCGGAGCTTCCGTCTCGAATACAGACTAACGCATCATCTATAGCCATGAGGGCCCTGTCTGGCAAGTCTCCTGGGCGCACCCCAAATTCGGCAACATCCTCGCCAGCGCCTCCTACGATGGCAAAGTGATAATCTGGCAAGAACGTCAAGGCGTCTGGTCTAAACTATTCGAGCACGCGAACCACCACGCTTCCGGTTCGCACCCCTATCATCCCCCTACCTTCTCTGGCTGACCCCCTCGTAGTCAATTCCGTTCAATGGGCTCCCCATGAATTCGGTGCAGTCCTCGCCTGCGCCTCCTCCGATGGAAAGGTCTCGGTTTTGGAATTCAAGGATGACGGCAGCTGGGACACGAAGCTATTCTCCGCACACGTGATTGGTTGCAACGCAGTTTCCTGGGCACCCGCCACACAGCCGGGAAGTCTTGTTTCTTCTACTAGCACAGACAGAGTCCGGAGGTTCGTTACGGGTGGGAGCGATAACATGGTGAAGATCTGGCGGTATAGGTAATTACTTCCCACTCCTTCAGAATACGGGTGGGGTACTGATAAGTGTAGTGCGGAGCATGGTACTTACATTGAAGAATCGTCGCTTGAAGGACATGCGGACTGGGTTCGTGATGTTGCTTGGGCGCCCTCTATCCTGCAGAAGTCATATATTGCTACTGCGTCCCAGGACAAGACGGTCATCATCTGGACCTCAGAGGCTGAAGGACAGGCGTGGGTCAAGAAGGTGATCCCACTGGATACGGTTTTGTGGAGGGTGTCGTGGAGTTTGAGCGGAAATGTACTTGCTGTGAGTGGTGGGGATAATAAGGTTACGTTATGGAAGGAAACGCTGAAAGGCGAGTGGGAGAAGGTCAGTAGCGTTGAGGAATAGATAGGAGGCAGTGGAGGAAAACGAATAGAGCGAGGATGCGATGTGTGTGTGGGCGTTAATAATGCTTTTTAAAACTATTATATATTCTTTCCCTTCCCTTTATTTTTAGGGGCTTTCCTACTTTATAGCTGATGGGTGGGATTTTTGTGTTTGTTGTGGTAGTGGTAGAAAAGAAATACTAGGAATTATCGAACCTATTAGTGGGCCATGTGCTGACCCTTCGCTAAGACCCTATGTGATAGCCCTTTTCAATTGGTAGCCTATTAAGATATGAAGGGGAGCACAGAAATTGCTAGTTATAAGCATCGAAAATTTCAGTATGATATTTTTACCGAGTGACGGACTGTGAAGAGACATCGTGTCGTCTAGATAGATAGATAGATAGATTAATCATACCCGCATCCAACCTCATGGGTTATGGCGGTTAGCAAAAGGAAATAAACAAAAATAACAAAAACCAAACCAAACAAACTAGATAAAAAACAACCTAACAAAACCCATTTTAACTCTTCTCCTTACATACGCCTTCCTTTCCTATCTCTCTAAGTCCCCATATCCCCAATCTAACTCTTTATCTTCTCTTTCTCCTTCCTCTCTCGCACTCCTCCTTACAATTTTGAACTCCTTCCATATTTTAACTCCATATTTTATACCTTCATTGGTATACAGTAGCTCCTTCATTCCTACTACTTTTTCCAATTTCTCTTCTGCTTCATTTCTCGAGTCTACTGTGAATCCGCATATTTCCATCGTGTCGTCTAGCGATCCATTCACCTATCATATTCCGGTGAGGAATTCAGTAGGTTGGATACGTTTTGACATACCACCCCAAAGTGAGCTCTCGTTAATGAAATGATGCCTTTGGCTCGTTCGCAGGGGGAAGCTAGGCTGAAGTCTTACGGTTCTACTTCTTTTTGGCGCTAAGTGTTTTTTTTCAGCAGGATCGCCTCTCTGCCTCCCTCTTCTCTCGTCATCTCGCCATCCCACTACTATAACCACAACACAATTAACCATCAATCACCTCGCTGCTCACGAATTAACTCTCGTGTCTTAACTTACCATAGCCTTAGCTTATAGAATTCCTCGTTCTCTTTTCCCGCTCTCTACCACCAACCCGATATGGATTCGACTAGATACATTCCGTCTCTTTAGAAGATGTGAAGATCTATCATCCCATTTGAGACTACGCTGGGTCAATATCTTCGAAGTGCAGCGGTCCACTCTTTCCTCTAGGTTACATTTGAATCCGTATGCTAAGCCGTATGCGGGAGAAGTTTCTCTCGCAAACCGTAGTAGGGAGTTGCACATCATTACCATCGACAAACCGCCCTGAAGATAATCCAAGAAACGATTTATTGGTCCAAGGCACGAAAAAATGCTAGAGATTGGGATATCTGATCCAAGTTCCCAGAGAAACCCGTTTTCGCGTTCGTCTTAAGGATACTTCGTAATAACCTGCTAAGCTTTAAACTCGTTCCATGTCGACTGTCAGAGGCCTACTAACTCGAGCCAAACCTTCAACAGGTATTCTAGTCGCCGAGACCATCGCGCACTTGACGCTCGCCAAACTACTCATGTGTGGTGGTGGAGAGTGATAATAGCTCTAATAGTACATGATCAATATAGCCCCAATCTAATAAGTATAAAATTATTATTTTCATATGCGCTATGCTTGTTACTCGGGGTACGAATTAGAAAATGAGGGGGTGAGTTTAATGCCAAAGACATCGGGTACGGTTCCGTAGCATACAAAGCTACATACATCCTGTTTCCGGGCTTTTCTCCTGATAGGCAAGTAGAAAGTCGCCCTTTTTTGTAGTTCTTATGCTAAATTGCAAATATAATTAAAGAAATATCATTAACCAAGTTTCCCCCAGTTTGGTTTAGACCTAGGATATCCGAGTTACTTCTATGCTACAGAATATGTCATTCTTATAGCACGACTGGGAAGAGTATAAGTATAGAGAGGAGCTAGGCTCTCGGGCGGGGGTTCAGATTGACCAATATTTTGGATTTTAGGGAGATCGCTGAAGACAGTTTGAGTACACCCACATCATTGGACTCTTTTGTTAATATATATGTGATGATAATAGCAGGTGTGATAGTCTCTTCATGGGCGTGCTTGTGCAAAAGATATTGAATCTGGAAGATTCGCATTACTAAACTACATATATCTGTAATATCTGAACTAACCGCCACCACTTCAATTCATAGGAAATTAGCGTCGGTCCGGCACTGTCTTTTATTCATCCCCTTCTCCTTTTGTTTATTTTCAAGGTAATTCTTGATAATTCTTGAAGTATCTGTTATGACTTTCTAAGGCCTTGTGAGAAATAACTCTTTGAGGGAGGAGAGGATACTCACTTTTACCTTCCACACGTTACTGATGATATCATAAACCAGGGACAGGCGCTCAAGCGTGTTAGGTAACTCCCGCACCCCACCTGACCTCAGGTAGAACACGTTGCGATTGATACATGACATTATAAATACTTGGGACCAGCGACCTACATTCGGGGAAAATCAGCATCTAGCACAGTAGTTCTGCAAGAATGCAGCGACGCGAGGATGGTCTACCTGCTTGCAATACTCCAACTACTTGTAGCTTTGTCGTAATATCGGCATCGTAGTTCACAATTGTTTGCAGGCGAAACAGCATTGCACGGCAGCCGGCCAATAATTTGGTGCGATCTTTTTTCCACTTCTTTGATTCCTCACCGTCAAATTTACTAGACACTTCAAACACGCAGAGCTCATAGCGGCTACCGCGTTCACCACGCGGTGTGCGGGTTTGGATGACTCCATCGTATCGCGCTTCATACCTGAGGTATGTGTATGGTTCGTATTGACTTGCTAAGAGTATTATCTCCTTGCTGTAGAGAGGTTTACAATCAGAGTTGTCCGTCGAATGTACGGAGAAAGATCAAAGAGGCTATACCGCTGCAATAACATGTCCGGGATACTGATAAAATATTTATCCCAGAGGGGAGGATAAATGAGGCTGTCCCATACACCTTCATTGAGATTATCGTACGATAAGATGTCTCCAGACTCTGTAATTAATTGCACGCTGCCACAAACAGAAATGAACCTCTGTTCAAATAGTATTTGATAAAAAAACTATAAAGGGAAATGGAAACGAACACATGGCGAAGGACATCATCAATCCAATGTACATCATTATCATCCTGACTGCTTTGAGCAATAGTTCGGCATTGGGTGGTCGTGGTCACCTGCTGTAAGTTTAGCTCGAGTTAAATGAAGATGGTTATACCAATTTACACTATTATACCGCAGCAGGCAACTGTCCAGATCTTCAGGGAACGCGGGCAGAGGTAACACTCGGCCTAGCACTTGCTTCTTCTCGTCATCTTCGAGTGTCAAAAGCATTTGGGAATCGACGATGCAGAAATGTGCTGGGCTCAGCTTTTTCGAGGCCATAGCATACTCATACATACGATCCTCCAAAAATGACCCACTGGGAAGTGCTAGTTTATCAGTCATCTTGCTGTGGACTTGCCTAAGACAATTATAAGCCTCCTGAAGCTGATAATTTTCATCACCCTCATCATCGTCCTCATCCTCACAAACTTCAGCTTCGTTATCCCCAGCAGGCAAAGGTTCGGCCTCAAGGGCGCTGTGCCTATTCACATTCACGTTTTCTCTGTGACCAAAATAAGTTGGTTTACTGGTAATTAAGAGAATAGCTGGGATATCTAAGGTTACCTCACGTCACCACTACAGACCTCGGCGTCCCCAGCCTAACAAAACCACTGAGTTTTAATAGGAAAACTTCAATAATAGCTTGGAGAAGACATCAGCAACTTACTACGTGGCGGGGATTGCTAATAAGGGGAGTTTCCGACGTGTAATTTAGAGTCAAAGTTGAATCATAGAGAGGTCCATTATTCACAGGTCCATTATATATATTTTTTGTTCTTGTTCGAACTTCCTTTGCCCTTTCAGCCTTTGCCTTCTTTCGCTTCCATTGGCCTTGCCAATTCCTTGCAGCTATCCTATCCGATGAACGCCCCTAAACAAAGTGTCAACAAAAACAAGATTAGTGGTCGCTAACCCCACCAGGCAGGAGATCAGACAGCCCGAAGGTTGACTGTGGCCTAGTGGGTACGCAGGGCCGTAGATCAGACATCCCGAAGGCTGCCTGCAACCCTGCGGGACACCGGGTCGGAAGTCAGACACCCCGAAGGTTGCCTGCGACCCAGCGGACACCGGGCCGGAGATCAGATAGCCCGAAGGCCATCTGCGGCCGAGTGAAGTCACCCTAGCTAAAACATTCATGTATTAAGAAGCTAACAGAAACATACGTTGTAATATTGGTCTAGCTTCTTCTTCGCGCAAGACGAAACCCCTTGATCTTCATCACCCTCAAGCTGGCGGAGCGATGAAACCCAACTGCTGATAGCCTTGCCGGGGACAAAACCATCTCCCTTCAGTTTTGATTCTTGCTCGAGGAACGATAGCACGTCCCATTTGGAATGAGGAGTGGTTCCGAAGTATTGAGGCAGCATGGCTAACAGTGTGTGACAAGCGTTGTTAGACTGATGCGAGATAGATAAGGAGCGCCGCCTTAATTGATGTGGTTCACGAGGTTCTTGGAAGATGCGCGATCGATAAAGAGACAAGTGCTGAGCTGAAGAAAACTCTTGCGCAAATCCCGAGTTGGAGTGAAAGAGAGTAGGGATGGATTCTGAGGTGATGGTGGTTGTAAGAGGTGGTGGAAGGAGATAGACGAGGTTCGATAAATGAGATGGCTGGGTAGCGCGTGATCCTGTATTAGTCATGATTCTAGCGAGTCTTGGCGTCCAGCAGCCTTCTCTTATCCGCTGCCAAGAGAGGTTTTCGCTAACAGCGCCGGGTTATATCCGGTTATAAACTCTATAACCGTCGCAGCCCATTACTTAATCTCATTACTTAATCTCGCAGCCGATTTGTCACGTGACAATCCTTTCTTATATTAGGTGTTGACGGATTGGTGAAAGAGCTCCACTAAATACCCTGGGTTTAGCGAATGAACGTCTGATTGCGAGACTACTCATTACTCATGCTGTCGACAACTCAAGTCTGTATGCCATCCATTATCCTACCATTAACTAGCCACGTGATAAACTCGGGCGTCAGCGACGTGAGTAGATAGGAGCGAAACGTCACCCACAACTCTATGAAGTCAATAATACTCCTTTTCATGCCGTAATACAATCCAAATGCTTTATTTAGGATCAAGGCCTAGACTTTATCTTCTGTGATGGTATATTCTATTGAATTGTAGAACCTCGGGTAGGAAGCTCCCGATATGATTTATGTATTGTAGGTGTTTTGAGGAGCGAGAATGGAGGTCGATTTCCTGGCTAGCCTGAGTTCTATATAGACAGAGGGAACAAAGCATAGTAGTTAGGATAGAGCCCAAACACTCAGGCCATGCCCACATATATTAGAAAATTCCGTCGCGTTCTCTCGCATCAGGGGACGTTATTGAGAAAAATATTTGCAACGTGTTGAAACTATTGATATTGCGCCCTAATAAGTCTCAAGTCTCAGTCCCTGTAGATCTTTGATAGTCAGACGGGCTCTGGAAGCCCCGGGGTTTGGAAGCTTTCTATTGGTCAATCTCTTGTATATATACTGCCTGCTTTCCTTGTATCTCGTTTGAGGGTTTTGTTCACGCTATAACTTCGGTTGCATGTGATATTCTTGTACCTAGATAAAACAATGAAACAATGATTTAACAAAAAAAAAAAAAAACCTTGTATCTCGTTTGGAATCCTAAGCTTAAATAATACTCGATCGTGGTCCAAAACTCCAACACAACGGAACATATTCCAGCCGAGTGATCGATTGTGATGAGCAAGTACAGCGGTAGTCGCTTAGTGAGGTGACAGCAACAATACCGCACCCCAGCAGCAGGACCAACTTCGCTATGCAGACAATGGGGTTAAAGTATAAAAATAAACAAGTGGGTAGAATCATAAGAAATAGCTGTCCCATGTCCAGACTTGATGCTTGTGCCACTAGGGCTCGTACCTCGTGCGCCTCTATTTGGCTGGAATTGCGAAATTATCAAGAAAATTCAATAAATCCTAGATAAAATAGGATGGGCACGAGACAGGAGAAATAGCCCGTATTGCTAGAGTGTAGCATTGCCGTTGTCGCCTCATTAAACGACTACCACTGTGCCATACAAACTGGTAAGATATTCTCTGGCGCTACTCTAGTATGGCTTATGTGCAGAAAACACTTAGACGGATATAAAATGCACTTGGTCCTGGTCCTTTTTGTCAAATTCTTCATTTCAAACGAAATCATGAAGTCAGTTCCTGGTTAAAACGGGCTTTTATTTTAATTTTTGCAGAATTTTCAAAAAAACCAGGAGCCCGAAGCTCACAAAAGAACGCGAGAAAATACACAATATGCCCATCACAATCCCTATAACCTTCCCTTGCTAAATTTTTAATCACCGGTTGAACGATCAGTTGACACCCTGCCTACCCATTCCCATACCTTATACCCAGAATATTACAAATGAAAGAACAAGAAATCAAAAAAAGAACAAAATATGCCCCCATATGACTTTTCAATCAAAACGCCGATGTTGAATCTCCGCTACACTACCCTCCTTTTTTTACATGCTATATTTTTTTAATGATAGACTCATGTTGAGTTAAGCCTTAGAATACTTCGCACGGAAGTGCTTGGCAGCCTGGATCATGTTGTCCAAAGCGGTACGGGTTTCGGCCCATTGACGGGTCTTGAGACCACAGTCAGGGTTGATCCAGAGCTGCTCGGGCTTGAGCCACCTGTTGAAAAGAAATATAGTAAGTAACTTGATCGCTCCTATCAAAGATACTGGAAGGAAGCATACTTGAGCATCTCCTCAATTCTCTCACGGATCTCCTCCTGGGGCGGAACACGGGGGGAGTGGATGTCATAGACGCCAGGTCCGATGTGACGGGGGTAAGCCTCGTCTTCAAAGACCCTCAACAACTTAGCGTCAGACTTGGAGTTCTCAATAGAAAGAACATCGGCGTCAAGAGCAGCAATGGCGTGGAAAAAGTCCTGGAATTCAGAGTAGCAGAAGTGCGAGTGGATTTGGGTGTTGTCCTGGACGCCAGTAGTGGAGAGGCGGAAAGCCTTCACGGCCCAGTCGAGGTATGCCACACGTTCCTCACCGGAGCGGAGCGGGAGACCCTCACGAAGAGCAGGCTCATCAACCTGGATGACATGGATACCAGCAGCCTCAAGGTCAACGACTTCGTCACGGAGTGCAAGAGCGAGCTGCTCAGCCTGGACGGACTGGTGGACATCGTCACGGGGGAAGGACCACCTTAAACAAGTGATCGGACCAGTGAGCATACCCTTCATGGGCTTCTTGGTGAGGGTAGAGGCATATTTGGACTCCTTGACGGTCATAGGAGCGGGCCTGGAGATGTCACCAACGACGATGGGGGGACGAACGCAGCGAGACCCATAAGACTGGACCCAACCGAAGTTGGTGAAGACATAACCGGTCAAACGCTCACCGAAGTATTGAACCATGTCATTACGTTCGGGTTCTCCATGAACGAGGACATCAAGGTCGAGGGCTTCCTGCTCTTTTACAACAAGCTCAATCTCTTTTTCGATGAATTTCTCATACTGCTCAGCGGTGATCTCGCCCTTTCCGAACTTCTGACGGGCAACACGGATCTCCTTGGTCTGGGGGAAAGATCCAATGGTAGTGGTAGGGAAAAGAGGAAGGCTGAGGTGAGCCTGTTGGCCAGCGATACGGGTGTCAAAGGGAGAGAGACGGTTGTACATTTGGGGGGTAATATTAGCCTGGCGCTCCTTGACTGCAGGGTCATTGGTGCGGGCTGAGGTTGCACGAGAATTCATGGACGCAGCGTTGGCATCCAGCTCAGCACGGACAGACTCAGGGCCATCAGTGACAGCCTTAGCGATAATAGCTACCTCCTTGGCCTTCTCAGAGGCAAAAGCGAACCAGTCAACAACCTCAGCAGGGAGCTTCTTCTCGGAGGCAAGAGTGTGAGGAGTGTGGAGGAGGGAGGAAGAAGTAGCAACGACAACTCGATCAGCACCAAGAGTTTGGATAGCTTTCTCGACGGTGGCAATGGCCCTCTGGTAATTGGTCTTCCAGATGTTACGCCCATCAACAACACCAGCAGAAAGGATCTGACCCGGGGCAAGGGCACTGATAACGGTATCGAGCTGCTCGGGGTTGCGGACCAAGTCAACATGGATAGCCGAAACAGAGGCAATGCTGGGAAGAACATCGATATTGTGAACAATATCACCGAAATAGGTAGCCAAGGTGATCGAGGGGATAGCTCCAGCGGCAGCGAAGGCCTCATAGGCAGGCTTGAACGCATCTTTAGTCTTCTGGGGCAAGTCCAAGACAAGGACAGGCTCATCAATCTGCACAGCATCGGCACCAGCAGCCTTAAGCTGCTTCAAGAGCTCAACATAGACCGGGACAAGTTTGTCGAGGAGAGAGATAGGGTCGACAGTCTGACCACGGTCAGGCTTTCCGAGGTGAAGGAAAGAGACCGGGCCGACTAGCACTGGACGAGTTATAATGCCTTGCTCTTTGGCCTCGAGGAATTCACGGACAGGCTTAGGGTCGGCGGCAAGAGTAAAAGTTTGGTTGTCCTGAAGAGTAGGACGGACGTAGTGATAATTCGAGTCGAACCATTTAACCATTTCCTGTTATTAAGTCAGCATTAATTTCTTGCTAATAGTTCAGCGTAATTGCGCTAGCTAGTGGCACTAGCCACGTGTAGATTACAATTCACAATTGGCCTATTTGTAATAGCTAAAGAGGGGTAGAGGAGTCACCGCCGTGGGGGGGGGGCGAGATTTGAGAGGAAAATAAGAAAAGAACTGACCAAAGCAGGCACATCGACGGCCGGGCCAGAATCAGTGGCAGGTCTTTGTAGACCACGGCCCATGGCGAAGAACTCATCGATCTGGGGAAGATTGTACTTGGTGTATCGTTCAGGGACAGCCTGTTCTAAGATTAATACCATTTTTGATTGATAGTAAGAAGGAAGAAAAACGGAGTCTTACGTTGAAGAGCTGGATATGGTCCAAAACATGGTCGTAAAAAGAGAAGTCGTTGCTAGCAACGGTACCAGCACCGGCATCTTTCTGGATCTTCCAGTGCGCAGCGCGGAGAGTTTTTCCAGTGTTAACAAGGTCTTCGACCTTGATTTTACCGCCCCAGTAAGCCTCAGTGGCCTTCTTGAGCTCACGGTTGCCTTAAGAGCGGTTAGAAAAAGACAATTGTTGAAGTCAATGGAGAAAACTCACCTCCCATGCGGGGGAACCCAAGAACGGAACTGATTGATTACGTATATCGTTAATCATGGCTCAATCCCTCTCGTAAGAGGCTAGAGATGAGGTGAACGAAAGGGAAAAAAAACTTACGAGGAAACCATGATGAATTGATGAATCTAGGAGTGAGTTGAAGATATTAACAATGCCACAAAAATGCAAATTGGTATCTTCAGGAATGAGGACTCAAGAAGTGGATGATGAAGGGAAGGGAGGAGAAAGAAAAATTCCTGCGGTCAAAACCAGCCAACAGCGGGGCAAGTTGGAAATTAGGGCTCTGGCGGGGTAGCCCACCGCGTAGCCCCGCGCTAATAAATAAGGGTCTCTAGCCAAGCAGTACGTGCATGGACGAGTCGCGATTGCGCCATCGCGGCACACCAAGTTTAGAAGATGTACCGAAACAGAGAATATAGCCCGCGTACTTTAGGGAATCCGAGAATCTCGCTTTATTTAGTGTTTATGGCGACTACAAAATCTTCTCCTTGGAGTTTATAGTATCCAGCGGATAGTGATCGGCTTTAAGTTGTTAAGTTGCGAGTAACAAGCCGCTAAGTTAAGAGTTGGGCATATACGGCTAGAGCCAAACAGACCAGGAGTACCGGATAATCGTCAAAATACCTATACGAATTTTATAACTTAAATGGGGCGTTTATCGGAACGCTATACTAGAAATAAATTTTTGCAGTTATCTACCGAAACTAAGAAAACAATCCTCCGATAACATTTGCAAAACGTATTATTAGATCATCTAACAAGTTAGAACCAATACCACATCACCGTTCACATTCATCTCCATCATGGCAAACGTCACATCAAACCATAAAAACTCCCTAAACTGCCCATTCCGCCATATCATCACTCTGCATCACGAACGGCTCATCAATCCGTTTGATCGCAAACTCACTACACAAAATACTACACCGACCCCATCAACCCCTATCAGTTACAGTTTCTACTTTGAAAGGGATGTTCACATAAACCTACCATTCGCTTGCGATCAGTGCATCAAATTCATCCATCTTCCCATCCCGCCTTCCTGTCGATATCCCTTTTTGTACCACTTCTTGCAGCTCTTTCACTCTTCTTGCTTTTCCAACCCCACTATGCTTTACTACCTCCCCCGTTAAACAATCGCTATGGAAGGCATGTTGACATGGGAACACGAAAAATTGTCTACTCAGTAGCGGGTATTGGCACACATAGCATCTCTCTCCTGGTTCCACAATCGCATATCTTCTATCCAAGGAAGCGATATCGTGGCGGATATTATCGGCTGTGCGTGCAGATTCGTCCATTTCTTTCTTGAGTTGGTCGATGTGATGAGAATAGTCTTCGAGGGCTGTGCAGATCTCGTCTTTGAAGTCGTCAATTATTACAAAGTCGGGGAAGAAAGGGATGAGATCTTCAATTTTTAGGAGTTCACAGCGTTTGAGAAACTCAATTGCACTTCCTCGCATATTAGTGGGACAAACACGACAACGTGGTCAGGGTCGCTCACGTCTTAATGCTGTCGGCCTTCCTAACAACCTCCCGCGCAACTGCCAACCATAACTTCTTCCGGAGCTCTGGGTCATCCTCGGGTCTATCTGCGACAATGCTAGCTAGCTCTACGTTGCCGTGTTTCAGCGCTAGTTCAACGGCCTGTAGGTAGAGCCCCATGCTAGAGTATATATGCACGCAACTCTGAACATGTCCATGTTGTATGCACAATCGCAAAGCGAAATCTGCATCGTACTGAGGATCGGTCGTATGAGTCTCCAAATACTTCAGCAGCTGCGTCTCATCCTTTGAATGGTGCGAAGCGTATATGCTCAAGAGTGTATTGTGGACAGCTGCATCCGAGGATCCAATTTGGTGAATCACAAAGAGTAGATACCGCACTGCTTGGTTCTACCACTTTGTCAATATTCACGCTTCCACGATTAGCGAATGAAGGAAATACCTGATTAAGTGGCACTTTTGTATACTTGTTATAATTTAAAATCGCGGGTATCAAGTTTCTTGGATTTAAATTACTCTGCCTCATAAGAATATCCACCGTCTTCATCGGCGCATTACTCATTAGTACACTGCTATACTTGTAAAACATTTCCGGTTCGGTCTGTTTCTTCAACACATTGAGCGCTTCTAGCCACTTCTCACGTTGAATCCAGTAGGCCAGTACATATCCGTAATCATTGACGCTATCTGCATAGTAAAGCAACTCATCTTTGCGCCCATGAGAGGAGATGATTTCATATGTTGTTTTACGGTCCAAGTCCGACTTGTACTTGCTGATGAAATCCTGATACTCTTCGCAGGTTGAAGTGAGTTGGGATTGTATATCGGATGAGGAAGTAGCCGTGGAGTTGACATGGGAGGCAATGGTCGAGAGAGCATCTTCAAGGGTATTTAGTTTTGCCATAAATACCTCGACGAGCCAACTTGCGACCATGATTCGTTGCATGGTTTGCTATGCACGGATAAGTAATCATAATAATAATGGTGAAAACGGGGTTGATAATTACGGTTTTCTTTAGGCTTGCTAATTTAGCAAGCAGATACTCCCTTAAAGCATCTTGTTCCCCGCGCTCAAGAAATGTAAGCGCGACCTCTTCGAAACTCTTACTGCTCCTCCCCCATACACTAGCAGCCTCAACATATCGTCCACTAGCTGCTAGATGTTCACCATGTTTGATTGCAACCTGATCTTTTTGACCAGTAGTCTTTGCAAACCTCATAGCCTTCTCAAAAGATTTTTCCCGCAGAAGGATTCGCCATAAGTCCCGTTCCTCATCCGTAACGACTACTTCATAGATCTCATTTGAGGTAAAGATCCAATACGTAGATTTTCTGGGATCACTACAGATACCAAGGATTGTGGTGCCGGGGTCAACAATTGATTGCTGAAATACTACGCTGTCGTCTAACCGGTTTATGGCGTAGAGAGTTGTATCTGTGAAAACAAGGGCATGGTAATGAGTTAAGGCTATTGATGTTATCCTGGCACCGTTGCCCGGTAAAGAGGAATTAGAGAATAGTTTTGAAGTTGAGAATACATGAGCGCCGAGGTCGGCGCTTGGGGGGGACATAAGAAGTTTTCCGTGGTAGACACCAGGTGATGTAAGCCAAGCAAATGACCTTTCTGGTTCATATTCATCGATCGATTCTGGCGAGGTGCAAAGCGTGCTGTAGGGAGTTGAAGTATCATGGAAATCCTGGATCACTATATGGGATCAACTTTGTACCGCTGAAAAGTGTTATTGAGGGAAAGTGTACCCAGGGCTTCTGGTTCAAAGAATTTGGAGAATATCGACCCAACATCAGAATGTCTATGCACTCTCCCAACCCAATGCATAATCTGTCCCGCAGTTGAGGCTACTACCCGGCGCAAATCTTTTTTCCCAGGGTTGTCTACCCATAAACCCGTAACACCGTTATTGTCGGGCATCTTGTAGACCTGTTTCAGATATCGATCATCTTTCCTCATAAAATTCTCTTCCATGCCTTCGATATAAGTCTCGTATATGCTACCATCCTGCGTTCCTATCAAGATCTCCCGAGTTGAAGTTGTAGGTAGTGCAGGTGACCAGGCTACACACTCAATATGTAACGATTTTAACCGACTAAGATGACGAGCCTTTGTCGAGCGGGAATGAAGATAGAAGTTTTCGCCATGGGTAGTAGTTATCAACAAATGCGAGGCTGTTGGGTCGAGAAATATTTTGCGAATTGTTCCAACCTCGGATACCTTGCGGGGAAGATCGATATCTGCCATTATCCAAATCAGATTCACGTACAGATTCCACCCATGGACAATGAACCTACCATCAACATCCTGAGGAGATGCCAAATCTATGCGCAAAAGCCTCCCAGAGGTCAGAGCTAGAATAATGACGTTGTTCGCGACCTGGACAGCCACGAAGTCCGAGGGTACCTGGAACTGGAGCTGTACATGCTCAACATGGAACACGGGTTGCAAGTCTGTGGAGAAGTCTGGGATCGCAGCCGACGCAGCCACAAAGCCGGAAGAGTTAAATTCTGAAGGATCGAAGGCCATAGGGAAGAAGCTCCAAGAAGCACACTCAAGCTCCTTAGGATGTGTTGTTCGAAACTCCCACGTCCGCAATTACAGTTGAGCCTCACTCCGAGTAGTGACGCGTGCCGTGTTGTTGTGGGGATGCCAAGCCACATCATCCTTGTGGTCACCCAATGCTTGGCTGTTGGCTTCACAAACTCTCACTCTGCTAAGTTTCAACTAGTAAAAAATGCTCGTTTCTTTCCTAATAAATAGATTTACCTAACCCAATGATGACAGTCCACCGATATACTTGTGCTCTAGCATAGGTACCTGAAAACAAGGATAAGACTTTGGCCAACCATATTTTGAAGTGCTGCTGCGGGACAAATTAAAAAACGTTGCCACCAAAAGGCATTTTCAGGTACTTATGCTAGAGCACGAGTATATTCATCGGAGATTTAAGATGAGAGAATAAATAGATAACAGCATCGGGAAAAGTCGCAAGTCAAATAGAGAAATCCAGGGGTAGAACTGACAGAGAGATGTCACCAACGAGAATCATCCGGTTTCTAGGGAGACGGAAATCGTCTCATCGGGACAACAGTTCGCGAGGCCAAAACTATTGTCCAATTTTACCGCATTCGTGATGATTTTTAAGGTTAGCTCGGCTAATGCAGTCAAACTAGCATAGGGGCTGCGGCTCTGCCTCTGGGTAAATTCCGGGTAAATAAGATGGATTCCCTGCCCCGCTTTCGTCACTGTGAGCTTGCGGAAGACGAGAGACCCTAATGCCGTCTATGAGATGGTTTTTTGTAGATAAAAGGTCCTTCTCAAGGACAGATATCTTCTTGAACCAGCCTACACTTGTCTTGAAATTGAGATAAACGAATAAATTTTGAATCCAGCGATTATGGCTCTATCTCCGCTATATCTGGGGTTCGACCTCTCAACCCAACAGCTCAAAGGTGTGTTGTATAACCCCTGAGACGCAGGGGCAGAACTGACATTCCTAAAATAGCTCTTGTCTGCTCAAGTGATCTTGAACCCCAACATGAAGAGATAATCACCTTCGATACAGATCTTTCACACTACAATATCAAGAAAGGTGTTCATACCAACGATGCCGAGAACGAGGTTTATGCCCCGGTGGCTATGTGGATTGAGGCATTAGACCTTATCCTTACAAGAATGCAAGAGAAGGGTTTTGATTTTTCTCGTATTAGAGGAGTTTCTGGTGCCGGGCAACAACATGGGAGCGTGTAAGTTTCTCATCCTGAGGTAAGGGTATAAACACTACAAAACTAATTTAAGTAATTAGATACTGGTCTTCCAAAGCAGAAGAAATTCTCTGCTCATTAGATGGAAAAAAGAAGTTAGTCGAACAATTGAGCCCGGCGGCTTTCTCGCATCCTTGGAGTCCCAACTGGCAGGACCATAGCACTCAGTCTGAGTGTGATACTTTCGAGGAGGCAATTGGTGGTGAAGAGGCATTGGCTAGAATCACTGGTTCTAATGCTCATCATGTAGGCACTCTCACCTAATACAATTTCATTTATTTTAGGTGTTGATAGACAATAGCGTTTCACTGGCCCTCAAATTCTTCGTTTCCATCACCGGCTCCCGGAGGTTTACGAAAAGACAGCGAGAATCTCTCTTGTGTCGTCTTTTCTTTGCTCCCTTTTTCTTGGTCGCATTGCCCCATTCGAAATCAGTGATGTCTGTGGAATGAACCTCTGGGACATTCAGAATGGCGTCTGGGATGAAAAACTGCTGGCAACAACTGCTGAGGGTGAAAAAGGTGGAGTCGAAGGACTTAAGAAGAGACTCGGACCTGTAGAAACGGAACATGGGAAGCATCTTGGGAAGGTTTCCAGTTGGTTTGTTGAGCGGTTTGGCTTTGATCCCGGTTCGTTATACTTCCTTCCCAGTGCGAGTGATATTTAGTGCTAATAAATACTCAGAGTGTATAATCACTCCCTTTACAGGAGACAATCCCTCCACAATTCTTGCACTTCCTCTTCATCCACTAGATGTTATCCTCTCCCTAGGGACTTCTACCACCCTCCTTATGTCAACTCCCACTTATTTTCCCTCTCCTTCCTATCACATGTTCAACCACCCTACCACCAAGGGCCTTTACATGTTTATGCTTTGCTACTGCAATGGTTCCCTAGCTCGCGAGAAAGTTCGTGACGACATCAACAAAGCCCTCGGTATATCCTCAGCCGACTCCTGGGATGCTTTCAACGAGACCGCCCTCTCAACACCTCCATTGGGAAAGAAGTCAACTTCCGACCCGGCGAAGCTCGGAATCTATTTCCCGATTCCTGAAATTGTTCCTAATGTTCGAGCCGGGACATGGCGCTACGAAAAATCCGCCGACGGGAAACTCACTGGAGCCTCTCCTGGAAAAGACTGGGACGTCCCAACTGACGATGCTCGTGCCATCCTTGAATCACAGGCGCTCTCAATGCGAATGCGATCACTTCCGCTCCTTATACCAGACCCGAAGACAAACGATAATAAACCGCAGCCAAGACGTGTCTATGTTGTTGGTGGCGCGAGTAGGAACCATGCAATTGCAGAAATTATGGGAGAAGTTCTTGGTGGCGTCGAGGGTGTATACCGATTAGATGTCGGTAGTAACGCTTGTGCATTAGGAGCAGCCTACTATGCAACTTGGGCCTTGGAAAGGGAGAGTGGAGAGGATTTTGAAGATTTTGTGGGTGCGAGGTGGAAGGAAGAGGGAAAGATTAACAAAATTGCGGACGGCTATAAGAAAGGCGTGTGGGAGACATATGGGAGTGTGCTGAATACTTTTGGAGAGGTTGAGAAGAGGATTATTGAAAGTGCTTAGTAGAAAATTTGTGTATGCTGGGCATGTACTTATAACCATGTAGTTGCTTTCTGGGAAGGAAATACCCGATAAATTTCCGGTTTATGGTGTTTGGGTTTTAGTTTGCGACTTAAATATTTGATTTCAAGGAATCTTCCGTATATTGTAGATCTATTGACAAAGGGGTGTTCACAACTTGGGCAATCTTAATCGATTTTCGACACGTCCAGTTCTATGCTCACAAGACTATAGTTGGAGGCATGGGCCTTACGAATGAAAATATTAGCGCGCATCAATGTAGCAACCTATACATTAGAGGATAAAACTAAGAAAAGTTATAAAGCGATTGAAACTTCCTTCATTGGAAGCCTTAGGTGTCACAAAATAGTGCCATCTTTCCTCGCAAAGAACAAGGCAACATGATCATATAGCCTAGAGAACATAATAGTTGCTTTTAGCGATTGTTTAATAAGATATATTGACTAAGATTTAAGTTGGCTGGTTAGTAATTCTTGGGCACTAGGATCGCATTATGGTTTGGCACTAACAACAGTTGGGGATGTGGTTTAGTGGTATAATACCTCTTTAGCATTCGAATATCATAGGTGTTCAGATTAGATAGAGGTGGTCCGGGGTTCGATTCCCCGCGTCTCCATTTTGTTTCTCTCTCACGTAGCAAGGAGTTGTTGGCATAGCCATTGGGAGTGAGTGAGGACTTTCTTTTAGCAATGTCTTCGATTTGGCAAAACAGTCATCCAATTCGATACATTAAAGAAGAGCTGTTTAATTTTATATATCCAAATCGAGTTCGAAATTGCTGTAGGTAGTAAGTAGGAATTATAAGTACACAGCATATTTTTACTCTTAGATATGTGATACCGTAGTATTTCGCGGCTAGGCCTCAAGGCCTAATGTAAAGTGGAGAGGGAAAAGTCCGCATGAAGAATCTCAGATTCTTGGTGTTTGGTCAATAGCGAGAGCCAATGTCCTCTGATTTTAGGGTTACGCCTGGGTTGAGTCAGCTATACCAACCAAAAGCTTAGTTGAAACCATCCGAAAAATCTTTTATGCGGATTTTTCTCTCTCCATTCCACGTTAGGTCTCGAGGCCTAACCGCGAAATACTACGGTATTTCTGCACCCTGATTTCTCGAAGAGAAGTTGACATGCTAAGTTACCCTCACCTTTTGCCATTTGTTTCCGCTGGATGTAAAACAAAAATGGAGACGCGGGGAATCGAACCCCGGACCACCTCTATCCAATCTGAACACCTATGATATTCGAATGCTAAAGAGGTATTATACCACTAAACCACATCCCCAATCGATATCAACCCCCTCTTGCTAACCCGCCATATTCATAACTAGATGTAATGGGTTTCAGACGGTTGAATGAAGCCTATTCTCGGGCTCCTTTTGCTCGGGAATCTGAGGAGCAGGTACATGCAGCTTACACCTAAACTAAGTAAACTGCCAAGCATTAGTACTGTACTTACAGCTCACATGCACATCTGCGGCTGATGGAACTTTACGGACTTTGCAACGGCTTATAATCCCTCGAAGGTCTTCAAGCATGACTCGCAATATTTTCCTCGCAGTATACCATTCACCTTTGTTCCCTGCTCACTGGGGGGTATGGGTCCCTAGTGCCGAGGATCCCACGGTCGGCAAAATCATCCAGGTCACTGGGGATGCCGCTACGGGATTCGACCACGAATTTAAAAGGAACTACACCTTCATAGGTACTTTGCGTAAATATAGTTTGATCCTCATTGCTACCATTGAAGACAAATATATCGTCGATACACCCGGCGACGGATCATGTCTGTCGGATAAGGATGCAGTTGATGACATCGAGCGGAAGGCTCTTAATGTCCCCGCACCTAGCAAGAGCCTGGTTTCAGCGTTGAGCCAGGTCAGCCTCCCCTATTTTCTTTCTTGCACCGTTTCCTGATATCGCTGTGTTTTGTACAGACGACGAAGACGAAGGTTCGGATTTTAAATTGCCAAACTTGGGTCAATGATTTTGCAACTACACTTGTTGCGGACGGGATCTTCCCCCAGGGGGCTATCGCTATACTAGCCAACAGTCCGAAGAACTGATGGAGTGGAGGGTGTGAAGAATTAGTAGAGCCAAGTTAGTAATTTTTGCCCAGATGCCACGAAGATGCATTTAATAGCGGGCGATTTTGCAAGAAGAGGGCGTTAGTCAGAAAGATGCAAACGAGCTAGATGGAATGAATTTCTATGGTGCAACTAGACCCTTTGATATCTCTCGAATCTTATACGTGCTGCGTAGACTGTATGAGAGATACAGATCTCACGTTATCTGTATGGCCCTATAATCCCACCCCCAGCATATCTACTTTCAAACACCAAGTTTGAGCACGAAGTAGTCCCAATAATCATACTGCTTGAATGGTTCCAAGACCCTTGGCAAATACTCAGTTTCCCATTCTTCCCCTATAGTTGTTGTCCAGCGTGCTTTACAAAATTCCCAATATGCCGGAAGCCAACCAGATTGATGCCAGTCAATGATAGCGAGAACACGCGGATCTCCTCTCCCCTTTTCAGACACAATGATATTACTCCTGTGGAGGTCACCGTGGGTGAAGGTGATGGGTACATCGTCAGGAAGCTTCGAGCGCATCGGATGGGGCGGATCATCTGGGCTACGGCTGTGAGGGCGGGGTAAGTAGGTGAACCAGTCATGGAAAGACGAGATGCTGGTGAAGGGGCCAGCAGGAGGTGAGCAGCTGCTAGTGAATATGACATCGAGAAGCGGCTGACGTGCGATGTGGCCTACATGTCGTACCTTGAGCTTTAAAACTTCCACAATGTAATATGGTTGGGTACCCACCAACAAACTGATCCGCGGAATCTTGTTTAAGTTGACGCAAAGCTCCCATCATCCGACGCAATTGCTCACAAACGTCGACCTTTTCCCCTGCCGTTAGAAGCTTCCATCGTTCCTCCAACGTATCCCCTTGTATCATTTCCATGTAGATGAACACCTCGTTACTGTCTCGACACCACCCGTAAACCTCCGGGACTGGTACAGCAGGCAGAGAGCGTCGAATTGCCCAAAGACATTGGCCTTCAGCAATTGTAATCTCGCGGCCGTATTTGACTATTAGGCTCAGAGAATGGAACCGTATCGGATAAGGCCGGTTCGGGGTGCGGTGGCCAGCGCCTACTAGCTTTGCCGCTGCTCGAACATCAGCAGGTGAGGGTAAGGTGCAGAACCCGCCTTGCTGTGTGAAGAATGATGAATCCTTGAAGATTATTGACTCTTCAGAAGGGATTGATGGTCTGTCATGACTGAGGACAGGAGAATCGTTAAGGAGTAAGGCCATTGGAACTTACAAGACCATTCAACGTTGGCAGTTACTCTGGACCGTACATGGTGGTCTTGGCTAATGGGGTTAGGGTTTGTTATTTAAGCTTGACAAAACTAATAAGTCCTAAAGCTTGCAATTGTAATGATGGTAATAAATCACACAATAGAGGATGTACATTTATCAAATTGAGTGTCCCGACCTGCATATAGCCTTAACTTGAGCATAGGGCGTACTAGGATAGAGGGCTTAGAGTGAGAAGAAGTGGACTCAAATGAGTGCAAATAGGTGCTGTAGAGATATAGAAGGCCCACTTAGATAGGTGGATAGATTTGCCATTCACGCATGCCCACTTAGTTTCCTCTTCAGTGAGAAAGACGAAACTAAATACATATTTGTTCGAGCAGATGGTTCGCGAAGGCCAACGAGGAAAAGACGTATCTTCGGCTAACTTCCCATTAGAATTTAAACTGGAGAGTGTAGATAGACTTTTAGCTGTGGTAGGGCCATCATATTGATATCGATAAAACTTGACAGAATGTAACTCCAGTAAATATGCCGTTTTCATCACTCATAGTATAGAGAAGATTCCAGGGTTCCAAACCAATATAGCTACATGTATGCAAACACAGTGGGGGGTTGAAAGAGTTAAAAGAGGTAGCAGTGGTAATGACTTTGGGAACATATTGCTTGAATTTCGAATTTCGAAGGTTTAGGGTTTAGGGTTTAGGTATATCGCAATTTATTTTCTGTCGTCCAATCCCTCCAGATGGTTCTCCACACGACTACTTCACAGGGTGACTAGGTTTACAGCTATTACTCCAACACCCTTGGATGTACTTAAAGTTGGATTAAGCACCCACTTCGTCTAAGTTTAATAAATAAAGTTAGTTACAAGGTGCTTTTACTCAAGCGTCGTAACGCCTGGCCAGTATTGCCGTGGACGACTTTGAGGGGATAGCTCGCTGTTCTTACGGCCCTCTACGGCTATAATTAGTAGAAGCTCGAAAATTAATTTATACCTCTTACAGCCTGTTGATGCGGATTGAAAATTTTCATCGTTACACAATATTTTAGCCTGGGGAGAAATAATGCTAAAACCCTCCGGAGGAGTATCGCCTCGCACATTGGAGTTTCACGTTCTTCATACTCCCCCCCATGCATTACATGTAGCTTTGACAGGTTTGGTCGATCCACTTGCTTGAAATTCTGGCCTTTACGCACTAGCAGCAGTTGGGGATGTGGTTTAGTGGTATAATACCTCTTTAGCATATGAACATCATCGGTGTTCAAATTGGTTAGAGGTGGTCCGGGGTTCGATTCCCCGCGTCTCCATTTTTTGATATTATTTTGATGGATATTGCGGTGTTCTTCGCGGCAGAAGTTATCGTGAAAAGTGCTAACTACATACCTGCGTCTACCATTGTGACATCCACCTAGTCTCACGCCCAGCCCAACTCAGCAGGCTGCTGGGAATCAGCCTAAGATCCACTATCACTTACCTGCGTATATCTTCCCACTCTCCATCCTGGGCGTGCGTTCTGTGAGGCTACTAAATCTTCTCTACTTCTGGAAGGGTAGCATAGGGCGAATATTTACGAGACGAAAGAAAAGGTCACTAAACGGTGTTTTCTTGGCTGGAATTGTGTTTGAAACTGTCCTATAAAAAAAAGCGGCACCAGCGGGATCTGAACTTGGTTGGTATTGACACTTATCGATTGAGCATTTTTGGTTTTAAAACTATACATCTACCTACCTACATACATGCTGTGTTGTGGCGCCCTCCCAAACCATCTTTTCCAACCAGAATCATAAACAGAACGAAGGGGGAAACAGAAGGGGGAAAAAAAAAAGTAAAATACTTACAGAATTATATAACCTAAACTAATGTGATATCATCGAATAAAGCAATCATAAAACTCCCGCCCCACCAAGAACATAAATATCCTATACCCCGAGAGAAGAAGGAAAAAAGGAATAGAAAAAAGAAAAAAAGGGCTCCCAAGATAGAAAAAGGAATTCGCCACAGAACCCCACCAAAACATCATAAAAGAAGAGAGAAACAGGCATCATGAACACATCGTAAATCCATCTATTTCATCCCAAATCATAACAAAAGAAAGAAAATATCACCACAACTCAACTTAATTCCAGGGATCTTCCGAGTCGTTCCCATGCACAATACTACTACTCATCAATGAACTTCCTCTGGCCCCTGCACTACTCGCTCCGCCCAACCTCTCCTCCCGCCTTTTCTTCCGCCTATATTCCTTCGCCCTCTCCAGCTCCACCTCCGAGCCTGCTGACGCACTCACCACGCTCCCACGCTGACTAGGGGATATACCACCACCAAGACCAGTGTATGTCATCCCCGGCAGCGGCACCCCCGAGTTCACAGGTGTCGTAAGGATTTCCCGCGGTGTATCTGGCGGTGCTTGAAATTGCTGCTGATTTCGACTAGGCTGGGACGGGATTACACTAGCACCCCCGAGAAGCCCCCCACTGTGCCCGGCGATGGTCGTGGAAACATTTGAGTCTGAAGCCGGCGGCACAAAGATGTGACTACCGCTCCCGTCGATATCGGCTGGATCCACGGATGAAGACCTGCGGGATCGACGTGCGGATCCCGAACGCCGCATTTGCCGTTCACGATCCATACTCATTTCTCTCTGTGTAGCCCTTTCTGCTCTTTGTCGTGCTCGCTCTTTACGGTCGCGCTCGGCTTCCTCGGTAGGGATTCGGCGAACAGTGACGGATTTGCCATCGGGATTAACACGGACCTGGACGGATACATTCGGATTCTTCTTGGAGACACGAATGGTTTCGAAGCCAGGAGTTGCTTCCCGGCGGTCGATGGTTAGAAATTCGTTGCTGTGGGAGATAGGGAGTCGGACTACATCATCGTTTGACCGTCCTCGGGAATGACTTTGTCTGCGAGTGTGTGGCTCTGGCGGCATTGGTAGTGGCATCATAGGTGGCTCGACAACGTTACCTTGCGGACCATGGAGCGGTGCTCCGTGAATAAATCCGTTGTCTGCTTCCATATAGCGTCCGTCCATCATAGGTGAAGGTGGCATATCTTCGTAACTTTGTGTTGGGACGGGCTGGTACGGGAATGTTCGGTGATTTCCGGAGGACATTGCACTGACCTCTGAGACAGGGCTTGAAAGACCTCCGACACCGCCACTGTTGGTGCGATCGGAGATGTAGGGAGATTCGGGGATGAGAGGTTCGGGCATTTGGATGGGGTGGTGTAGAGTGGAGTGACCTAGTGTCGTGCTGTCGCGATATCCGTTTTCTCGCATTAGGTTGCCTCGGCCATCGCGTTGAGCATAGCGGTCTTGATTATCAATGTGAAGGAAGGCACTTTCAGGACCTGATATGTGGGATGGTATACTCGGGACGGGTGGGATCTGATTCTGTCGTCCAGGAGGTGCGTGGAGCCCACCCATAGCGAGGCTATGGGCGCTAGGTGCCCGGCTGGTTTCGAAGGATGTTCCGCGATCATCTATCACCAACTGCTCGCTTTCTCTGTTCATGCCCGACTCGCGTTTCTTGAAAACATTTGAGAACAGACTGAACCTTGCACGTCGTGGAGTCTGCAGTACAGTCTCTGGCTCTTCATATCGAGAGTTTCCAACTTCGCTTTGGCGAGGAGTGAGAGCAGAATGTTCTCTCTCTGACATTTCGTGGTGAGGAATATCACCGCCAGGGTTAATGAAACCATGGGTGAAGTAACCACGGGTACGAAGGTATTCCAGGATAAACCAAGCAAGGAGAAAGATAGCAACAAAAACGGCGTAAAGGATGAACAGGACCATAGGCGAGCCGTAGACATAGAGGCCGAGTGGGATTTGCGCAAGCCCGAGAAGGAATATTCCACGCCCAAGCCAATGGTGCAGCATCGTGTGAAGCGCAATCCTCTTCCGAAGTTGTTTCGCATTGCGCCAGCGGACGAAGGCACCGAAAAGGGCCTGGAAAATTACTCCGACATACAGAGTTGTTCCGATGATCTGTTTCAAGTTAGTAGCCGCTATCTGATGAAAGAAATTTAGATTTCGGATATGGTAAAAAAAACTCACATGATGCGGGTTGGATCCCCATTTTTCCTTACCAACAGCAGCAAACCCAGCAACAAACGTAATCGTTAGACACAGAATACTCGCGGTGTTAAGGCCTATGTGCCCATACATCGCCATCCTAGGATTTCGCCCATGGTAGAAGAACCTTGCACAAATAAGCGCAGAAGGTATGAACAACAGGAAAGCAAGCGCCGCAAATACTCCGTGTACTATGATGAGTTTGGCGTATTTCTTGTCTCCTGCCGCTGCGTGGCTTGCTCCAAGGCCTGTATAAACCGATTAGAAGACCGTTGGGCTAAGTGCGCGCTAAGGTGGGCGGAGGAATAGTATACCATTTGCAACCATATCAGCGTAAGGAAGCCCCACAAGTGGTGGTAGGAGGTATACACCCAACTTCGAACTGTAAGTGCCATCGCCAGCACTGCCACCAATCTGAGGCGCCATCGTGATAGTCAGGCAACCCTCGCACTCTCTTCTTGCCTTTCCCCCTAATATTGACCAATATTAGGCCTTTCTCCGTTCCCTTTTTCGCTTTCTTTCCTTCCCTCCCTTCGCCTGTTGGAATGCGCAGTTGCGCGGGTCCGTGGTTTCGTGGTCGTAAAAAACAAATAAATCTCCGAAAACGGCCGTAAAAATTCGTAATCCTGGAATGCGTGGACGATGGCCAGGAGACTAGTGGTGCGCGTGGAAGTGAAGGGCCTTCGAAGGAGAAAGGAGAGGTGTGGTAGTGATTCCCTCGGGAGGAGGTTGGGGGGAAACACAAGAACCGGACCACAAATCAATAGAACTCTCTAAGAGGCTCAACACCGCAGCCAGCCCCCCCAATTAACGTTGAGTTCTCGCAGGGAGTGAAACACAGCCAATGACAACGACAACCGTAGGAGGAGGAATCGAGATGAAGTCTCCCAGATCCTCCCGAACGTACGCAAGACTCTGAGGGAGAAACGGTGTGTTTAAGTGGACTTGTCCAAGGCACACCAACAAGTGATTGCAGCAAAATTAGCATGAAGTCAAGAAACTTGACGGTTCAGGACCTAGAAGCCCAATCTCAACCTGTTCTGCAATAAAGCCTTCGCCGACGGATCTCCTCCCTCACACCTTCCATGCGGACGATGCGTTGAACCCTGCCGTTTTCTGCTGTGTAGTAATATACTCGTTGGCCACCTCCGTTGCTCTGAGCTGTTGCTGGCAATCTCGGCTAAACATCATGCCATTACTGGCTAGACCCGTTGCTTAGGTGGTTGCCGCCAAGGGGCCCGATCCCCCAGCCACTCTCCCTCCACCAGCCTGGCGCTAGCATCCGTGGCAACCGTGACAATGACGACGAGTGATAGGCGCTGACTGACTAGCTAACTGGCGACATCTCCCACGCTCTCGAGACGTTGGAAGTCTCGGTTCACTGCTTGGTTTGATGTTTTCGTACCTTATGCAGGTCCAAATTTACTTTCTAAAAAAACAGTTTGCAGAGTGGGTGAACCTAGGTCCACACTTTAGAGTTGCATCAACGTGGCATTAAAGCAACACAGGAGTTACTGTAGAAGACTTTGGATGTTCAAGCAAGCAGGGTCTACTATAATATCACTAGTTGAAAATCAAATACTAATCTAGCACTACTGAAACCAAAGGATTGCGAGGTTGTGTTAAGGTTGTCAAAATACGAGGCAGGTGTTGGTTGCTACCTAGACTCGCCCGTTTTAAAACCCTTTTTGTTTTAGCAGACAGAGTAGAGCAGGAAATCAAACTCTAAATATACATTCATCTAACTAATTTTAGTTGTTTAGTGCGATACGGCATGCGAAGCTCATATACGAGTAAAAGAAGTAAAAATTTCCTGCTAACGACAGTACAAATCCAACGTAAGGGAACACAAGGAGCTTACACGTACAGCAGTGCAAAGGTCCCTACGTCCCTACATCCACAGTAGCCAGAGGATACAACGAATGTCGAGATTTATCCAGCTTAAAACAGTCAAGGAAGCTCTTTCCAGCTACATGTTGGTATTCTGCTACAACTTGTAGGCTATGCATTTGTATACTTAGCTCACGATAATATCCTGCTATATCCTGTTATGAGGTAGTGGATATGAATGAGACACGCCATCTTTTTTTGGAAATGGCTGGCTGGTCTCGGTTTCGATAGGGAGCATGGTTCTCCTGAGATCTTTTTAATACATACCATATACAATTTCTCGAGTTGGGATACATATATAATAATATGCACTACATGTAGTTTACAGAAGGGGATGTGATTTAGTGGTATAATACCTCTTCAGCATAATAGAAATTGAAAGCTTTTCATCTAGCTTGGAGGTGGTCCGGGGTTTGATTCCCCGCGTCTCCATTTTTACTACCCATTTGAGTGGGTAGTTAGTTAGGCTCGGTATCGGAGAGTAACTTTACTGCGTGCGACAGCAAAATCTTCAGTAGTTCTTTTGTGATCAACCATCGAATAACTAGGCTGCGCCACTCTCGACGTGTATGGGTTGAGTTTTATCTCCTAAGCCCTTACTTCTCCTAGAGTACAAGCTTCAATTGTCTCTTTTCGTTCCTCTGAATTCCTCGTGCGTATCTGTGGGGCCGGGCACGATGGACTGCATGCTGTTCTAAGGGGATGCTGAGATATTTGGGTGAGTGGCATCTGGCGATTACAGCGCAGATTGTTCAGGCGAGCATCTGCAGTGTTTTTCTCAAGTAGGATCGTTATTGGCTACCGTTCTAAATTTCCCGCGCAATATCTCTAGTATCTGTTACTTCCCCTTTGTTCAGCATATGGTGTACGGCCCACTGTTCTATCGTTTAAATTCCCTCCTTTTAGGTAGCAGTTGCACCACCTTCTCGTGTCTCTTTCTTGTAGCATATGATAGCGGCGTACAACCAAATATGTCATTGTTGTTCAAATCTACTCCATCTGTCTCAAGCAGCTGCTGCACCACTTTCTCGTGTCCCTTCTTTGCAGCATACGATAATGGCGTACAATTATAGAAGTTATCCTTGTTGTTCACATCTACTCCATCTGTCTCAAGCAGCAGCTGCACCACTTTCTCGTGTCCCCTCCCTGCAACATATGATAGTGGTGTACGACCATATCCGTCATTGTTGTTCACACCCACCCCATCTTTCCCGAGTAATAAATCCACAAGCTCGATATGTCCGCGTCTCGCAACTTGATGAAGCGGTGTTTCGTAAGAGCGATTGCAACAGTTGGGGTTTGCCCCTGTATGAAGGAGGAATTTGGAGATATCCCAAAGCTCAAAGTAAAGTGCAACGAATAAAGGTGAAATTATTTCCGATTCGGGAGCTCGCAACCTCGGAGAGTATGAGCCAGCGTTTAAAACCCATGCGAAATAAGGTGGGTAAGGGTCTAGAAGCCTTTTCCATAGATCTTAAAGAGTATCACTTCCAGTGCCTGCCTGGCGTAGGTGAGCTGGCCATTTCGTGTTGGAATAATCCATCAAAACTACAGGTTGTTCATTTGGTTCATTTGGCAGGGTGGTAATCAATGTGAGACAAACTTCCGCCATCCTCGTATGGGCCTTCTCCGGACCGAACTGACTTTGGCCGAGTAAGAATTCTTGCACAGAAAGGTGAGTAAATCGGAGGATTTTAAGTTCCTCATCGTATACGACAAGGTTTTGGCATAGGTCAAGAACCGTATCAGTATCCAAGTTCCCTTTCGCAATGCCAAATGAAATAGCTTCAATAAACTCTTCGGGCGAGAGAGGCCTTTCCGCGTAGAGCAACCAAGTCAGAACATTTTCTATAATCATCCTATCGCTTTTGCTTTCGCTCCGGAGGGTCATGCTTTCCCAAATCTCCGTATAAGTCGCAGCTAAATCCTCCGGTAATTTCCCCAGGACTTCCTCCACACCTGCCTGTAAACTTTGCCTAGATATCTTCAAAATTTGAAACCTAACCCACAGGAACCTAAATTGTCTTAGAATCTGTACTGTTCTAAAAGTTCGCGAAAGTGAAACTTACATGCCGTCCACCTTACTATCGAGAGTTGAGACAACGCGATTTTTCAGCTCCTCGTTTATCTTCCCATTAAGCAACAACCCTTTACAACGCCCCCTCTGTATGTATGTTTCAATCTCTGTATTGATGTAAATATTTATGTCACTCGTAATGTCTTGTAGTTGTGATCGGATGTCGATATTCGGAAATTTATCAAACGTGTCCCGGACGTCGCGATACTCTCGGCTGGTGACAAGAATCTTGATAATATTCTCTGAGGATATAGCTTCTTGCAAAATTTTCTCCAGAGTATTAAAAAGTTCCCATCTAGTATCTCGATCGCATTCATCCAGTGCATTGATAATAATTGTCATTTGAAGAAATCCCGTCGATAGTTTAGTAAGAAGACGCCTACTCTCTCCTATATCAAGAAGCCTGGAAGTGTCGGCACTTTTCTTTCGTTGCTGGTATATATCTAATACTGGCTTTGGAAGATCTTGAGAGGAAGGGCCCATCAAACAAAGTTGTTTGATAAGGGTTCTGAGGACTGATTCTGGGTTTCTCCACCACTCAGGATTTAGATGCCCAGTTTTCCTTTCGTTGCAGTAAAAATACGCAAGCGCGTCCCCTTTCTTGCATCCCAACCCAGAAATGATCTGGGATCTGTAGCAGATTAGTTCATAGTGGCAGTAACAAAACACTGAGGTACCTACGCAAGTATCGATTTTCCAGCCCCAGCTGATAGGCATCAAATTAGATTTTTGTCGAATAACAATTGAGATAGGTTTCTCACCTCTGCCATGAAGCCAAAGAACTGACGACTCGTTTGAATCTTTCCAATGCAGAAATTTACGATTTCGCGACAACCACCCCCCAGTGTTGGGATTGTGAAGTGAATTGATTGACATGTGGTCTTCAACGTACCCCACCTTGGACACCCAATTCAATATTTCAAAACGTTCGTTTTCTTTAGAAGTTAGACTGAGGATTGATATAGAGAGCTAACATGATACGAACCTTGAACAGACGCATATATGTCCGCAACTGTGCGTTTTATCCTTAAAACTGGTTCTCGTATTTCCGCGAGAAATTTCTCTAATTCGTCTGTCCTATTATCTTGGGCTACTTGGGGGGTTAGTGATTAGCTGGCTCCACTATGATTAAAGTTAGGATGATCAGGCACATACAGGGGTTGGTTATTGCAACTACTACATATCGGTAAAAAGAATTAATTAGTCAGTAAAATCCCAAGAAAAAATAAGGTTAGGTCTCAAACCTTCTTGCGCGGCCGTACCAGCATCTCGATCTACCTCCATTTCCAAAGTCTTGACATTTTGAAAACATTCCCCTAGCCCTGACCAAACACTCGTGGTAATCCGGACTTGATAGATAAATTAGGTTATATTTCTTCCTGCCCGCTAAAAGAAGCAGATAGCTTACCTGCAGTACCATGGCTGAGATGACGCATTGCATAGTGGAGGTATTCTAAAGTTGACACGTAAAGATTTAACAAGGAATGATTGAGAAGCTTAAGGGCTTCGAGATTAGGATGTCTCTGAATGTAAATGTTTTCATAGAGAGAACAACGGATCACAAGCCGCACAAGATAGGCTAAGCTTTCGAAAATTGTTTTCATGTTTTCCATGTCAGCGCTTGCAACCTAAAAAAGTAAGTATACGTATATAAGTATCCCTTTATTTAGTGCAAAGGCATTTCTTTTCCGAGCCTTACCTTCAGGAGAAACCTGAAGCCCGCCCATGCAAGCGCTGCAACATTAGGTTTACACCCAACAGCGATGTCCCCGATAACTGCATATCTGTTTAAATGGACAAGGAGAGTGTTCATGTGGTCCCTCAGATATACTTTTTCTCCCCCTCGCTCATAGTACCATTGGTTATCTTGCCAATCTTTCTGCTTTTCCGCGACCTTCTGAATAAATCCATTGAGTGCCTCGAGTTCGCTTTTGTTCTGGAAGTCAATGCATTCCTGATGTTCCGGCTCTATCTTTGAAATGGCTTGCTGCCACAGAGTTTTAGAGGCACTGTGTTCTTCCGTTAGTTCTGGGCCCGTTGTTGATTGAGAAACTGATGCGGAGGATGGTTCCGGGGTAGATAGTGCTGCAGGAGCGCTAGAGCTAGTCCGTGTCGTTATCACAACATCAGATAAGGCTTCAGTTGTTTCAGGCTCAGCCGCGGGTAACTCATTTAAGGGCAGATCCGCTGTGGTGGAGACTCGCGGAGTTGGAGCTGGGGAGCTAGTCGATTCTGCCATGGAGGAGGAGGTAGACCCAGCTGGGGGCGGCAGGCTTAGTCCGGGGTATGTGGTTCGAGATTTTGGGCGCCGACGTGGAAGAAGGCCCTTGATACAGCTTCCCAACCCCATATTTTTTCTTGGTGTTAGCTGTGCGTGGTATATCTAAAGATGTGAGAAGCTGAGGAACAGGAAAGTTGCCAGGTGTTCTGCTAAGTATTGGGTTGATTGAATTCTGCGCACTTTAAAAAGCAATATCCACCACCCAATGATGCGAAGCTGTGGTAAAACACCAAAAGTCTTGGCGTTCGTGATGCTTATTACATGTATGCTTGACTCTAACGTCGTAAACGAGAGTTAATTTTTTCAGATGCGGCGAGAAGAATAGGAAAAGTTCTGGGGTTTTGGTATGCGTAAAAAAAAACAACCTCGTAGCTAGCCCATTTTTGGTTAAATGTAGCTCTTAATCAATACTAATAAAATATCACTAATGTTTAATCAGTAATCGAGAGCTATGGCGCACCTTTAAGAAGAAAAGGAGAGAGAATGATAACGATGGAGAGAATGAAATTGTCAGAGATGAGTTGCGGGAATGGAGTGAACTGGAACAGGAGAATAGAGAAAATATGAATGACGAATTTGAGCTTGCAGTACGAAGGTGTGGAGGGTAGTTTAATTGGTTTTATGTCTAACTCATTTTGTTTTGTTTATTTTATTTTATTTTTATTTAGCGGGTTAAATTTTTGTTTTGTTTTGTTTTGTTTTTGTTTTAGTTTGATTTAGTTTGTTACCGTTAAGATTTAGAAAGTAGGGGAAAGGGAAAGCGTAGGGTTTAGACTATGTGGCTAAGAAGATGGATATGAGAAAGGAGACAGAAATATGCGGATTCATTTATTTGTATTGTCTAGCTTTAGTGCTAGTTACAATTAATGAGTTAAATAAAATAAAATAAGTCGTGATTTTCGCCGAGTGATATTTCATGTCACCGTATATATCTGAGTTCAAGCCACACTGCACATGATTGAGTTCCCCAACGAATGGTGATTCAGTTTATTTTGAGTTGGTTTTCTACTATTCGACGATAGGAGGGGGGGGAAGAAGCCCCAAGTAAATTAAAAAGAGAAAAAGAGAAAAGAAACATCCCCGCAAGTCATTGCAATTTTTTTCTTTCGCTTTTCGTGTTCGAGAGCAACCCAGATATTATGCCTCCTATACCACCACATTATCCACCTATGCAACTGACTCGTACATCCATATCTGCTGCTCTCTTCTTTTTAACAGGCTAATCGACTCAGATGAACGGGATGATTTTTAGACTTCGGTATTGAGCACACGGAGACTAAGCATCAAGAGTCAGTTCATAAACAAGCCGAGACACCATGATTCCCTCTCTCTGAATTTCTCTATCCCCATCCCAAGGGACGGGGAAAAGAGAGAGAGAGAGAGAGAGAGAATCGTAAGCGAAGGGGGGGAATCCTTACGTGTTAGTGTTGCCCAATCCTCCTCTCCAGCCTTGCACGGCGATGACAGTATCGCCCTTGCCCAACAGACCGAGACGCATAGCTTCGTTCATTCCCCACCTCAAACGCTTATCAACATCGTCTTGCCATATGGCCTTGTTGAAATCGGGCTTAGCCTCAGGATAGACGAAGGGATATACACCGCGGTACAAATGAGAATATCGGGCAGCATTGTTGTTGCGGGTAATCTAATCGACTTTGGTTAACAAAGCCTGAAGGGTTATAATATTAAGGGGAAAATATTACCATCAAGACGGGGCAGCTAGGGCGGTATTTTGAGATTAGGCGGGCAGTGGCTCCAGAAGTAGAGAGAACAATGATGGCACGAGCCTTCTGCTCCAAACTAGCGCTGACAGCGGCAATAGCGCATGTCTCGCTGGTCTCTGTTGGCCTGGCGGTCAAGCTACGAAGCTCATTGAACAGAGGAGCATATGAGATAGCAGTCTCAGCGAGTAAGCAAGTCTCGTGCATCATGGTCACAGATTCGATCGGATAGTCGCCCTTCGCGGTCTCGCCAGACAACATAACACAGTCAGCACCGTCAAGGACAGCGTTTCCGACATCGGAGACCTCAGCACGGGTAGGGCGAGGATTGTATGTCATGGACTCGAGCATCTGGGTCGCACAAACGATAGGCTTTCCAGCAAGGTTGCACTTGGCGATCATCATTTTCTGGGCAATGAACACTTGGGCTGGAGGAATCTCGATACCAAGATCGCCACGAGCAACCATGACACCATCTGTCTCCTTGAGAATCTCGTCAAAGTTGTTGACACCCTGCTGGTTTTCAATCTTGGCAATGATCTGAATCTCCTTTCCGTCCTCGCCAAGAACCTCGCGAATGGCAGTGATATCTGAGCCGCGGCGGATGAAGGAAGCGAAAACCATGTGGACTCCGTTCATGACACCAAACCGGAGATCGGCCTTGTCCTTCTCGGATAGAGCAGGAAGGTCAACATCTGTCTTGGGAAGGTTGACACCCTTCTTGGAGGAGATTTTGCCGTTGTTTAAGCACTGAGCCTTGATTGTCTTTTCGTCGATGATCTCAAGAACTCTGAATGAAAGAACACCATCATCAACGTAGATGATACGACCAGGAGAGATGACCTTGGTGATGTTCTGGTAGTCAACGTACCTATTGTCATTCGTAAGCGCGGTTCTCCACAAAAGAAGGTTATTTCACTTCAGGGCTCGCTCTTAACATACATAATCGTGTTGTCACAAGTATTGGCATGCTGCTCGTCGGTGGTGATGATAATTTCTGCTCCAGCAGCGATTGGGTGGTCACCACCATCCTTGGTAAGACCAGTACGGATCTCAGGTCCTTTCTATAAAGACAGTTAGCAAAAAAAATTCTAAAATAGAAAGGCAGGGTGAACAAAAATCTCGCCCATGGAGTGAAACATACAGTGTCAAGAGCAATGGCCAATGGGCGGCCAGGTTGTATTCTCTCAGCTTCCTTGGAGTTGTCGATGACAGATTGGTGATACTACGCAATATCCTTATCAGCACTGATAACAAAAAATCTTAAACAAACCCCACCCACACCAAAAAACCCCACCACACATCATTCAGTGAGGTAGACTGGCAGCACAAAAGGAGGGGTCCTTAGATAAAGAATTCAAATAGAAAATTACCTCGTATGAGCCATGAGAAAAGTTCATTCGCACGATGTTCAAACCAGCTATATTTCATTGAGTTTAGCGTGATATCCAAACTCTGTAGTGAAGCGGGGGCGGGGTAAAAAAAAATACCTTTCCGCAAGTTGTTGATGGACTCCACAGAGTTGGTCTTAGGACCTGCTTAACCGTTAGAAATTCCCTACTCAAACGGTTAGGATGAGCTTAGAACAAGAGCCTACCAATTGTGCAAATGATAGATGTTCGTCTATAGTTTTTCTGCTCTGGGATATGATCCACATTCAACTGGCTGAGCCATTGATAGTGGGACTTAACGCTCTCATGCTCGGTGAAGGCCATCTTTGCTTTTGATTATTGGTGAAATTAAAGTTCCGTGGGATAGAAAAATGAATAGGAGGGTATTTGAGATGAAGGAGGATGATGGAGAAAGAGAGAGGGGAAGAAGGAAAAGACAAGAGGAAGCGAGGTGAATCTATACTATCTCAAGAAGACGGCAGACCCGTGTAAGAAGGGAGGCAACCAATCTCAATAAGCTCACCAGGGATGGATGGTAGAGGCAAATTCAGGGTGGGGTTGAAAGGCGTCTTGTTCTCTATTTGTATATGCCTCTGTCTGATTTTTGAATTTTCTCGTTCTAATGCACACCAGCCTTTTGCTCTTGGGGCTCTCTTTATTTTTCCCTTCCTCTCGATCGCGTCCTGATTGCTACTGCGGCCGCGCCAGCGCATTTCTGCAACCTACACCAGTTTTTTTCTTCTAAATTTCTTATTTTACACACATCTTGATAGAATTTCTCCGACGGGATGCTCTCCCCCGTTGCCGGAAGCGCAGCCCAGCCCACCACCCAGCTGGGTCTGATGGTTTCGAAACACACCCCCACCAAGCGACAAACCTTGTTGACTAAAAATCGCAGCAAAAAAAAGTCCACATCCCCGCTATCTATAGGATCCCAGCAGAAGCCGAAAAAAGAGCAAAAAAACAACCTCAATTACACGGAGACTCCGTCAGGTAAGAGGGAGATCTTTCTCTAGCTAGGATCGTGAATCTCGGGCTAGACACATAGATAGGTAGATCATTGCATATATATGCCAGGAGAGGCTGAGACAATCCGCATATGTTCCTGAATATGCATGTTGCAGATACCCAGTATCTGCTTATAGTTTCGACAAAGCAGTCAATAATCCCGGCATATATCTACCAGCAGTGCAGGAATAAGCGTTGGTGAATTCAACCTCTTGGTAAAGCAAGAGTTTACGAGGGCGAATGTCTCCGAGCTTTACCAGAGAATATTTGGAGTGAGAACGTGCTAGGTCGAGAGGACGAGACTGTAAGATCAATGCACGTGGGCCTATCAAAGTACATGTGAGGATTGATAGGGATGATTGCGAAGGCAGTGTAGCACATTGCCTTTGGAATGGTAAGGAATAATACGCTGCCGATGCTAGCGATGGCGAAAGAACAAAAAATATTGATATTCTCATCAGTACTACCATCGGTATTTCCATCGGTCTCACATCGATATTCACGCGCCGTTGTATCACTAAATAGCCTAGTAAACAAACTGCGGGGGGCCGATCGTGATGAGGGGTCGTTTCTTTTACCAAAGCGAATTTTTCTTTTAGAAGACTCCCCGCAACGACAGGCCGGGTAACATTGATTTGCAAAGCTCCAGCAGAAGTACAAATGAACTATGGGTTATTACTTATGCTGTGCGCCCACAGAAATCCCTGACTTGCAGATAGGATCGAGGTGAATTTAAACCCCGGTATCCTGTTCCATGAACGGAGACGGCTTTGATGTCAGCTTAGGTCTCGTATCTAGATGTAACCCCGGGGCGCATCGAAATATCTTGTTTAGGATCAGGCAATAAATACCGCTTAATCCCCCCACGGACGATCGCGAGCGCGTTATTATCCCAGCGGTAGGTCATCAAGAATCACTCGTGTGCCACCATGGAGTAGTGATATTATTTACGTGTTTCATAGTTACTCCATGCATACAAAAAGTGAAACTAAACCCCACCCGTGCTCCGCTGAATTTCGAAACAACTAAAATGAAATCTACAAAATGAAAGATGCCCGATACTTTTCCAGTTGACAGAAACAGTTTACTTGGGATCCAACGGCTTCACGCCCTTCCAGATACTCGCAACGCCAAACGTTAACTCCTCATAACCCTTTCCTGCATTCATAAATCCGGCCTCCTTCACCATTGCAGCAAAATCCTCCTGGGAGGGGAACTTTTTGATAGACTCGACGAGATATTGGTAGCTGTCACGGTCACCTGCGATAAGCTGCCCCATAAGTGGGATTACAGAGAACGAGTACTGCTGGTAGATGGCGTCGAGCGGAGCTGGGGAAACCTTGGAGAACTCGAGACAAGCGAAGACACCACCAGGTTTGAGGACACGGTGAGCGGCACGTAGAGCCATGGGGATCCGAGTGACGTTACGGATGCCAAAGGAGATAGTGTATAAGTCGACTGAGTTATCGGGGACGCTATCCAGAGTCTCAGCGTTTTCGACGCGGAAAGAAATACGATTGGCTGAAAATTCAGTGCTATTATTAGCAAATGACCTTATCGCTTATCGTGAAACGAAACTTGCGGGGGAAATGATTGCGGGTATGCACTGGACATGTATCCCTGCTCCTGTGCTCTTTTTTCGCCCTCCTTCAGCATATCCGCATTGATGTCCGCACAGATGACACTGGTTTCCCGGTCGCCATTGATCTTCTCTGCGTGGTCGAGCATGCGAAATGCAATATCACCTGTTCCACCAGCGACGTCGAGGATGCTCATAGGTTGGCCACCAGGTTTCCGGCCAGGGTTTAAAGAACGGACGAAGTGGTCTTTCCAGAGGCGGTGGATCCCGAAGGACATGGCGTCGTTCATAACATCATACGAAGAGGCAACGGAGGAGAAAACTTCGTGAACTACGTGGATGTGAATTCGCAATTGTTAATTACTTTTGAACCAATTTTAGCTATAGTTTACTGTATTTATGGAAAGAATTACCCTTCCCTGCTTTGAGCGATTCTTTAACTGTCTGAAAACCAAAGTGGGTTTCTGGCTCTGTTGCTAGAGGCTGCTGGCTGGCAGGTGGTTTCGAGGATGTCGAGTATAGACAGGCCGCACGGGGAATTGAGTTAAAGAGAGACTTGCTAGGGGCCATGATGGCCCTACGGGAGAGGGAACGAGCGACCATTGTAGACATCTCAATTGATGTTATTTTCTTGTAGTTTTTGGTGGAGGAGAGAAAGTTGATAAGATGGACAGCTCTGGATGCTGCTGGCATGGGCTGTGTTACCCGGCTCTTGCACTCTTGGCACAGGGCGGGTTTCAGCCACAGTTGACCCATCATCTCCCTCTACAGCCTGGCTGGCGGACTGACTGACCCTTTTCTTCCGTCCGCGTCTTCCTCGACTCGACACGTTCCACCGTTACCACCACCCTTATCACCAACAACTACACACCAACTGGGCATCTGAAGATCCCATCTCCATTCGCTGCATACAGTGCGTGCTTTGATAATTTATACTCCTGCTCTCATCTTCTGAAAAAGTACTACTTCTCGGTAATCCCTCTTTTCCAGCGGCAAATAAAGTGAAGAAGAAAAATCTCGTTTTGCATTATCTTCAGCCGTCATCAGTAAAGAAATAAATTATGAACGGCGACAGCTACACCTCGTCAAGGGGCGGTATGAACCCAACTGGGCCACCATCTGCTATCAAGCAAGAGCGGGTTACTGATGTTGCAGTCCGCCCTGCAGATAGGCACACCTATTCCTCATCTCGTGAATATCACGTATGTTCAGCCTTCTTTTGCTTCTTTTGCTCTCGTCCCTCTATCTGAGACCTCATACTAATAGGTTTTGTCGTAGTCATCTGATCGTCGGGACAGGGACAGGGACAGGGACAGAGATAGGGACAGGACCGAACGACCGCGTCGCGAACGCTCGCGATCTCCACATCGCTCTTCTAGATCAAGGCGCGAGGACTATTACGACGGCAGTGCCAGAGACAGTTATAGGGAACGCGACCGTGACGGCGGAGATAGATACACAGGCAGTGGTCGAGATAGGGACTTCGAGAGGGAGAGGAGACGCGGCGGTGATGGTGGTGGTCGCGGTGACAGGAGGGGCGAAAGGGCCTCTAGACAGGAAACTAGAGGGGCCAGGGGCGGCCAGGATGACTTTCCTGCTGCTCAAAGGAAGCGTTCAGCAACGCCACCGGTAAAGAAGAGGGAGCCAACACCAGATTTGACTGATACCACTCCTATTAATGAAAGGAAGCGAAGAATGACTATGTGGGATATCAAACCGCAGGGATATGAGAATGTCACAGCTGAACAAGCGAAGTTGTCCGGTTAGCTGCATGCCTGTGTTTCCATCTCTTATTTACTTTCATTAACTTTCGATAGGAATGTTCCCGCTTCCAGGGGCACCAAGACAGGCCCCAATGGATCCAACCAGGCTTCACGCGTTCATGACGCAACCCAGCAGTGTTGCAACAGCAGCTACTCTTAAGCCCACAAACTCTCGCCAGGCTAAACGCCTTCTACTCAGCAATCTCCCCCCCAGCTCTGACGAGGAAAGCTTACTACAGTTCTTCAATCAGTCTTTGTCCGCACTTAACGTCACTATAGGCAGTCCTGACCCTATAACCTCCGCACAGCTCTCTTCAACTAAGGATATAGGGCTTCTCGAGTTCAAAAACACTAACGATGCCACAGTCTGTTTGGCATTGTCTGGGATTGAGTATAATGGTGCCATAATTGATATCAAGCGACCCAAGGACTACATTGTTCCGCTAGTAGCTGATGATTCTGGACACCACGAACCGGGCGTCATCTCTAGTAACGTACCTGATACGCCTAATAAGATACTTGTGTCGCAGATCCCGGATTACCTGCAGGACGAACAAGTTATTGAGCTTTTGAAGAGTTTTGGAGACTTGAAGGCTTTTATCCTAGTCAAAGACACGACAGATGATATTTCCAAGGTATAACCACATCCATATGTACTAACCAAAAACCAACTAATGTCCCCTTTGCATTATTCTCGCCTCCACAAGAGAGAAAAAAAGGCAGAGATGCGAATTGGGGAAACAATCTTCCTCTTCACACATGCAAAAAAGAGAAAACAATGCTTAAATGGGGACATTCAAATACTTTAATATTAGTACAGCTATTAACCTCTTACTTTCTCTTTTTTGCGCATTTAGGGAATCGCTTTTTGTGAATACCTTGATCCCAGCACAACAGACATCGCCGTAGAAGGGCTCAATGGGATGGAACTGGGCGACAGCACGCTTCGCGTCCAGCGCGCGAGTATCGGAATGAAGCAGGCTGCTGGTGTGGAAATGGGCGTTAATGCTATGGCTATGATGGCTGGGACTACTAGTGTCGATTTGGAGGCGAGCAGGGTTTTGCAATTGTTGAATATGGTGACACCGGATGAATTGATGGATCCTGAGGAATATGATGGTATGTTCAGTTCTCATTTTGCAGATAATGGAATAATTTTAGTGGTGGACTTTTTTTTTTGTTGGTTAGAATGCTTTGCCATGGATTTACTAACGGATTTTGTGTAGAAATTTGCGAGGATATTCGTGATGAGTGCGAGAAATTTGGAGCTCTTGTTGACATGAAGGTTCCCCGTCCTAGCGGCGGCAGTAGGCAAGCAGCTGGCGTCGGAAAGGTAAAATCATATTCCCTGCACCGTTATTATGAGCGGTGACCTCCCGGGCCTAGTTGTTAATGAAATGTAATTTATAGATTTTCGTTCGGTTCGAAACGCAGGATTGCGCATCGACAGCCCTTCGTTCGCTCGCCGGAAGAAAGTTTGCAGACAGAACAGTTGTTTGTACTTACTTTTCAGAGGTATGCCTTCCTCAACTCCTTTAATTGTCTCTAGACGCTAATCAAATTGCCCAGGAAAATTATGATGTCGGCGCTTTCTAAGTACAAATAAGCCACCGTAGTATTTCCTTCTTTCTCTTGTGATCGTAGTGGCCTTTTTTTTTTGGCAGCCTGAAAAATTGTGTTCGCATGCTTTCGTGTGCGTGTTCATGTTTCCACGTTTTTATGTTTAGTTGCTTCCCTATTTCCTTCCCCGCCTTCTTTCCGAATAGAGTGAGAGCGATTCACATCACCTCAACTCTCAATTATTCCCCCTTCCCAGTTCAAACAACTTCCTATAACTAGCTAGGTAAATAACGAAAAATTGAGTATTTGGAAGGGGCATGTTTATGGAGTCGATGTAATTATACCTATGAACAAATTGCTTTTATCAATTGTGTGATACAGGAGGTGATGTAGTGTCATCGAGTGATTGTTTGTGATTCGGAAGTTGTGATGGGATGGTTACATGTAATGTTTGGGCGAAAGAAGCATAGAGCTCAATGCATATGCCATCGACGTAGCGAGGGAAGAAATTTATTAGCACTAAGCGTTAGATTAATTCAATAACGTACCTACCCCACTCATTTAAGAGCCGAATTGAATCGGTAGCCAAACCAATACAGTTCTTATTCAGTTAACCCACGCCACTTTGTCCCGACTCCCGAAATATGGGTTAATCTCCCCATCCCATCCCATCTAATTTATTGCCCTTCTGCCGAAATTGACACAGTTATAGCTATTATTTCTCGAAATCGTCCCAGAAATAATCAAGTCGCATCTTGATGAACGTCATAAAAAACAACCGGGTATCCCAGCCTCATTCTAATCGAGCCCGAGAGTAAAATATTTAAAATTGTTACGTGCAAGGTGACCCATTCTCACACAACTTCTCCATGGAAAACAGAAAGAAAAAATTCAGATAGTTTCCCCTACTACAAAAAAACTCCCCATAAACTTAATTTAAAAGATACCCTAGCGAACTAACCTCTACTAATATAAAGCACTCGCCATGTTTAGCAATAAGTCTTAACGAGATACATATATATTATGGTATCATAGACACCATTGTGAAACAACTCCAGTCATTAAAAAATTGAGGAGTATACAAAAAGAAAAAATCGAGGAATGGTATCCAGTTTCTCCCACATACCTGCATGCTTAGCTAGCTAGGCGTGTTGCGAAGGGTCAGTCTGGGGTTGCTGCTCCTTTATTCTCTCGGTAGTTTGAGGTGTATTGTAGATCGTTCGATGCTCTGCAGGTGGTGATGAACTCCAAGAGTGAGGGAGATACCTAAGACTAGAGGTCGACCCATTCTCAGCTTTCTGTGAGGAATATTCCTTCTCCCTTTCGCTTGTCCCCTGTGGGGGCCCTGAACGCCAAGCGGAAGATCCAGTTTGATACCTAGAGCTTCGTGCCCCGGGGTAATCGGGTGTCTTCTTAGAATTTGGGTTGGAATTGCTATTGCGGTCTGGATCATTGATATAACCCTCAATTAGAGGGGGCTTGGCGTATTGTATTTTTGGTGAATTCGGCTTTCTCCTGAAGTCTACTGGCTGCACATTCGATACTGGAAATGGGCCATTGTGTAGGCTGCTATGTCGGCCACCGTATGAGGGGTGTGATGTCTGTTGCGCAGGAGCAGGGCTTGGGCGACGAGAATTTAACTCGTGCCGATAGTGCGATCGAAGCTCATCTGTATCTGAGTGGCCGGCATATGCACTGAAAGGTAGTCCTGGCAAGCTGCCCAAACTATTATACGGTTCTGCTGCTATGAGAGGCTGGCCTGGCCACGGCTGCGGGGTAACCTCTTGCCTAAGATCTGATCGTACGGGGCGCCTGTGACTTGAAGCTTGAGCTGTGACCTCACGTGTCGCGCTTGGTAGATTTTCAGTCGCTTGTGGGTCAGGATAGTAAGTCGTCGTATATCGCCCACTAATTTGGATTGGATTTGATGGCACAAAGCCCGCCGGAGGGTTGTATGCTACGTTAGGACTGTTCAATCCTGGTGGGGGTTGCTGTGCATTGCTACCAGCACTTAAACCTGATGAAGGCTGCTGTCCTCTTGGGTCAGAATTCGGTGGCCGGGGGTTTAATGAAGGACTCTTAAGCTCTGGTAAAGTTTTCTTCTCGAAATTTCGCTTTGAGGTAGGGAGATGAAATGAGAGGGGGGTTTGGGGTCTATAAATACCTTCGAGAGCTCCCGAAACGAGTCTCTAGTATGCTGTGAAGCATGTTTCCACATGGCCCTAAGTACTTCAAGCTCTGCCCATTTATCCAAATCTAATTTTTCAAGGAGCACACTATTTCTCTCACAATAAAGACCAAACCCAATATCTAGGCTAAAATTAGTATTTCAGATAAACCCATCACGTAAGAGTGGGTAGAGTTGCATTTTCTACCTTCAAGGTTGGAGAATAGAGAAGGTAAAGCTTCAGGATTCGCCAGTGCAGCTGCCTGTATATGGTCCCAAAGGATTGCCCGAGAAGATTGAGGGACTTTTTGGGCCCCCGTTTTTTCGATAACGTCAGGAGTCCATTGTTGAGGTTCGGATCTGGTACCTCTAGGATTGGGCTCATCTTTACGTATTTTTGATCGTCTCCGGCCCCTCTGAGGGCCGGGAATTGGCGATGTATCGGCGATGTCCTTTCGATCGAAACCTTCCAGATCGTACTGACGGGGTGCTTCAGAATGTTGAGTTTCTCGGATAGCTTGATAAAGATCTAAGTGGGTGCCTTTCCCAAATCTTGCTTTAATCATCTCCAAGCATTCGGAGAGGCCAGAAGATAAGATGTCGTTACAATCTTTTAATTGATCGAGGAGATAATCTGTAGATAGTCCCTGCGAGAGAGAATCCGCGGAATCGTTGGAATCTGGATCAGGGTTTAATAAGTCTGTCTAGCTTTGCGATTTCTCTTGGGCTGGGGTTTCGTGATGTGAATTCTAAGAGGTCCCTAAAGTTGGCAATCCCTTTCCTCCTTCACTATCCACGCTATCCACAAGAGTCAATGCATCCCCACTCAGAGATATAGAGGGGCTGGAATGCGTTTCAACACCCTCATCTTCTAAAGGAGTCGAAGCATCCCCACTCGGAGATATAGAGGAGCTGAAATACATTTCAGCATTGAACGATTTGTCAAGAAGCCCTTCCAAAAAAAAAATTGGCCCGTCCATGCCATGAAGTGAGCCGTATCGCACCCCAAACTACTTAACCATTAGTTCAAAGCATCAATTACTGGGTAAAAGAACGTGAGAACAGGGAGGTGGTAGTATGAAACTTACAATCTTTGACGAAGTATTCTTCACACAATTTTATCAGGGTCACAACTATCCTTTCTAAAACATCCCGAATATCCCTATACATAGAATGATTAATCAATATGGTTAACTGCCCTTCTTTTATACTAGTATATGACCCCCAATTCAAAAACCGATGTAGCTCCTCTGTCAAATTCACCCCATTTGGTAAGGGAGTGCGAATGGCTTCGATCTCCTCACCAACGACCGAGATTAATGCCGTACATCCTTCACAGCCTATGGAGAATAATTCCTTGTTGAGGTCGCTACTCTCCTGATTTCCCGTCCCTTCTACTAATCCATCCTCTTGGTCACCCGCTTCATCCGGCCATAGATATTGTCTTAAATTATCTATGCTAGATTCAAGCAACGCATTCAAGCGAGCGAAGTTTTCGGCGCGAATTCTGGCTCGTCGTTCTGTTTTGGGATCCCTAAGCTCTAGCTTCTCGGTATCTATGTCCAATAAATGGCTTGTTGCTTTTTTTATTTCCTGAAAGGCCTTCCCCAATTTCGCTGATTGATCCCTAAAAGCTCTGATCATCTCCTCCATCTCATTCTCCTCATCTATGGGTGGGTTTTCGTTGCCACACTCAAATTCATTTCCGCTCCTAGGGCCTAGTGTGGTATCTTCAGAGCTGGCGGTATCGCTCGGGCTGGGGGAGCCTGGTGTATGGCAGATATCGATACTAAGGTTATGGTATTGAGAATCAACAAGGCTAACGAATAGATGAAGTATAAAATGATAGACTTACGGCATTTTGACGGAGCTCTTGATATAACAGCTAACACCTGGGTGTGAAGTTTATGATGCCGATTGTTCTAAACACGGTAACGTAGATTCTGAGTCTCGAGGAGATTTCCAAACAGTAGAGAATGGGCCAAGTGACACTTAGTTTGGTATTACAGGTAGCTGAGCGGGCCGGGGGTTAGAGAATACATGTATGTATGATAAATTATTTTCTAGCTGGGGAGCGCCGCTGATAACGCTGCCTAAACAATGCCAATAAACTGACACCTGTTAGTTTATTTCTAGTCATTTACCTGCACGCCAGCAGGGTAGTTAATGCCTTGAATTGGCTGTGATATGTAACTATTTTCGTTCTATCCTGAGTAAGGCTGCGTTGCGCATGCGCATGAAACATCTGGTAGAAGGATCGAAAAGCCAGGGTGGCCAAACATACTGTTAGAACCTTCGTGGGAAACCCAAAGGACTAATAGTAACCCCGAACCCCTAGGTGTCATATTTCTCGATCCTTTCGACGTAGAGTGCGCTGTATCTGCAAGGCTTACTTTGGTGGACTGCCCAACAAAAACCCTGGTTGAGCGGCGTACGAATAGGATATTTTGACGAAAAATGCGAGTTAAAATTACGATAGATCGTAAATTAAACATCACGTATATGGGCCACGATTATAAACAGTTGATTCATAAAGGGGTTCTAAAGTCAAGTTTTAGGTTCCTACGATTTTCGACTTCAGATTTCTTTCCGTATCTGAGCGCATCACAAATACACCTTTCGCTATGGAATTTGCTGGACTTGTTTTTGGTGTACTTTCAACTCTTGAGTTATGCCTCAAATTCACGTCCGAAATCGAGTCACTTGTTCGTCGATACAAGACCGTTGAGTCTGATTTCGAATGGGCAAACCAGCGGTTTAGATTCCACAGGTCTAATTTCAACACCTGGGCTCAATTCTGGAATATCGAGCAAGATACCCCCCAGAAATCCTTCTACGTCTTATGGGGAGAGGATGGGACAGCCACGGTACAGGACCATCTTAAAGGCATCAAGAATATGTGCGAGAAAGCCAACCAATCCCAAGCACAATGCAAACGCGACTTTGGAGCTGGGTGATCGAGCCTCGCAAAACTCCGCGGAAGGCTTTATTTCAGCTTTTCTGGTAGAAAAGAGTTAGAAGAACACTTGAACAATCTTCGGTCAGAGTTCAGTCTAGCGACAAAGGAAGCGAAACGGTTCTTCGAGGCACGCAATCCCACTGTTTCGAGGGGTTCAATTTCGAAGGAGGTGATCTGTGGGATTGTAAGAGAATCAGGAATGATGGATCCAGATCGAGCCTTGTTAGTACAGGAAACGTCCAAGGAGCTTTTTTACGGGTTAGAAGTCACCAACCTACGCCTGGACCTCGACATTGCATTACAACCCGACTATATATCGAAACGCCAATTTCAAAACCTGCAGTTCGATTCTCGGAAACTAGACGAGGACTCAGTGAAATTGCCTGTTGTGGTGAATAACGCTTTCGCTAGGGAAAAATCTGCGTCCAAAATTTCTCACCCTTCTGTCTTTGTTTTTGAAGCTGGCGAGAAGAATGGCTTTGAAGCGCTAGTAAAAAACAAAAGCCGCCCGGATCCATATGGAGTAGACCTATCGACACCTTACCTCATTAAAGATTTTAGCGATATTGCGATGTTGAGAGCGAAACGACTGACCGGAGGAGACGATACCGACCCAGCCGAAAGCTTCATTCTCAAATGTTTACGTAATGAGAGGTACAATATTTATCGATTCCTCGTCCACAGCTGCAGTACAGGCTTCTCTGGGCCACAGATCTCAAGTTCAAATCCCACCTCACTTGAAAAGCTCTTCGACCACATTCCTCAGCGTACTTACCAACCTCTATCCCGGGTCTTTCGGATCACGTGGCAATTCGATCTGGTTTATACGCTTGCTCTTTCGGTTTTGAACCTCCAAGGATCTGGCTGGCTGGACGGGTTACGCAGTAGTAATATCCATCTACGTGATATGCAACGCTCGGTAAAGGTTTGCGGGAACGATATCTTGACCCCCGAAGAAACAGCGCTTGAGATTTTTTTTCGTTCCGCAGGAAAACATCGATATCATGTACCCGAGGTGTTTCGTCTAGGTATCCTCATGCTTGAAATCGGATCAGGGCGATCGATTTCATCAATGTCAAGTGGGAACACTATCAAGGAATTCCCAAATCGCCTTTTCTGCGATCTTGAGTATTCTGTCGGCCCAGCATATGTAGAGATCACAATAATTTGTTTGACGGGAGATTTTGAGGCTGATTATGACATGACTGCTACTTCATTCATCAGAAGTTATATTAAAACTGTTTTAGAACCGTGAGTTAAACCCCTATTAATATATCCTAGATAAATATATTTTTTACTAATATAACTCTTTCAGATTGAAAATGCAATGTGAGGCTATGTGTGTCAATCAGAGTAGGGATGAAAGTAACTGGTCTGCGCGTTTCCTGGAAACGAATGGTAGAAAAAACAACGAATTTCGAGGGAAGCATGTTACCTTTCCACACTTGCGCACCACAAGAGGGAACCGTCAGGTTGGGGTGGGCGAAGACTTGCGTATGCTTGATATACTTAGACCGAAGTTCAGGAGTCTTAGGTAGCTTATTTCGACTGCATTATTGCTCTCCAAAACATAACTAGTACTGTCTGCCATATTTGAAAGTGAATTTCTATGTAGCTGCCAAGTTGGAGTTAAGATTACGCACAATAAGGTGTGCCCAACCCCTGTGAGTAGCTTGCTGCAACCTATGGTGCGCAGTAACCCTAGGCAGTAGGGATAGGAACGAGCCTAGGTGAATCTAGCCCACAGCAGAAACAAAACACAGCGGTTGCGAACTAACAAATATCAAGACCCCTCTAGAATAGGGAATAAATAGTTAATCATTCCTGATTTCACTACGTGTCAATTATTTCAATAGTGCTTGTTGAGATGGTAGGCGCCAGCACGAAGGGGCCGATTACTTGGCCCTTTAATGACTGGCAGCACACCTCCATCCATCCACACTTGTGCACTTTGATTTGTGTCTCTCACTAGTAGTTTCCGTCTCCGAGTCTTCTCCGAAGCACGTCTGGAGGGCTCTCACATTAGGTAGACTCACTGACGGCGCTATTGGTAAATAATCTGAGTGATAGTCCGAGATAGTTTCATGGTAAGCTGGCAGCTTTCAAAATTAAAATTGTTATTTACATTTAACTACAGTGGATCAGTAACATATTCAGGCATTTATCTATCGAGCTAAATCTCTAGAGCCCCATCACCAGCTTTTGAATTACATACTTACCATACATTAGATGTATGTGCGTCCATAGGTGCATGAATAATAAACCGATACAAGCAGACGAATTAGCGTATTCCAGTCTTCAAAGATACTATGCGCAAATACAGATAGTCAAGAAACCCCCTAGATAGCTACTAATCCTTAGTGTTAGGCTTTTTATTCCGAAATACACTTCAACTAACCCACGTGATGTACGTGTAGGCCTGAGGAGATACTGGTCTACGTCGCCTTCTAGTTCTGAATTGGTTGTGCAAATACTCCAATAACAGTAATACAAGATACTCGCTCTTTGGAACCGCTATGGGTCAGGTAATTGTGTTTCTGGGGGATTTGTTTCACGCAACGTACGGGTAAGAAACGAAACATATAAAGCTTCAATTTATGTCGGTCTGCCTACTTCCAACCCATCCGTGCCTTTTTACTCTTTCAACCATAGAATGGATGTTGTTACAACATTAATTTTAGGGATCTAAATAAGCGATAACCTCAGGTCTGCCAATTCTGGATCCTGTAAAGCCTTCAGCTCCTCTCTCCCCACTTATCCTCCATTTTACTACGAGTATCTATCTTACTGTACAGAACTCCTTATCGCTTAGGATATCGATCCTAAATTCATACGAGGACCCAGTCGTCATGCATTGTACTGTAAGGCTTACTTCCGCCTCGCAGCCCGAATGGCTCACCAAGGCGCTTTCGATGCATCCCAGTTCTTCAGTGAGAGTATTAGAGAGCGAGCTCACCAACATATTCTCATCTCCAGAGTCAGAGCTTATCCTAGCACCGTCAATTCCCCTCCCCATACTCATATTTGGCACGGATACCCATCTCCCAATCATCAAAGGGACTATCACACGTATCGATTCCCAGAAGGATATTGTCTGGGTTACCCTCCATGACTCAACCAAGAAGGCTCTCGGTTTAGCTTATGCCCATTTCTTGCGCACGTGGCCCATGCGTTGCGTGGAAAATTCGATGAAACAGACCTTTCAGAAAAAGTTCATCGACCTGGCGAATACAACTCAATGGGAATTTCACTGCGAAATAATTCAGAGTGCAGTTCCGAGCGGACATGGGGATTTACCGAAGCATTATGAGAACTACCTTCCACAAGAGCTTGAAGAGATGCTGGACGGCATCATCAGGCAGATTAAAAGCTTATTTTTCGTTGGAATCAGTACTAAGATACCATGGTCAACAATTTGGGACATTCCTTTCTTGGTACCAGAGGACGAAATAAGGGAATACTTACCGGACGGGATATGTGGTAGCCTTAAGGGTAATTTCAAACAGCCCCAAGGAAAGGAAAATAAAAGGACGGATAGTCCCGAAAACCCTGGTCATCACAGTATACAGCCATCTCTAATTTTACCAACCCCATCTCCGGACATGGTTACCTTTACACCAAATCATCGCATGATAACACGGAATAGAAATAAGCGTCAACTCTCTCCTATTGATCAAACTCCTAGGAAGCAGACAAAATTTCTTCGATCAGCAAATGTCTCCCAGAATGCGAGGGGTGGCAAGATTAGATTTCCCTCAATCTCTCACGAGTCTCCAATTCAGCAAGATGCGAAAGGAATCCAACCAACTGGAGTTAAAACAAGGCCCTCAAATCCCAAATCGTCCGATTAAATAAATAATTACGGTTGTTCGGTTGTTCGCTACGTTCTCGGAGGTTTTGATTGAGACGCAAATATCCTCAAACCCTAGTTTTTGGCCGTGGAACCTGTATATGGGTGTGGAGGCTATGGTTGGCCAAAGAAAAGCTCGCGTTGGTAAGTTTGTGGATCGGTCGTCCATACATCTTCATCACCTCTTAGTCAAGGACGATTGTTAAACTCTGATTTAGCTTTCCTACTTTCGTGTGCTTGTTTGTTTCGGAATAAAAATTTTGAAATCAGCAATTAAGAAATACACGAAGCTTCTTCCTTCGCATTCGTTGATGTTTCTTTTCCCATCTCTTTCATATTACGCTTAAATAATACATTAACCTTTAAGAAATCAGCTCCTCGCAAGACCTAGAATCGCTATGCAATTTAAAGTACCCTTGGACATATATCTTCCTTCCTTACAATTCCTTCTTCACGCCGGTAGAACCTCCGCTCAGGCTCTTCTTATTGAGTCCGGCAGAAATCTCATGTCCAAACCACCATGCGCAGTAGGATGGAAATATAATCCACATGCCATTTGGGACAATATATAGAGGGATAAGGGTGGCAAAGTCGTTGCTATAATTTCGTTTGATTTTTAGCCAAATCCATCTTTTTATTAACATCCTCCCTCTAATAGGGAGGATGGAACACCCTAAGGAAAACTTACTGTCCAATATGTCCCCACCCAGAAAAATATTCAACGGCAAGATAAAGCACAGTTTTACTGAGTGTCATTACGACACTCACAAGCCCGACTATCACCGCCGTCGCCTCGTCCCCACGTGCCCAGCACGATAAGTATGTAAAATTGAGCGCAGACTCAATAAGATTCAAGAAAGCTTGGGCGCCTGGAAAGCCGTCATTGCTCTCGAAGGCCGGAAGACCATAAACATAGTCAATTGTACCGTAGAGAGCGTAGGGTTTCCAGAAATAATGTAAGTCGCCGCCAGGCATGGAGCGCGGGCGGAGGAGAACGTAACTAGCATCCTTAACGACGAAATTTTCCCTCAGTCACCCGTTTTTAAATCGGAATAGAATAGTGCTAAGCGCATCGAATATCACGTACCCAGAGGACTACCAAGGTCGATATAAGCATCCATGCGGGGATAATTTTTGGTGGACTGTGTGAGAATGCCATTTCTAGTCCTATGAGCGCTACTGATACGTAGACTTCCGCAACTATGATAAAGAAGCGAGATGCTTGTAGAGTAGCACTAGGTACGGTAAAGATGGAAGGCCTTTAAACCCCCTTAATCAAACGGTTCTCCTCTTCCTTTTGTACACGTTCCCAATTGTCGCTAGAAGTTGCAGTGTGACTGCCCACGAGCGTGATTTCTGGTGCAGTATTTTCCTGAGACGTGTGATATGCGGACTAGATTACTCTTTGGGGAGGCGTACCCGTAAACCCTCTCGAATTGGACCATTTCTCGGACGATAGGGGCGGAGATGGGATGGCGGGGGCAGCTGCTCGTTGAGGACAAGGGATTTCCCATCTTCGTGCCCCTGATCCGAGTGCACAACAAATGGATCGTGACTTAATTGCTGCTTGCTTAGTGGCTTTCTCAAGATCAACATCATATGCATAGTATAAATACCAACACCCCTCTCAGCGATTTGCAACTTGCTGCAGGAATCGATTTCTACAGTCACACACTCACAACCTATGAAGATTGGCTATCAAACCGACTGGAGGGGACAGTTCGCCTCATCGGCAAATGCCGATTGTCCATTCAGTACAGAATGTGACATGAGGAGGGGTGGCTATGTTCTAAAGATAGCTTCTAAGGAAAATTAAATTCAACACCTAGTGAGCAGATCAACGGTCTATAGCCAGAAGATTTTTTCCGACATACTCAATACAATTATTCCCATGTACTGGATATTTTCCTACTCAAGCATAGAACTAGTTTCTAATGACCACTCAGTCTAGATTGAAATAGCTTAATCTAACGCACAGCTGGAATACATGTCAGCCTGCAGGGGCTTGGCCAACATTTAGCCGATAAGGGCAAGCAGCAGATTACTACGATACTCGTCATTCAATATAAGAACCTAACAATGGGAGGCATAGTTGGATGGATTTGTGCGATGTAGAATCGTGCACCGGTATTTTATTATAACCACCGATTCTCAGCCACTTATGTTGGACAATAAACATATCCAACATAAGAATACTCCTCCGAGTGAAGAATTGGTTCAAAAAATCTCACTAAGGACCATCAGTTAGGTCTGGGGCGGGTGGTAAAACCGATCTCAAGTTGAATCCCTCGGTAGCCAAGACTCAACTTCAGCTTCAACTTCAACTTTAGCTATTGACAACTAAAGATCTCTCTAGCCATACGTCCTCTTTGCATTAAAGCCTCCAACTCCGAGCTGCTCGACCTCTAGCTTTGAATACCCGAGTGTGTGCCGCTCCTTCGTGAGCTTAGTTTTTTCGGCTCGCCTAGTAAGAACCCTGCCGTATGGTCCAGGTGGTCTGCTACTAAAGCAGTCGACCCACTACATGTACATGTAGCTTCTTTCAAGCTCCACCTCATCGACCGTATTCCCAAAAATTCATTTCTTTATTCTCCAATTTCATGATTTTCTTACGTACCTTTGTAAGCAATTCTGCTAGCCCCAATTTTGTCTCTGGGAGAGTTTTGTCTCTCCCCGTATAAACCCTACTTTTTGGCTTGGGACTAGGGTCGAGAGGGTTAACTGTGGTGTCTTTGGTCTTTTGGATGGTAGAAGGGTGATTATCGTTGGACTTAATCATGATACTAGTTCCACTGTCACAAAAAAGAGATGTTTAATTTTGGAGCCAAGCTTGATGGTAGCTACCACTAATTCTAGGGTTAAATCGAGTCAATTCTACAGGAAATTTTCTAGTATTAACTAGCACCCTAGTGGCCTTGTTCTTAGGGTTATCTTTTTACCATATTTCACCCCAAACTCCTTCTCATAACTCTTCAAGAATGCCTTGTCTTCATCGTCAACTCCTTTGATCAACTCTGCACTATCCCTATAATTATTTGGGTTTAGATAACCATGCGTCCGCCCTTGAGACCCAGCCGCATACCAATAGGCTACCCACGTTTCAAACATTGGATCTTCGATCGAATCCTTCCACCATCTAGTCCTATTGAGGTTCACTTCTCGGGCTTTCCCAAAGTGTGTCTCGATAGTGTCTTCAAAATACCATGGATTATCATGAAGAAGGAGACATTCGACTCTGTAAATGGGACAAGCCGACGGGAGCCTCTTTAATGATTTGAGAGCGTCCTTGGTCTTCGTTTCCCAAAATCTTCCACGACCGTAGTTCAAGTACCATAGTGTATACTCGGTAATCACCCTTCTCATCCCCTCACCAACTGTAGTATACTTGTAAGTTAAGTTAGCCACAGTAGCCCAGAAAGGACCCCTCGTAATTTGTTCTGGGTGAGATTCGATAAGCATATCTGCAACAACTTTAAGTGTAAATTGTATGAGCCCTTCAACTTCAAATTTCATGGCTAAAATATGGAGTTTTAGATGGCGAATGAACGACCCATGAAAGGTATCCTTGTAGGGGGTATAGAGGCCAGTGTTTATCCACTCCAGTAGATTTACGAAGACCTGTTCCTCCACGCGTGGGAAGTCGACTCTGTACGACTGAGTGCTAGAGATCTTGGTCATACGAGAGCAAAGATCCTTCGCGTAAGCCGATTTATTGAAAAACTTTTCGGTATTGATATGGTAGACAGCAAGCTCAGGCCCGACACGCACAGCAATATGGCGGTGGAAGCGAAGCAATTCTAAGGAAGGTTCACCGACGACGGGTTGCTCATCTAGAAGGATATCTTCAGAAAAATAGTCCTCGCTGTGCACAAAATATTCTGAAAGCGGCGTAAAGGCGAACGCCGCTGCCCCTCTGCGCCCATTGCTGCGACGGGGTTGAGGCAAATTAGCAGGAGGCTCGTTGTAGCTAATATCCTCCGCAGCTGCTCGACGTCCGGAGCTACGTCGAGGAGGAGTCTCATCATAGGTGGCTATAGTTCGACGTCCGGAGCCACGGCGGGGATAAGGACTAGCCATTTATTCAGAAGTTCAGTTTAAATCGATCAAAGGTAGGTGCGGTTGTAATACGTCGTAACTTGAGAGAGGAGGAGTGTGAGGAGTAACGGTTGGTCGGAGGCGGAAGGATATTTGATCGAGATCCTGTGGAATCTATCGATACACAGAGTGAAAGACCTGATGATTGAGGTAGCGAGCGGAATTTTAGCAAATGTAGTCGCAGCGGATTTTTCTTGAAAGATGGATATAGTACGAGATAGATCGCTACTAACCAGGGCAACAATCGATTGACGCGGGGAGTCAAAACAGTGATAGGGTAATTTACGAGGAAGTTAGGGCTCTGGAGATGATGATGATGATGAAAGAGCGGTGATGACGGGCGAAGAGTGGTGTCGGGCAATAAATAGCGAAGCAGGAAGAAAATACTCTTGCTTGGACGGCAGCCAGTTTCAAGCAGCGATATCTTGCTACATAGTATGTAGGTGCATGCAATAAATACATGTAATCAATGGTCGATAGAGAGACACAATTCAACACCATTGAATGCGGAGTAATCTGATTGTTAATCCTGGCAGTTAAAAGCTAAATGCAGGAAGGGCTGTCCAATTCTATTGAACACGAAATCCTCTAGGATGGCCAAGTCTTGGTTTGCTGTGTCCCGCACTATCCTCCCACCCTGAACTCACAAAAGAAGTCAGGTATTCTCCGCATAGTACCAAGATTTCCAAATCGTTATTGACTCAATGGCCCCGTCTTCGAGGGTTTCCTCGAAATCATAAACTATCACTCGATTTTTGAGGAGAGTTTATATCGCACAGGGAAGGGGTAAACTGAAGTCTGTAATACCTTGAAGAACTATAGATGACGGCTCTATCCTCCTACGGGACAACTATAGTTTAACGTCGAAAATATGCGTAATACAACTAAAAGATATACTTACCGCATGGTATAAGACCAGCTCCAGCACTCGCAATTTAAAGTATTACGTGTAGTCATGTATTTTTGTGGGGGATCTCTGTGGGTTGTCTATCCTATAGGTGATAAAATGACTTGACGTTGAGCAATAAGATTCATTTGGTCTACCAACTGAGCAGTCGCGTGAGGATGGGGAGAATTGGAGCTGGTGAATGGAGGGGGCATAAATGATGAAACTGAGATTGCTTTCAATTTTTTGTAATTTTCTGTCTTTCGTTTTTTAGTATTTATTTAGTCGGGGGCTTCCTCTCACTATTTCATATGAGCGTTTTGTGGTTGTGTTTTATTTGGGGATAGAAAGCGTGGCTTTAGACTATGTGGCCAAGAAGATGGTACATGAAGGAAGAGGACTATAGATATTTTGTTTCATATTGTCATAACTTAAGTGCTGGTTACAAAGCAAAACAGAAAACAGAAAAACTACATGTAAGCAGCCATCATCACGAATGGTCATTCGCTGGCTGGCCAGTTCATCTCTCGCCTGACCTCTCTAGTCTCAACCACAAGAGCTACACACCAAGATCACAACTCTCTCAAAACACGGAGAGAAAATCAATCTGAGAAATACTAAAGCTCCTAACGCGAATATAATCGGAAAATGATAAGCCAAGCCGAAAAACCGTTTCATTTCACTCAAACGTCATCACCTCTCAGTTATACATGTAGGTATATACAAAGTTCGTAAACGCATACCATGAGTAATTATATACAACTCTATCTCCCTTCCAAAAGACAACTCCTTCATTTACACCAATTTCGCCTGCAGAGGCAGCTTGCGACTCGAAGGTCCAACTTTAACAATTCTCTCACAATCCAGCACAACCCAATCTCCCTTCACAGTATCCCACCTTGCCAAATCTCTCCTCATCAGAGGTAGGATAGCAGTAGCGCTCTGTCCAGGGTTGATCGACAGCTTTTCGAATCCTCTCAGGACGTTGACTGGATCATCCTCAAGACCCGTAGAGATGTAAAGCTGGACGACTTCCTCACCAGCTCTGGAACCGGTGTTGGTGACAGTAACAGAGACCTCATACAAAACGTCGTACAAGCTCGGGTTGCCACCCGGGGCACCGCCAGCTGCGGGGATGGGTTGTGGGGAAGTATCGTACGCGCCCGCTGGAGCATCGTAGGTGTGACCGGTAACGACATCGGAAGTAGAGTTAAGGTACGGGTAGACGAAAAGTGGACTTTTATTCCACCCCTTAGGATACACGTACTGACTTAAGTCTTCAGCTGACTTGTTGGTGACAGGGATTCCACCATTCAGACCAGTCATAGGTGTGTACTCGCCGGATCCGACCTTCTTAATGACAAGATTAGAGTAGCTGTATGTAGTGTAGGAAATTCCATAACCAAACTCATAACGAGGCTCGATACCGGCCTTATCGAGGTGCCTGTAGTCGATGAAGAGACCTTCGGTGAAATTCTGCTGTGGGATGAGACCGTTAGGCTCGTACATGACATTGGTACCATAGTCTTCACGGGTCTTGGCAATGGTGAATGGAAGCTTGCCGGACGGGTTGACGGCGCCATAGAGAACATCGGTGAGGGCGTTTCCAGATTCTTGGCCAGGGAAACCAGCGAAGATGATAGCCGTGACGTTAGGGTGATCGGCAAAAGACTCCAGCAGGACAGGACCGGGTGCGTGGATAATTACAACGGTGTTATTGCAGTTGGCAGCAACATTAGCAATAAGGGTTTCACCGTCGCGCCAGAGAGTAAGGTTATTGCGGTCACCCTCATTATCGTCGATAGAGATATAGCCCTCACCAGAGTCAGCATTGACGAAAGTGAGGCAGACGGAGGCAAGACGAGCAGTAGCGTTTATTTGAGCGTAGGCATAGTCATCGGTGACAGATTGAACGACGGTGTTATCTTGGATGGCGCGCGCTTTAATGGCTTCAAGGGGAGTAATGAGGTATGGGAAGTTTCCAGTTCCTGAGCCCCAGCCCATAGCGAGAGTACCCTACGAAATGTCAGAATAGCTATAGTTTGGGGGTATTTTAAGAATGAATTTACTCACATTAGCACAGCCCCTATCAGCACATCCATTAGGACCGAGCAAGGCATCACCAGCATCAGATCCGAAAAGAGCAATCTGTTTTTCACCGCCAAGTGGCAAAACACCATCAACGTTTTTCAGCAAGACGGTGGATTCGGCTCCAATTTGGCGAATGACAGTTTTGTGGTCCTTCATAACGTTGACGTGCTCGTTCACCTTTCCCCACCCGACTTGGGCCTGGTGGTGAATGTAGCCATAGGTCTCAAGGGTCCACGAATCAAAGTTGGTCTTAGGAAACGTCTCCGGATCCTGTCCAACTTTGAAATATGCGGCCATGATTCTGGTTACTTGGTCATCCAATCTCCACTCAGGATAACTGCCATTGAGAATTCCAGTTGTAAGGTTTCCTCCCCAGAACGAAGTTCCAGATCCAAACACCAAGTCGCCAGGCATTGACATATCCAATCCAGCAAGGGCGGCATCAACACCAGAGTGGTGTGCACCCCAATCCGACATAACGAAACCCTCGAACTTCAGCTCATCCTTCAACAGCCCGTTGAGGAGATGCGAGTTCTGGCAACCATAAGAATTGTTGATTTGCTGGTAAGAACACATGACCGAGCCAACACCAGCACGAACAGCATCAGCGAAAGGCCATAGATAGAGCTCATGCATAGTTCGATCATCGATATTGCTAGAGATCGATTCGGCGATGGGTTTGTGGGTCCCCCAATTGTTCGATTCTCCAGATTGACGGAAATGCTCCTGCTCATTACCTATCTTCGGGTCAGCTTAGGAGCAACACTTAGATACATTAGTTCAGAGCACACCAATATAATGCTTAGCAGTAGCAATAACCCCCGCATCTTGAATCCCCTTAATGGATTCCCACATAGCAACACCAGTCAACCAAGGATCGACCGAGAATCCTTCCCAGTTCCTACCACCCTCGGGGTGTCTGCCGAGAGGCCCAGCGACGGGCCCAAGAGCAATGTTGGCACCTTTTGCTCTGAACTCTTCGCCCATGGCATACCCACGCCCGTAAATAAGACCACGGTCCCAGGTCATAGCGGCATTCACGCCTGCCGGGAAGGCAGAGGCATAGTCTCCGAAACGAACACCGAGGGGAGAATCCTGAAGACATAGGGAGGGGAAGTTGAGACGAGGGATAGAACCAACATTGCCAACACAATGGTCTTGAGCCCAACCGGTACCAGTGGTGAGATTGACTACGCATTTTTGTTAGCTCTCGAAGAACGAGTGAAGATTGATGGCGAAGACGAGACAAGTCATATCATATGCTAGCCATACCTTTTTCCAACAACGTCAATTGTTCAACAAATGCCTTTGCCTTGACATAAGCCGCCGCCCATTCCCCAGCACCAGTCGTTACTGGAGACGGGAAGTAGGGCGGACTCAGAGGAGCAATAGGAGCATCTGGTATACTAGAGTTTGACACTCCAAAGGCACCAATTGGTGATAAAAGAAGCAGATACGCTGCTGCTATCTTGAAACTCGACATAACCGCTGAGAGTGTAATACTCAATTTGAAATTGTCTTAATGTCGTGATAGACCTGAAGGGAAAGCTGAAGCTCAAGCTTTGCGGTGAGGAGGTAAGGGAAAATGAAATTTAGGAGGCGAGACTCGGAGAGCTTTATACAAGCCAGCAGCTACCTGAACCCCTTCGACCGGATCCTCTACGTGATTACGATAAATCGTTCATGACCAACAAAAGGCAGGCAGCAAAAAGTTAGTCCGACGTCATCACGATATTCTCTCCTACTCCTCTAAGACTAGATGAACTAGATGTTTTTGCTTTTTTTTTTCTTCACATGCATAGGGTAAAGAACTTGGAGGCTGGAATATCGTGAACCGTTCACCAGTCGGCGACGAGCCCTACACTCCCCGGGGCGTTTTCGAAGGCGGAGTCCCCGCAATTCGCGTGTCTTTGAGTTTCTATCCATTCCTGGGGAAACATCCCAGACACAACGTGCTTGTTATGAAAAAACTAACTTGGTAACCGTTAGTCACGTCGTTAAACGCCCACCGCGGACCGGAGAACGCTCCTGAGAAGGTGGAGATATTCGTGGCATAAGCCCAGGACGGCAACGGTCTTTGTCCCGTTTGCATGCCGGTGACCCATTTGGGAGCATCTCCTCCTTGTATGCTGGGGCTCTTTTTCCGGGGAAATGATATCCCTGCCAAGTGTGGAGCACAAGGGTACGCTACTTCTTGGTAATCCAGTTGCACTTACCAGTTTTGTCTATTAAGGATTGGTAGACGTCACTTTTTAGCAACTCATCCGTTCCCAAGAACAGCAGAAAACCCCAAAGCCAGGTATATATTTCTCACGATAATGTTTACCGGCACTAAAATTAAGCGCTCAGGCGCACTTACTGTACCTTCATACGAAATTTTGTAACCAATTGGGTCAAATGTTTCTTCATGCCTGGCTCGTAAGTCGTTTACGGGTTTGACCAGCTCCCAATCTCACAACCCTTGGTAACGGGCTACAGTTATCAACGGTACGCGTATATATCAATGCCACCCTTCTACTTCTCCACACTCCTAATCAAAAAAATCGACGTCGGTGTAGAAAAAAACCTCTTCAGAAGCCGTGTTATCCTTTTTCCCAAAGTACCAGTAAGTTCAGTCACAAGTCCTAGTGCACGTGTCAGCCTGTGTACTAGCTTTTTAACCAGTATTTTTTCCCCATGCTTAATCTCCGAGCAGCGATGCATGTCAAGTTTACCGACTTTATATTCTTCGCTAATTTAATTAGGCTGCAAGGAGCTCACTCTGGTTGATGGGACTCCAGCCATTAGTCCCCATATATGCAGGATGTCCCGCACGAGAACCATATCTCTCGATGCGGTGGTATCGGGCTAGCGAGAAAAGCGCATTGATAGGTCAGAGGTGTCAGCTTCGCATAAACGAAAAAAAAACATCTATCCTATTGCATTATAACCCGGCAGCAGAAAGGAGCCGACACAAACAAAGGGCATTGCCTAATAATATTTAACGCTTATCGTGACTTGATTTTTCCGCCCCGGAAAAATAACAGGTTCGTCAGACATTGTCAGATATCTACAGACGCATCCCTACAGACGCCATAACGCCCCCTCCCCCAATCCCGAGATTCCCCTAAAGATAAATCCTAGCCTAGCTTGCATTATTCGTTCGAAACATTCGCGTCAATATTTCCCCGAATTTCCGGTACATGTTGCCCTCAAGAGGGATAGTAAAGTCAAACCGACAGAGCCTATGAAAATGAAGTCGTAACGCAGCTCCCACTGACCCCGCTCAAAAACCGGAAAACTATCTCGGCCCGAGCCTCGGCTTGGTGATGGCTCAAGGACTGGCTTGGCTTGGCAGGCACGCTAGTTGCTGATAACCACCGTCCATGTCTCCGACCTTTGGGATCGGTTTTTTTTCATGCGCAGTACACGCCACAAGGCACGGTCCAGTTTATGAGGAAGTTTCGGAACTCCTACCCGTCTATTCCAACACTTGTCTCGATTCTATAGTCGTTCTCTTGATCGACCTAAGGTACACGCTAGGTAAAATTTGGGGTCGATTATTAGGAATATTGTGGCGTAATGTACCCAAAGTAAGCTTATTCACTAAGCTAAGCCTAATTGGAATAGTTCTGTCAGATAGATATTCCGGCCGGCCGGTTTATGGCCGGTGTAGGACGCAGCACGGAATATCACTCTTCCTTGCGTGTCATGAGATCTCACTCCGGGGGAAAAATCACGGGCAGTCACTCGATGATAAGCGCGTAGTCACGCCTGTACTCCCGGCAACCTGGATGCATTTATTAGCAGGCATACGGACTAGGATGGATTTGTATGCTACGGGATTTGTGCCTGATGCTGTGGCGTATAAAGCCCACCCCCATGTTATCTGGTTCGTCACTTGACGCGGGCGGAAGGCGGTTACGACAGTACAGCTGTCGTGTTTTCACGGTACTAACTCTACCAGTTACTCGCTATATCTAGAGAATGCGCAGATACTAGCAGTAGTATCATGGGATTATCTCATGTATTCAGCATGAACACCCAATATATACAGTGCAAATGATCGCATTTCCCTACCGAATCGACTCCTAACGATATGCCTAGAGATCATTTACCTTGTGAGAACCACAAGCCCGCGCACGCACATCGAGTGATAGTGGCCATGATAGATCTTGTCGTAATAGCCGCTTCTACTTGCTTCTACGGGGCTTCTTTTTAGTAGAGACAAGAGTACTTAACATTTATATTTTCTCTCTCCATTCTTTTCGGGAGCTGTAGCTCTATACTTTTTCTTTGATTATCCTTCCGATATCATTCAAGAAAAACTTGAGTACCTCAAAAAAATGGGGTTTTTAACTCCCCTGGTTCTTATTTTTCTCTCAGTGGTTTCCACACTCTCGCGGTCCGACATCACAATCCACCCCAACCCTCATCGCCACCAAAGCCCCAACTCGACCAACCTCGAACACTAGTACTTGCACATGCACATGTGTGCACTATCCCCTACCCACCATCAAATCCTCTTCAAGCCTATACGGTATCCCTTCTAACGTAAGCACACAGGCCTATCTCCATTGCGAAATATTCAAAAACTCACCGACCTACTTCGACGGCTTCACGGCAGCATACAGACCTAGCAACATCGGCACCAAACCCTGCGAGCAGCTTTCATCCGCCGCCCCGCCATGCACTATGATAGCGGTTTTTGAGAGTGCAGCAATTATGGTTTGCGGGAAGCAGGGTGCCAGGATGTCGTGTATGGATTCCGAAAAGGCAGTGAGTGATATAGCGCAGCTGTGTATAAAGTTGGTTGAGGGAGGTCATAAGATTGACGGGATAGCGTATATGGATCCTAAAAGCCTACAGGATGGGATTAAATTGGTGGTTATCAATAATAGGGATAGGCTGGTACAGAGAGGGACAGGTTTTTTCGCACGTTTTGTGGTCTTACTTGGGGTTTAGCAGTATTATTAGCGGAGGTATGTATTTTAGACCTAAAGAAGAACAAGACGCTCTTCAGAAGTCACTCGTTATGTCTAATCTCTACAGGGGTCTGTGGTTGGATTTTACCGGGCTGTGAATTATTTATACAAGTTATTTATTGTATCGAGGTGGTAATAGATACGGAGAGTCTACATACGCAGCTAGAGAGATCGAGGGGATTTTAAGGAACCTCCGAACGCACTTATTGTAACCTCCATTGAAAATTCAGGCACACTCGCCTCCAGAGTTTCCTCTTAGGGAAGGGGAAATTCTTGGTCAGTTTTAAGCCGAATTTCCCTAGGAAGTTTATCTCGCCCCAAGCCTAGTCAAGACTAACTTTAAGCAGTGCCATCCACAAAACCAGTAGGTCAAGATGAGATAGTGAGGTTTAGTAATCAATAGAGTTTATATATATACCTCGAAGACAGAGCGATGCCTAAAGTCTTGAGAATAGCCAAGCAGTACAAGATAGTAAGTCGCAGGGACCGAAAATGCTTAAGACATTTCTAGAACCTCGATTGAAGTTACCTTGTTCGTTGACTGCAAAATGACTGAGAGATGACAAATAAGATTCATGGAAGGCCTTACTAGTAAACCTAAAACGGCAATCTATAGCAGACCGGAGAGTTGCAGATAAACACGGCCCCAGGAGCTACCGGCAAGGTTCAAACTTGAACATCCCCTCCAGATAATTAAGCTCGATAATCTGGTGCAAGTCTTAAACCATAATTCGGCTGAAATTCTACAATTCCGAGTGATCCTCAGAGCGATCTTCTATAATCTCATTATAGACCAAGCACTCTATTATACCGCCATAACCCAAGAGGTTGAATGCGTGTATGATTAATCTATCTATCTAAGCACTCTATTATAAAGTGCGAGAATGATACATCTATCTATCTATTACTCTATTATAAAGCAAAAATCACACATAGTCACTCGGCCCACATGTTTACCCAAGGCGTAAGTTAGGCCCTTCCCCTCTCTCCCGTTCCTTACCTATAAAACCGCTGTCAATGAATCTATTAAATGAAGCTCCTCAAGGTAGGTACCTCTTTGTATTGTACCCCGAACCAGAATCTAGGTACTTTATGTCAATAGACAACCCTAAACCTGCTAAACCCACAGTGTATCCGAGTGATAGCATGTGACTTATCCCGCGGGCTGACCGGGGCAAGCGAATATATGCATGCATGCAGAGGGCTTAACCGATCAACCTGTAATAGATTCAATAAATTATGATATCTCCAGCCAGGTATGCTTCCCTCTGCGGGTGTCATCACATACCACTCGAGCAGTACATTCGGAGAGATGCGATGTTTCTACATATTACAAAGCCCTTGGTGGCTGTGTTTCTAAGTACTAAGACTTCCTAGTGACCTCGTTCTACATACCTACATTTCAAAATCTGATCAGCAATTTTTGCATGATACTAGCACTTTCTTCGGTTATCTGTACCGGACTTAGAGGGGGGGAGGTGATGAGGCGTCTAACAGATCACCCCAGAAGGATTTTCAACTGCCAGCAAGATCAGTTGTGCTTCTATGACGTAACTGAAGAAGTAGATAAAATCAAGATAGTCATATGCATGTCTCCCGAGTGCCAGGAACCCAATTATACATGTTGTTTTGGTCGCTTCACCCCACTGCTCTTTTCTCGTTTATTTAACCTTCTCCAAAACTGATGTATCTGATTACGGACTGACCCCAAACCAAGAATCACGACTTCAACGCTGTCCAGAGAAACTGATCGGGCAATGAAAGGGGCCAAGCGCGACAGTTGGAGGTTATGGCCTGTTCAAAGCCCTGGCTTGGTAGTTTAATTGAGAACCAAACTCGGTAAATTAATTTTTCGTTGTATGCGCTCGCATCAATCATCAGTAAACCAGTTGTCTTCTTCTTCAAGCTCTGGACTCGTAGCTATTCTCTTTGCGATACAAATAACCCGAGCCTATACTCATAGCCCACATGGTGGGATTACGCTTTATCGCCACGCCATGGCAATCATTTCTCGTACGTGTGGATGTAGGTGGCTGGCCCGAGGTGCTGGTGTCACCCCTCGCCTATGGAATTTTTAATCATAAAGTGTCACTCGAGCCCCTATTTGTTGGAGCTCGCCTCACCGACCACGCACCTCAAGTTGCAGATATCCAGCAATCTTTCGCCTGAAGGGAGGGGGGGAAGCAAGATTCGTTTTAACACCTTTCTCTTGGGTGGATGATTGGCTGCGACACACTTATACATAGACTGCAGGACACTCGACTCGGTGGATCTTACTGCATGACAGATATTTATCGACCATGATCACTCAGTTACAAACATTACTAGGTATTTACTTATTTCGTGTGGCGAAGAAGTCCCGTTGAAAACACACCTACATCTCAACCGGTGGAAAAACGAACCCAACATCGATGTTTGGATCGCAACGGACTGATCGGAACGGAATAATGCCCTGAACACCTCAAACAATAACTTGAGCCGAAATACAATACATGTAGCTACAAACTTCCATAGATACGATACCTCCCTTAAAGGCCCAAACAGCACGAAAAACAAATTTAAAAATCAACAAAACCATATTTTAGTCATTATGTATCATCATATCATATCGTAATCATAATCATGACAATCGTAGCATATCAGAGCATGCACGAGAAAAAAAAAATGCCCAGATTTAAAAAGGATGAAGATGAAGAGAATAAAAAAAAAAGCAGAAGAAAATATGCTTTCCCAAAACCACGCTAGACTCCAAGAAATGAGCGCCCAAAACACGAACCAAACATCGAACCAAATGAAGCGAAAATAAAGAAAAAAATCAAAGGGTTTTTAACCCCCCTTCCTCCCAAGAAAAAGAAAGCAAGAATAGGAAACATGTAATAATACCCAACAGATCCCACTCGAAAAAGTAACTGCCTCTTTCTATCTGTAATTCCCAACAGTGTCTTTCTCGTAGTGTCAAATGCAAGAGTAAGCCGCCAAGTAATGTTCTACATCAGAAACCCTTTTCCACTGAATGCTAAAACCCGGAAGAAAATGAATGCAGCGAAAAAAATAAAAGAATATGAACCACCCCAAATGATCGAAAGAAGAATAAACCTGACAAAGAAATTTCAAAAAACAATAGAGATTCAGGCTCAAGGCCTGAACATACTATCCATAACTTTCCTCGCGAAACCTCCCATTTCGCCACCTTCCCTTAACATCTCGTCGAAACCGTCCAAAACTCTGACCGCATGAAACATCTTCGCTACGTAGGTTGTGATGCTTTCTCGTAATAGTGCTGTTTCGTTATCTCTTCCGTACCCGCTTCCCCCTCGATATCCATTGCTACCGGTTATGCTGCTAGCATGGCTAAGTCTGCTTGTGCTTCTTCGTTCGGTAGTCATGGCCAGACCGACATCGTTGACCTCACCAGCATGGCCGAATGCTGAAGCTGCACCTTCACGATTCTCGACAACAGAGCTTGCTACCCCTGTCGGATCGTTCAGCGGATACCCGCTACCAGAACCGCCGCCGTAGACATAACCATGAGTGTACCCACCGCTCGGACTTCTTTCTCTGTCAATCAATCCGTTACTACCAATTGAAGAGCCCATCCCACTATCTCTCTTCCTACTCGTCGTGCTCTCGGGTAGCTCTTCGAATGCAAATCTGATTAGTCGTAAGAGTCGTGTACCAGGAGGGCTGCTGCTAGAAAGGTCGAGTAATTCGTTGGTAAGGTGAACTCGGATAAGACTCTTGAGTTGTGCGATTCCAAATTTGTCTGCCATAAGAAACAAGGCATATTTCTGTTCGTCGAACTCTTCGTCTTCGTCCATCATGTCGACATTATCGTAGGTGTTCATGTATTCGTACGAAGAATCTTCTGTCGGCGGTTGAGCATCAGTAAAACTGCTGCCAACCGTCGAGGCAGAATCGTCCAATCCACGTGGAGGAATATTAGGAGGGGAGCGCGGAGAGAGATGCAGACCATCCGGAGAAGCAGACTTCTTCGACGTTATCATAGGGGAGCCCGGAACCCCGTTGGTCTCTATTGTAGCGAGCGGATACTCCCCCGTGTACAAGAACTCCAACAATGCCTCAAAAATCTTGGGCTCCTCATCTGGCAAGACAATCCTTCCTTCCCTCGATTCCCTAAAGTTTGGCCTTAAAGCAGCCTCGAACCATTCACTCCTCGCTGCAAGAATTGCCTTGTGTCCATGCACGATTTGTCTGTCAGGGCCGACGACCAGTTCCAGGTCTGAAAATTTTCGGTTGTTGATCAAGGTCCTAAGATTCTTCCCTACAGGGTCAACTACTGCAACGCCACTAGCTTTCTGGTCCCAATAGCTTGCTGGTGCAGATGCTGCGCGAGCAGCGGCATGGTTGGCACTAATCATAGAACCACCAAGTAAAGATCCTGTCATGCTTGGGCTAAGAGGCCGTCGCATCTTCTCGCCGTCTGGGTGGTACCGTAAACGACATACAATATCGATCGTGCGTCGTGTATTCACCACAGGGTCCCGGAGTAAAATGCTATTGTCAAGAAGCCCTGGGAAACCCCAAGATAGCTGGTTCTCCCGGTACACTGCAACGGTGCTCTTATCCTTGAGTTGCCTGCCCTCCGAGTTGAGAATCACAAATTGAAGGTATCGGATATCTCGGGTCCATGTCCGTTCTTGCAGTTCATTGTCTGTCATGACAACGTAAAGAAAGATCCCATAAACACGGTTACCGGCCGCATCGACATTTTGTTGGAATAACATACGCCAAACCCAGCCATCTGGATGACCGAAGTTTTGAGAATATCTACAACGATTAGTTTAACGCTCTCACTAGTCGGAATTAGGTTTGGGCTTCAGCATACGTCTCGAAATCAGCAGATAAATCGACATTCCGCCATCGATACTATAAAACCACGGTATTAGATGACGTTAACCTCCTTTGGGAAAAAAGCAAATATCCACACAAGGCTACATACCACCCAAGTAACGTATTCTGAAGAAACTGAGTTGATCTCCAAGGTCATTGGAGACAACGGGATGTGAACTATTGATGCAGCCATGACTATAATCGCATATACAAGCTACGGATCTGGCCCGGTGTAGTGAGCGGTGCAAGCCTGCTCGACTTGCTAGTATCCGCTGGGTCTAATGGGATTTGCCTGAGGACTAAAAGTCGAAGGTTTAAGTGGGTATCAAGGATAAATCGGGGACTAGTGGGACTATGTAATGATCCGTCGATGTAGGATGGGAGGATACTACTGCGTTCAAGTTTCTAGCTAGGAAGGGAATTAGAACCCAGAACGACAACAAAATTGTCTGCTTTAGAGGGGAAGCATCAAGAAGAGGTCAGATATATACCAATAGGTGGCAACTGGGGCAAATCTATGTATCAAAGGCTAGTAGATGGATGATGATGATGACGATGATGATGATGGAGACTATATGTTGTCCACACGTTTCGTACCACACACGATTCGATGGAAGTGATTTGTTTTAAATTCCTCTTCTGCGTTTGGCTCACCAAGGTTGGCTGATGCAACTATCAAAAAAAGAGGCAGAGAGTCGTGTTATGTGGGTGGGTGTGGGGTAGCAGGTGCGCTTCTTGGATTGCCTCCGATAGTGTTTTACCAACAGTTTCCCGGGAACGTGGGATCAAAAAAGCTGAAAGGACCTCGGGCTAGATGATGACAGCGGAAGGAGGGGCGCTGAATGGTGAACACACACAGATGGGAGGGACGAGGAGGAGAGGGGTCGTGAATGCACAATGAGGAATTGACAGCAAGATGTATACGAAGCTAGAAAAAACTCAGTAGAGTAGGATCTCTATTAGAGCAGAGAGGAGGGGGGGGACGGCGACGGGAGAAGAGAGGAAGAAAGAAAGAAAGAAAGAAAGAGAAGAAGGCTGTAATACAGGCAAGCAGGCAGAGCAACAAAGAATAAAAGTAGAGCAAGCTAGATCGCCGCGGCCACGCTGGCCAGCGAAGCCAGTTGAGAGAAAATACTGTCATGTTGTTGTTGTACTGTATGTACATGGGACATTCTCAATCCCAATGGTCCCTCTTGCACTGTCCTCCAATAGAACCTGCAGCTCCAAGACGCCGCGTCTAATTTGCCTCACAGACGTCGCGCCTTGTCAGGATGAGATACATGGAGGAATTCTAATTCGAGAGGCTGTCTGTCCCTTCTCTCTGGCCATGTCGCGCTCTGCTTCTGCTTCTGCTCGAGACGGAGTGAATCGGGAGGCGAGGGGAAGAGAGGAGAAAGGAGGGGCGGTGAAAGGCCAGTGAGTCTCATCTGCTGCTGCTGCTGTTGCTGCTTGCATACGTGTCCAGGCGTCTGTGTGCGAGAGTGTGTGTGCTGTGTGTGCTCGCTATGGAGCGTGTGAAGGTCAGAGGGGGTCGATGTAGTAATTCTGCGTTGTCGCAACCTCTCCCCACCTAGCCCCTCTATTGTTCCCTCGGCCTTTCCCTTTTCGCTTCGGGTGCTCTCGCTGACAGGCTTGTTGCTGTGTCCCCACCGAACCAAGGCTGCAGGAGTGGGTAACCCTCAGTGCTTGCCATTCGCTGGGCGCGATGGCCAGCTGTACACGCTCTGGATTAAGAAAGTTCCAAGTTTTCACGGCTGCTCGGCGTCGACTCTCCGCCCACCATCGATATCGGTACAGGGTGCGAATTCAATCTTTACGGTCTCTAAGAACGGAAGCATAGGTAGGGCAGGCTGTATCCTGGTACATGGTAAGGTACGTACATAAATATCACTCGGAAAAGAAATCAATTTCCTCTCCTTACAGAATGCATGGGCATTGGGCTGCCGGTAGGGTATCTGTATGTACTCTAGCCGTGTCCTGCTTTGCTTTTCAGAGTCACCATGCATATGGCTTAAGTATCCCATAGGTACATAACTCCTCGGCAGAACCTGCGAGTGCTCAGAAATCCCGGAAACCGGTCCAGTCTAAAAGTCTTGTTGATAGCTTTGCCCTCAGCCTGCCATACACAGGTTCCCACGACCATCCTCAATGAAAATGTCAAATAGTGAACACGGCGAAATCAAACCAGATACTTGGAATCTCTGCAGTGATAATCACGCTAAGAGACAGCTCATTTCCGAGAAATCAGAGAAATCAGAGAAATCAGAGCTTTGCATTTCGGTCTCGTGCTTTTCGATCTCAAATGCTTCTCTGCATTAGACTACATAATACGTTTACTGCACAACGGAGAGCTATACACGGAATTCGACATCAATCATATCCCCCGTGAGTTCATACAAGCTTGCCTCAACAATTTTTGCACACACATCAATCATACTATTGAACGCAGGGTCCACCCCGCATCTCACGGCGAAGATCTAAAGACACGTCGTTGTTACTCCCTCAGCCTCCTGCCCGTTCACGATATGTGCTGGTATCTCATATTGCAGCCGCCAATTCATGGGTTTCGCCCGCATGAGGTCAAAAGTTGCAATTTCCTTTCTCCAGATGCCTAGGAAGCTTCCGTCCAATCTTCTGCATACGAACGTCCTCGCAGCATAAGACGATCTCGCTCTAACTGCCGACCTCATCAGCCTTCTGGCCAATCTGACGCATGCCATGCTGTGCCAGCATCATCTCATCTCCCAAGCTCCACCAACCCGAACCACCGGCTATGGGGAAAGTCAATTTCGGCGTAAAGACACAAAGTCCGAGATCCAATTCCTCTAGTTTTCTTACAACTCCAAAATGCAGATAGGGTGATATCAAAACAAAAAAGTATGTCGAGAAGAGTGGCTTGTGACACTATTGCTCCACTGCAGAACATATTGAAGCATAAAGAACAGTAAAATTGTGCAGATAAAATTCTCGTCGCTAGATACCAGAACACCGCATCCTGCAAGTCGCCACCAAGGCTAAGATCACCTGACTTTAGCGATCCAATCCCAATTCCCTACTATCCCGACCCACCAAAAATAAAAAGGCCACCCAAGCAGCGAAGAGTGAAACAAGTTTCCAATCAAATGCGAAGAAAAAGGAAAGAGGAAAGAGGGAAAAAAAAAAGAAGCCGGCCAACCCCCCGCTGCCAACGCATCCACCAGAATAAGAACACAAGCGCCCCGTTTCTCGAAAACAGCCAAAAGGAAACAGGTCCTGCCATACGTAAGGTAAAAAAAAGCAATATAGGAAAAGAATAGTGTTTTCTCAATGACATCAGACAAGGACAGATCTGACTTCTGCTCATCGGGTCCCATCATCCTCTTGTCTTGTTCGCTCGTTCTCAAAAAGCGATTGTAATAAGCCCTGTCGATCGTCGTCGGCAGCGCCCGCAAACCGTCTGTTGTTCGTCTGTCCTTCTCTGCGCGGATCTTCCGAGAAAAAAGCATCCGTTGAAAGCTGGAAAGAAAAGAAAGGGAAAAATGATCCGTGAAAAATACAAAATTTCGGGATGAGAAAAAACAGAAGCTAAGGAAAAACAAGTCTGTACAA